>VXBP01006021.1:213865-504483 GCA_013400115.1 Rhinopomastus cyanomelas | reverse complement strand
GGGAGCTCCTGCCAGGACTCACCAGTCCCACTCCCCAGGCAGTGAGTTTTATGGCCCCGGTCTCTCGCTGTTGGCTCTGAGAGGGCTGCTGAATCGCAGCCCTGGTGGCCTGAACGTCCGTTGTTCCCACAGAAAGGGGCTCCCTACCAGCAGCCACCGAGCACGAGGGGTCCTGTCACACAGGGTGACCCCAAAGCTGCCGGCAGGCCCTAGGGGTCAGCCTCCCGGGCAGGATGTGGGGTGAAGTGGCGGCAGGGCGCCGGGGCTGCTGTCCCCAGCCTGGTGGCACCTTGCGGGGTCCTCAGGAAAGAGGGGACAGCTGCGTGAGCTGGAGCAGAGAAGGTTCCACATCAATCTGAGAAGGACCTTCTTCCCAGGGAGGGTGCCAGAGCCCTGGCAGGGGTTGCCCAGGGGGGCTGAGGAGTCTCCTTCTCTGGAGACATTTCGTGTTCCTGTGTGACTGGACCTGGGGGACCCTGCTTGGTGGGTGCTTTTGAGCTGGATGGTCTTTGAAGGTCCCTTCCAATCGCTACTGTTCTGTGAGCCTGTGATCTGGGGGATCCTGCTGTGTCGGGGGTTGGACTGGCTGACCTTCCGGGGTCCCTTCCCACCCCTGATGCTCTGTGACTCTGTGCTCCTGAAAAACCCCAGCTGGATCCACTGAAGCACCGGAGACTCCGAGCAGAGCCCTGCAGGGAGGGGCAGGAGCTCCCTGCAGCCCGGTTTGCAGCCGGAGGCCTTTCCTCTCCTGAGCAGGGCAGGCTCCGGGGACCTTTACCTGCCCAGATCCATCCCTGCAGCTCCGCCGGCCCGTCTGGTGCCCTTTGCGCCGCTCCCCGGGGCCACAGCGCCTGCCGGGCACCGTGGGACCCCCGGGCTCCCTTCCCGCACCGGCCGATGGCCCGCGTGGCCGTGACAGATCGCCCCGATGCGTTGCACAGGTAAGGACACGGATGAGCCGATAAATCTCTGTCGGCACTGGGCTCTGGCCAGGAGAGAGGGGGATCGTTACAGATCTGTCTGGGGAGGCAGAGACGAGTTCAGGCTGCGAGGGCTCAGCACCAGGGACCTTTGGCTGCTCCGCCGGGGCAAGGACCCCACAGGACCTCGAGAGACCGCCCAGGCCAGCCCCCTGCCACAGCAGGATCCCCCAGATCCAGTTGCCCAGGAACAGTCCAGGGGGATTTAATACGTCCCCAGAGAAGGAGGCTCCACAGCCCCGGAGCTCGGCAGAGCCGGGTGAGTTGGCCTCTCTCCCGGGGCTCTGAGGGCAGTGACTGTCCTGGGGGCTGCTCTGGCTGGCAGGCGGGCGACAGACCTGCTGGCCAGTGATGCTGCTGAGCTGCCACAGACCTTCGGAGGAGAAGGAAGAGGTTTGGAGGATCCCTGTGCTGCAGTCAGTGTCCCCCCAGCAGCAGCAGATGCTGCCTGAACCCTCCCTGTGGCCATGGAAATGCCAGTGGTGATGGGACCCATCAGGAAACGGTCTCGGATCTGCGCGAATCTGCAGCAGCAGCCGAGCGCCAGGCGCCTCCGTGCGGGGTGAGAGAGACGGGTGGTTCCCCTCCGGGGAGACACGAACCAGAGCACTTCAGCGCCAGGAGCACCCGCTCCTCTAAAGAAACCCTTTGGTGTCGTGCAAAGCAAACAGGCGGCTTTCCTGCCGGCACCCAGACACCCCGCTGGCAGATGGGGCACCCCGCTGGCAGACATGGGCACACAGACACCCCGCTGGCAGACACAGACACCCCTCTGGCAGACACAGACACCCCGCTGGCAGACACAGACACCCCTCTGGCAGACACAGACACACGTATCCTCCACTGGCTTTCCTGCAGAGCAGCTCCCCTTGGCAGACCCCAAGGCCCAGGTGGTACCCAGAGAGCAGCTCCTGAGGCAGCGCCAGCACCTGTCCTTCCCACAAGGGGCAGTTCCCAATCCTCTGCTCAGTCACAGGATCCCGGAACATGAGAGATTGGAAGGCACCTCAAAAGACCATCCAGTCCCATCCCCCTGACACAGCAGGATCCCCCAGGTCCAGTTGCACAGGAACAGCCCAGGAGGGTTTGAAGTGGCTCCAGAGAAGGAGACTCCACAGCCCCCCTGGGCAGCCCCTGCCAGGGCTCTGGCACCCTCGCTGCCATCAAGGTCCTTCTCACACTGATGGGGAACCTCCTCTGCCCCAGCTCACACCCGCTGCCCCTTGTCCTGTCACTGGGTGCCCCTGAGCAGAGCCTGGCTCCATCCTCCTCACACCCACCCTTCACATATTGATCAACATCCATGGGGTACCCCCTCAGCACTGTCACAGCCCTTTGCTCCGTCCCCCAGTGACACCGGTGCCGCAGCCGGGGAACCCCTGGGCCGCGCAGGGGGTGGATTTGAAGCGGCTGCTGCGGAATCGGCCGCGGAGCCGCTGGTCTGACACCCCGGTCTCCACAGCCCTCGGAACGGGTGGGTTTTCCCGGATTTTATTTACTGCCTCATCCCGGGAGCTGAGGAGGAGCCGACAGCCGTCTCTTCGCGACGGTGGGGAAGCCGCCCACCGCCGGCTCTGCTTCTCACCAGACACTTCCCCGTCTTTCGTCGAGTCCAGGCTCTGCCGCTCCAGCTCAGCTATTTCAGGAACTGCTGCTGCTCCGCTTCCCGTGGGGACTGGGGAGCGCAGGGAGCTGCTCTGGTCGCCCCTGGCTCCCTGGGTGGATCAGAGCACAGCCGTGCCGCAGCAGCTCCATGTCGGTGCTGGCTAATGAGGGTCCAGTGGCCTCTGCAGGAGCAGTCGGTGCCTCTTCCCGTTCTGTAGGTGACACAGGAACCCTGGGGCAGCCCTGGGCCGCTGCAGAGGCACCGAGGGCAGCTCCCAGAGCTGCTGGTGGAGCTGCCCAGGAGGGAAGGCTGGTTTAAATCAATCCATCGCAGTAGCCCTGTTCTGCACTTAGGGCTGTGGAGCCTGGCAATCTGGGGACCCCTTAGCAGGGACCCCAGGGTGGCCAGCAATGTGCGAGGCTGGAGTTGGGGAACTGGGAGCAGTTGTGTGGTTCTAACTCCTCATCTGGTTCCTTCGGTGTGAGCTGCTTTGTCCTCGTGCTCAGGACCTCAGCGATGAGGGGGCTTCTGCCTCAGAGGCGGCACAGACCCAGCCCTCGGTCCCAGGCTCTTTCTCCAGGTCCATTAGCTACCAGCTGGTGACTCTCCAGGCCCTCCCCAGCCGCACTGGTGTCCAGTGCAAGGTCCCAGCACTGTCACGGTACCCAGGGGCACTGAAGGTGCCAGTCGCTCCCCCGTGGCTCCAGCACTCTGATCTGTGTCCCAGGCATCGCCCCACGCTGAGGGGTGCCGGTGGTGGGCTGGGGCCAGCAGTGCCACCCAAACCCTGCGCAGGTCCCTCTGCTGAACCACGAGGCAGCAGGGATTCAGCCGATGGCTGCCGATGGCTGGTGCCAGCTCCCCTCTCCTCCTGCACAGGGGTGCAGGGGCCAGTCTTGGGGCAGAGAAGTTCAGGGCAGAGTGGGGATTGTCCCTAGTGCAGGGGCACCGCAGGGCTCTCCACAGCCCAGTTTGTGACTGAACAACATCTCTCTGGTGATGTTCCCACCTCACACCCGAGTTTCCTGTCTGCACTCAGTGTCTCGTGGCAGATTCGGAGCTCAAGAGCTGCTGCTGCTGCAGCCCCGGGTCTCTCTGGCCACGGCGAGCGTCCCGGCGCAGACCCTGCACGGGAAGCTGTGGAGCCAGGGGAAGGTTCCTGTGGGGCAGCAGAGCGTTTGGGTCAGGAGCTGAGAGCAGAAGGGGCAGCCCCCAGGAAAAGCTGGTGCTGGAGCCAAGGCTGCGCCGAGCTGAGCCTTCCGCCTGGCCTGTGGTGAGGCCCCTCCGTCCGTTCCAGGCTTCATTCCGAGTGGGAAACGCCAGCAGCCATCCCTGGTGTTCCTGCTGCGGAAGGGCAGCGGTGATGATGGAGCCGAACGCCCTCTGCACCGACACAACCCCGTCCTGACAACGCGGTGGGAGTCTGGGGGCCGGGGCTGCTGGGGTGTCGGAGTCCCCTGCAGCCGCCGCACGCAGCAGCATCTGCGGTTGCAGCTACTCGGCACCTCGTGGCTCCCGGACGAGCAGCCCTCCTCGTTTCACATCTGAGAGACATGTGGATGATTGCAGAGCAGCTCCCGTCCTCCCTTCAGCCCTCAGCGTCTCTCCGGCGTTTGCCTCCCTCCCGCCCATCCAGCTCGTCGCCTGCCTCAGCCAGAGCCTTCCCCAGCCCCTGCTCCGCCTGCGCGGGGGGCGCACAGAGGTCTAGACGGCTCCGCAGGACAGCCGCAGCCGGAGCGGGGGGCAGGCGGTCGCACGGGGGAGGCGATCCGCGGGGCTACGAGGCTCAGCGCTGCCTCCGACGGCCTGAGCTGCTCCGGCTCTTCTCGGATCCCGAGGCTCTGCGAGAGGCTCCGGCGTCGCAGCTGCTCCGGGAGGGCTGCTCCGTGCAGGCGCCTGGCAATGAGCCGTGATGGCTAACAGGGGCAGGGCTGCAAGGGGGAAGGTGCCCGGGAGCACCCGCAGGGTGCCCTCTGCTGAGGCGGCCCCGTGGGCTGGTGCCGGAGCATCCCCCAGCGGGAGAGGCTGGAGCCCCGGTGGGATTGCGAGTGGCGTGGGACTGCCGATCCATCCCGAGGGACCCCGGCGTTTGCCAGGGCGCCGGGGACCCGAATTCGCTGCAGCCCCGGCTGCCTGCAGCCCGGCTCCACAGGCATCTTCGCCCAAGATCATCCTCCGCTTCGCAGCTTCAGTAGAAACACCCGGAGACCGAGAAATCTCCGGGCGAGGCAGCGCCGGAGACAAAGGCTGCGGCAGCGCCCGGGGGCAGAAGCCGTGTCCCCACGTCGGGTCCCCACGTTGCGTCCCCGCGCCAAGGCAGGTGCCAGGCGCTGGCAGGGCGGCCACATCCATCCCCGCCGGGAGCCGTCAGGGGGCTCCTCGGCCACTCGAGCTCAGCAGAGCCCTGCCTGCGTCCCCCGCTCCGCACAAACCCTGCCAGCCCGGGGGGTCGCGGTGCTGGGGCAGGGGGCCGGGGCGCCCTGCCGGCTCCGAGGAGCAGCCCAGCGCTCGGCTCTGTTCCTCTTGGCAGCGCCGCTGCCGCGGGATGAGTGGGAATGGGGAGGGGGTCTGGTTTATTCTGGTCTGCGGTCTGATCCTAGTTTCCTGCGGGAAGGTCCCTGGAGACGCCAGGAGCAAATGATCAGCCCGTGGTGCGGCGAGGAGGTGCCGCCGTTCCCCGGCTGCTTTCGGAATGAACTGGGCACCGAGCGGCCGCCGCCGCCGCCCCTCCGTCCTGCTGAGGTCGCCAGAACGGCTCCTCCGCCGCACGAAGCCTCTGGTGACCCGAGGTAACTTCATCGCCGCCCGGAGCTCGAGCAGGGGCTGCGCGGCCGCGGAAACACCCCGGAATCGCGGGAGCAGCCGCGAAGGCAGCCGGGGGCTGCAGACCTGGCGGGAGAGCAGCAGACAGACCCGGCGCTGCGGCTGCAGCAGGCAGAGAGCAGCACCCCGAGGCAGCCCATCGGGGCCAGGTCCTCCCCTCAGGACCCATCGGTGCCGCCCGCGGGGAAGGGTCCCCCAGTCGCCCTGTTCTGAGCTGCGGGCTCGGGTGCTGCGGAGGCTGCTTCTCCGGAAGCTCTTTGCTCTGGGGAGGGGGAGGTGTTTCAGTCTCGGTTCCAGTTTCGCCTGCTCCCCCCCCCGCCACGTTCCATCGCCTCAGCAGCCGCTGCCAGAAACGTCTCTCTGCTTCGCCCTGAGAGCGGGCTGGGTCCCCCTAACCCACCCCTGCCGCTGGGCAGGAGCCGAGAGGAACGAGGCGGGAGCTGCGGCGCTCAAGATTCCCCCTCCAGCATCCCCACAGCTCCGGTTTCAGCCTGGAAAGGCCAGTCCGTACCCGGAGTTTAAAGGCCCGACCTCCATTTGCAGAGCGGGGACCTCGAACTCCGATGCCAGGGCAGCACAGCGAGCCCAGCTCAGCCGAGGGCACGGAGGAGGCTGAGAGCCCGGCAGCAGCGTTCGCTTGCCATCTGTTTTCTAGAAAATAATCAGGGCTGATTCCTTTTCCCACCCAGACTCCCGCCCGATTGGTCTCTCCTCTGCCACTTGCAAACACCCGGTGCCCGGTGCCCGCTCCCTCCTCCACAGCAACGCGGCTCTGAGAGAGGCGGCAGCGGCCAGCAGAGCCCCAGAAATTCCCCCCCACAGGACGGGCTGCTGCGCAGCTCCGCTCAGCCCCATCCCGCTGGCAGCGCTGGGGGGTGCGACCGTGGGGCCTGTTGGGTGGGTGGCAGCAGCACAGACCCCAGTGGGAGAGCGACCCGGGTGGAAAAACCCAGAGGGGAGGGCGACACCTTTGAACACGCAGGAGGAAGGGCCAGGTGAGCGGTGGCTGCTGGCTGGGGGGAGCCCAGACCTCCCCGAACTCTGCCTGCAGAGGGCTGGCAGAGGGTTGGCCGTGCCCTTTCCTCGTGGCAGTGCCCGAGGGAAGCCGCGGCGGCAGCAAGGCTCGGCGTGGTCGCGGTGTCACCTTCTCGGCAGCTCTTGACAACAGGCCAACCCACTAATCACCGAGTGCAGGTGCTGAGATGAGATTGACAGCTCCCCCGGCCTGTTTCGTACGGTCGCTCGTGAATCCCAGCGCGTTGGCATCCACCTGATCCGCACGCCGCGCTCATCCATCAAAATAATCACTCCGGGTAATTTGTGGCGATGCCTCAGCAAGGCGGCCGCCGCGGCTCTGCTGCCAGCGGCCATGGCCGGGGCTCCACAGGCGACTCCGCTTCCAGCCATCCCACGGCGCTCAGGTAGGGCTGGTGCCACTGGGCTCTGCAAAATGGCATCGAGCTCCCGCCAGGCACGGGGCAGGGGTGGCTCCTGCTGCTTTTAGCCTGAGCGAGGGTAGACAAATGGGCTACCAAGGCTGCTCAATCACCGGCCCGCGCTCGCTGCTCTGACTGCACCAGGGGCATGAGACAGCAAACAGGGAGCTGCTCGGCACAGCTCTTCGTAGCAGGTGTAATCTCCCCGATCTCAGCCGCAGTCAGGGCTGGCAGCGTCACGCTCTGGCTCGCAGTCGCCGTGGTGCAAACCCGGAGTAACTCTGCTCAGCACCACAGCTCGTCTGCCTGCAGACCCCAGGACCCTGGAGCTGGATGGAGCCCCTCAGGCTTCTCACTGGGCCCCCTGATGCAGCATTTCCAGGTGTTGGGCAGATTGTGGGCTAACGGAGCTGGTGTGGAACAAGCCCCAGGTACAGCCCCCTGGTTAATACAGCAGCTCCAGCGCTGGGGCCCAGCCCGCCTGGCTCTGTGTGTGTGAGAGCAGATTCTGTTCAGATGTGCAGATTAAATATTGATATTTTACTCACGAGAGAAGCGCTTTTGGCTTTTGCTCCCCTTTGTAGGTGCCTCTCCCCGTGTTTATTTAAAAGTCGGCTTCACAGGGAAGCGAGAGGGCTTTGAGAAGTTCCCCATTCCCTCTCCAGTTTGAGCCTCCGTGCTGAAACAATAGTTGTTTAAGTGCTCCTCTGCTCCTTGGCACAGCCCGATAATTAAAGGAATCACTTGAAAGCCGAGGCAGCTCTGCACAAATTAATGCAGGGGGGAAAAAGCTGCAATTTTCCAGTGGGCTGAGAAAAAGAGGTCAGAACGGTGCCAGCCTGAGCCGAGGGCGAAGGCGAACGCGCAGCTCCCCGCAGCCCCCTTTAAAGGCTCTTTCTGATCTCTAAGTTCCTTATTTTACTGACGAAGAAGAAGGGTAAATGAGGGGCTGAGTGTCGGGGTGTTTCTCAGCGATTAAAGCGGCTCTGCAGAAGGCTCAGCATGGCTGGCAGGGGCGGTGCACAGCAGTGCTCTGCAGCCGGCAGCCCTGCCTGCCCTGCCTGTCCTGCCCTGCCTGCCCTGCCTGCCTGCCCTGCCTGTCCTGCCCTGCCTGCCCTGCCTGCCTGCCGTGCCTGCCCTGCCTGCCTGCCAGGCTGAAGGCTCCTCTGAGCAGTCACTGCAAGTCAGCCCATCCTCAGGACGACTGGGGGCACCTGGGCTGGATCACACCCCCCCCGCCAGATCCACAGGGAAAGAAGAGCAGCCCCTTGCCCACCCCTCAGGAGCATCATACAGCAGCAGAGCACCTCTGCCCAGAGGTGCCAGGCCCGGTGCTGCCAGGCGCCCACAGGGATGTGCGCCCTGGCAGCTCTCCCTGGCGGGAGGAGGAGTGCCCAGGCAGCGGTGCTGTCGGTGGGCACGGGCTGGCGATGGACCACGGCACGGCGGGACACCTCCTCCCTGCTCACGCGGTGGCACCAGCTGCCAGAGCTGTACCGGGAGGGGGTTGTGTTGCCCAGAGCTGCTCCAGCTGTCCCTGGCTGTGGCTGAGCAGACCAAGCAGCTTGGATCCAGCAGAAGTTCAGCAGCCACCAGGGCCCAGGTCCACGACCCTCTTCCACCAGTGTCCCTGGCGCTACGACAGGCACCGGACCGCATCTGCCTGGAGTGTCTTGTTCGCAGCAGTGCAGGGAGAGCAGGTCCGGGTGCCCCCTGCGGGGACCAAGCCCTTGTCCTGGCTGACCGGGGCCATGCAGTCACCCCAGGCCGAGCTGGAGGTGCCGGTTCTCCCGTCGGAGCGCGGCTCTCCCTCCGGACCCGCGTTGTTCTCCCGCTGCCTTTCACGCTGCTGCTGGGCAGTCGCTCTGGGATGAATAACACCGAGGTTTTTTCCGCTCGAAGATTGTCACAAATATTCACAGCTCCTCGGCTCTCACTGTTTCTCTGGGTGAGAATCTGGTCCCTGCCGAGGCGGGTCAGCCAGTCCTCCCCCCCTGTACTGGGCAGCCAGCGGATCCCGGGGCTCAGGGAGCGGTGGCAGCTCCCCGGGCTGTGAGAGCAGAGCAGAGCCCGTCTTTACCCGACCGGCTGGAAACGAGTCTCGCGTTTAATTAGAAAAAGAAGGATTGCAGCCTCTTTCCCCGGCTGTTATCTCTGCAATTACTTTATGTAACATTATTAAAAATTAATTTTCCCCAGAACCTCCGTGATTTAATGAAACGCGCCCGGCCCCCAGCAGCAGCTGCGGTGTCACCAGCCCCGCGGCATCCTCCGGGCAGCGGGACTCGGCGCCGCGGCCCCTCCCGGCCGCCTCTGCCTTGTGCTGGGACCCGCTGGCCCTGGGTCGCAGCATCCCTAGTGCAGCTCGGCACCCCGACTGCACCTCAGCACCGCTGCTGCGGCTCAAAACCCTCCTCGCACCGCCACAGCACCTCTCCTCACGCCACACACCACAGCCATCCTCTCACCACGCTCAGCATCCCCATCTCCCTGGGAGCTCAGCATTCCCCTGGTCCACGGGCTCAGCATTTCCCCTCTCCGGGGGCACCGCGTCTCTCCTTTGCAGGGGCTCAGCACCCCTCCTCTCCGGGAACTCAGCATTCCCCTGGTCCACGGACACAACATCTTCCCTGCCTCGGGGCTCAGCACTCGCCCTGATCCACGAGCTCAGCATTTCCCCTCTCCGGGGGCACCGCATCTCTCCTTTGTAGGGGATCAGCACCCCTCCTCAGCATCTCCCCGGTCCACGGACACAACATCTTCCCTGCCCTGGGGCTCAGCTCCCCCTCTCCGGACGCAGCCTCTCCCCTCTCCGGGGCTCAGCTCCCCCTCTCCGGACGCAGCCTCTCCCCTCTCCGGGGCTCAGCTCCCCCTCTCCGGACGCAGCCTCTCCCCTCTCCGGGGCTCAGCTCCCCCTCTCCGGACGCAGCCTCTCCCCACTCCGGGGCTCCGCGCCCCGCTCTCCTCTCCGCCCCGCGCCCAGGGTCGCTCTCCGCGGGTGCTGCCCCCTCCGCAGCCCCCGAACCCCGCTCCGTGTCCTCCCCCGCCCCTCGGGGCCCCGCACTCACCGATGCGGATGACATGGGGCATCCCGTGCGAGCAGTGGCCCCAGAAGCCGCCGAGCAGCAGCGCAGCCCAGGACTCCCAGAGCGCGGCACCGAGCTGCGCCCAGAGCCGGGGCATCGTCGGGGCGGGCAGGGGCCGGGGGGACCCTCGGATGCGGCCGGCGGAGCAGCAGCGCCGGGAGCCCGGGGGGTCTGTCAGCATGGGGTGGGGGGCGGGGATTCTATCAGCCCCGGGGTCCCGGTGTCCCTCTGCGCCCCCTCCCAGGTGCCCGGTGCCCTCTCAGCTCCCCCTGTGCCCCTCGTGTCTCCGCCGAGACAGAGCAGCATCGCTCGGGAGCTTGGTACCACGTATCAGGCTATCGAGGAACCGGGGCTACCGGGGCGGGGGGGTCAAGGCCGGGGCTGCGGCGGCGCCCGCACCCAGGCGGGTGTTTAACGACCTCGGTGATAGAGACAGAGGGCTGCCGGAGCCGCGGCCAGGTTGCTCAGGGTCACCTCTCGGGCCAGGCTGGGGCCAGAGCGTTTTATTCTCGTTTCAACGATTTGATCCGTTCCATCGTTTCCAGCCGCTGCCGTTTGCCAGCTGCCTGCCAACTGCCTGCGACGTCTGGAGAGAGAAGCCCTTTCATTCTCCTACCAACCCTGCTACTCCCTATCTGCTCATCTTTGTCCTCTTCCTCGCCGGCCGCGTTCCCCGGCAGCGGGCTCTGCGCCAGGGGAGAAGCTGGCGGCTGTCCTGTGCTCCGGTGACCTGCGCTGGACCAGCCCCTGGTACCCGACTGTGTGAACTGGAGGAGGGAACAGAGGCAGCCCCCCAGCCGGTCTGAGCCCCAGCACCAAGCTCCCGAGGGCAGCCGGCGAGGACCCCGTCCCTGGGTGCCCATCGTGGTGGTGTCCTGGCTCTGCCGGGGGTATCCGGTGGCGTCAGCATCGGGGAAGCGTCAGGAAATACAGGAAGAGTCTCCGGGGAGCTGCACGGCCACGGCAGGACCAGCCCCTCCCGGAGATGCTGGTGTGACTCTGCCTGCAGCACTGCGGGGCCTCCCTGGGCTGTGGTTTAGCTGGTGCTTTTCTGGGGGAGGTGGGAAGGTGCTCCTGGGCGCTGGGTCACGGAGGAGACTTGTCCTCCCTCCTGCCTCATAGCAGAGAGGCAGAGGCAGCGCTCGCTGTGCCCCAAGCCCTGGGACAGCGTCTCGTAGCTGCTGGCCGGGGCTCCGGCTTCCCTCAGGAAATCTCCCCGGCAGTGTCCCAGCCCTGCGGCAAAGGGTGGCTGGTGCTAAGGACGTTTTGATCCCTCCTGACGCTGCAGAGGATGAGATTTAGCGAAAGGGCACAGAATACATTTCCTTTACTTATTGCTTAAAGGCGGGAGGCTGCTCCTGTGAACCTGGTGCCAGATTAAATGTCACAACCTGGAGAGTCTTTGCACCTGGAGAGAAAAAGGCTCCACGAGCCCACGGGGAGGGAGGGCTGCTTCACCCACGGGTGTTCCTCACTCTTTGGTTTTCAGTAACTTGGGACAAGAGGTTCAGGCTTTCTGGACCGATCACCTTTTGGTGTCGCTGGGGTGAGATCTCCTGCCGGTTCCTCGGTGCCCAGATACTGCCTCGGGCCTTAGGGCTGGCAGCAGCCACCAGAAGGCTCCATCCAGCCTCTGCCTCAGCCCCTGGCTCCCACCACAGCACCAGCACAAAGGGTCTGTTTCTCTTTATTTGATGGGTCCTCACTCATGAGAGGAAGCTCTCGCTCACCTCGACCCTTCCCCGGGGTCCAAGGGCTGCTCTGGGGTGAATGTTGTTGCCCGGGATGTGGCACCACAGCTGCCTTGGGTTTGCTTTACACCCCACACAGCCCCCTGGAGTGACCACAGCTGGGTCCAGCCTGCCCGCTCTGACTTTGGGCCGGACTCCCCAGCAGCTGCGGAGGTGCTGGGTCGTTACTGTGGGGTTAAATAAAGGCAGAGAGGCCCCAGGGAAGAGAATCTGTCTGTGATGCCCAGAGAGTACCTGCCAGGACCTGAGTTTCCCCCTCAGTGCTGCTGCTGGTGAGTGCTGCCCTGCTGTGGGCACGGTGTTGGGCTGAGCCTTGTGGCTGGTGTCTGCTGGGCATACTGGGAGGGGTGGGCTGGTGCTGGGCTGAGTTAGGCCCTTCTCCGGAGCCCTGCGGCCGCCCCCTCGCTGAAGGGCAGCAGGAGGGCTGTGGCTTGCTGCGGTGGCGCCGGAGCAGGAGCGGTTGGGCCAGTTGGGGCTGTGGAAATGGCTGCGGTGCGGTGACTCATCCCGTAATTTACGGCAATTAGCGCGAAGCCCGGCTGTGGCTCTGCGGAGGCTGCTCCGTTCCGGAGATGGCTTTGGGGGTGCTGGAGGTGCTGGCGCTGGTCTGCTGGGCCCCGGTCTGCTGGGCCCCCGGCTGGGCTGCGCAGCTCTGCTGCCTGGGAGCCTCGCGCTGGTGGGCTTGTGGCTGGTGAGAGCCCCAGCTCCTGCCTGTGGCTGAAGCTGCAGCTCGGGGGCCGCTCTGGGGGCTGCCTGATGTCAGACGGTGGCTCCGAGTGTGAGGAGGAACCGCTCGTGAAGCGGGAAGACGTTGAGGTTATTAACGTCCGGGGGAGATGCCGGTGGATGAAGGGTGAGGAGGGCTCTGGCGCTCCTGTGTTGGAGCAGCCTAGCAGCAGCCCTCCCGGCCAAGGAAGAGGCTTCTTTGTTTTCCGTAGTGGCCTCTGGTTGGTCCCTGTGGGCTTTCCAGGCTGCTGGGGAGCGGGGTAGCCACAGTCCCGGTGAGGTGTGGGGCCAGCACTCGGTTACTGGGTGCTGGGGCCGCCCCCAGAGACCCCCGAGCCCACGGAGCAGGGCTGGCAGCACCGATTCCTAGGGCTTGAGTGCCCTCTGCTGAAAGAGTCCCCGGCAGCCCTGAGCTCTGGCACCCGGCGCTTGACTGACGGGCGGCGAAATTAACTGCCAGCCCGCGGCTCGCAGGTGCCCGTCAGGAGGGCTCTCTCGGCTCTTCCCTCTCCCCCTGCAGAGCGCTCGCTCGGTGCTTCTCCCTCCTCCGAGTTTGATTCCGAATCCTCCCGCAGCTCCACGTGAGGCTCTGTGGTCTGAGCGGTGCCCAACTGCAGCCAGATTCCTTCTGGAACCATCCTCGGGAGCTGGGGACCCCCCCCCGAGGGTCTGGGGTCCATCCGACGCCATGAGGGGCTGCGACTCCCCAGGAGCAGCCTTGCTGCTGTGAGTCGCCCCGTTTGCTTCTTGTGGGGGCAAGAGGGAAGGTTCCCACTTCCCACTCGGCAGTTCCCCGTGACGGGAGAAGCTCTCTGCTTCCCAGCCTTCGCCCACGGCCCCGGAGGGGGTTCTCTGGCTGCGGCTCTGCTCTCGGGGAGCCGAGTGGGGAGGGTGCCAGGAACCACAGTGGGTGATGCCCGACAGACCGTCTGAACCTCCCACGTCCCAACTCGCTGCTGGGGGGCGACTCCCCATGACCTGGCTGGGGCAGCGTGTTCTGTGCCGTGGGGGGGTTCAGGCAGCCCTCCTACCTGTGGTCCCCACGGGGTGCTCCCCGGGGGTTCGGACCGAGGGCCGGGGCAGCGCGTGCCTGGTGCGGTCCGTGTCCCAGCACCGCCACTCCGAGGGCGGCTGCTGCGCTGCAGACGCTGGTGCTGGAACGAGCTGGGGTCCTCGCGGGGCCGCAGCCCCTCTGGGGAGCGGGGTGAGGGTGGGAGCGTCCTGTGGGGTGTGGGGCTGGCCACACAGCGGGTGGCTCGGCCCCGTTGTGAGGGGTCAGAGGGGCTGGCCGGGGTGCTGGGGAGCAGGAGCCCTGTCAGTTAGCCCCTCTGGCCTGGGCCCGTGGGCGCTGCAGCGTGAGCCGCCGGCCCGGCTGCCCGTGCTCGTGTCAGCCGCTGGCTGTTCGTCATCCTCCTGCAGAGGTAGGAAACAACGTTTTTGCTTGAAAAAACCCAGCCTCTCGCCCTGGGATTGGTGGGAGAAGCCGTTTGCGACTGATGGGTGTAAACGACGGCGGCATAGTCAGACAGGAAAATTAGAGGCTGCAGAGTTAGGCTCTGCTGGCAATTATGTCCCCACGGAAGCAGCCGGCAGAGAGACCCCCGCCTTGAGTGGCTCCTGGGCTTCCCGGTGCCCGCTCATGGGGGTTTGTCTCCAACCTGTCGGCTTCTGAGTGGGGAGACCGGGGGATCTCCCCTCATCTTCCACCTCTCTCTCCTGTGCCGATGCCGACTGGCTGAGCAGAAGGTTGGTCGTCGCCCATGAGCACAGAGCGCCTCGCTGGCCACGTGGCTAATTGCTCAGGCTTGGAAGGAGCTGTTAATGCCTCGTTCCCCCCACATACGCCAAGGGCAGGAGCACAGGGGGCTATTTCGGGTGCCCGTTACAGTCAGGCTGGCGGAATTATGCTGGGGATGAAGTGGGCAGCTGCAGCCCTCCTTCCCTGCTGCCTCTTTCCAGTCCAGCGCCTGTTCTCGGCTGGTCCAGCACGTCCAGAGGGAGCTCGGTGCGGGGGCTGTGGCTGGGTCTGGCCGCGCCGGTGCAGAGCAGGCGGAGGCAGTGGGAGGGATGCACCAGGGATTGGGAGGCTCCTGCCCTGAGAAGGTCCTGGGTGCTGGCAGGGAGCAAGATGCTGTGGAGGGGTGTGAAGTGTGGGGAGGCAAAACATGTGGGGCTGGGGCTGCAGAGACCCTCCTGGTGCTGATCTCCCCTCTGGGAAGGGGTGGGAGGAGGAGGAGGAGGTGCTGTGTTGGGCTCTGAGGGGACTTGGGTGATGCTCGTGCTCACCCAGCAGCCCTGTGTCGCAGCCCTGTTGTTCCTGGAGCCCCCCCAGACTGACTGGTCAGCGTGAAGATCCTGCTGGAGGGGCTGCTGCAGCCTGTTGTGTTTATGGACTGTACGGGGGCTGCAGGAGGCTGCCCACCCAGGGGAGAGAGGGGCTGCTCTTTGTCTGTTTCATAGTGTTTGCTGGGTGTCTCGGGGTGCTAAGGAAACAGGAGCTGGTTTCCGACAGACAACACAGGTTGGGTTTGGAACTGGGACTTTGAGTTTTCTGTTTTCCCAGTTGGTCTAGTTGCCCCAGTGACTGGGTGACGGTTGTGCTGCTGGGGGGTGGCTGGTGCTGCTCGAGCTCCCAGATTCCTGCTGGTGCCACAGAGCTCCTTCAGGAGCCACCGACCCTGGTGGAGCCTTGGGCTGCTCTGAGGGTCTGGCTCTGGAAACCATCCCCAGGGGCTTCCTTTGGCCAAGCCACAGGGACAGGGATCAGGATCCCCCAGGGCTCTCGGGTCACAGACTCACAGGACATTAGGGATGTGAAGGGGAAAGGCCGGAGGTGTCTGGGAGCCCGTGCTGGGTGCCCATGTGTAGCAGAGGTGCTAGGGCACTGCCACCCTCCAGCAGCCTGGGCGCTGCCAGAGGAGCTTGTGGCCACCCGGGAGGGAGCGGGGTGCTGGGTGCCCACAGTCTGGTGGCAGAGACCGAGGGCTCTGCTGGGGCACAGGCTGCTCCGGGTGGGTGAGGGGACCTTCCTCTCTCTCGGTGCGAGCCCAGGGCCGGCTCGGGAAGCCAACGGTCCCAGAGTTTCTGGGAGAGGACTTGCCCTTGGCTGCATCTGAGGTCAGGGGTGTTCTAGGGGTTGGGCTGCTCTGGACAAGCCCTGGTGGTCCTCGTTCTGTCGCCCCAACCCACAGGTCAGCGGGAGGGGACCGATGGGCTGTCGGAGGGTTAGGGAGGTTCCTGGGAGAGACCTTCAGCTCCTACTGGGGGCAGCCTGCAGCAGCCCAGCCTTCGGGGAGGGGAGGCGGAGGCGGGTGGCTGCTGCCTCGCGGAGCGAGCGGCTCTAGGTGAAGTCAAGGGTGCCCGGCCTCAGGCAGGCAGCCCTCTCCTGGGAGACGCCGCCTGCCAAGGGGCCTCTGGCCATAAATCGCTCTGGCTGCTGGAGCTCGAGCTCGGCACAGCCGCGTGCCCTCAGTCACGGTGACTCGCTCAAGGTCGTGGCAAGAGCCCGCGTCTGTCTGACTCCTGCGACTGGTCTTCTCTCTGCCCCCCAGCTTCCAGGAGGCTTTCTGCCCTGTCCCGGGTCCGTCGCGGCAGCGGTGCAGCTGCCAGCCCTGTGCTGATGCAGGGGGGCTGCCGGCGGCCACGGTGCAGGGTGCCGCGAGCCCGCTGGCAAGCAGAGCGCTCGGCCCCGTCAGAGGCAGCAGAACAAGTTTAATCCGATGGCAGGAAGTCTGCACCGTCAGCAGTCCTTGATCCAAGTTTTAGAGGCAAAATTGGAGTCATCCTTCACCAGCCTCAACACTTGTGATCTGCAGCGAGGAGGGCTTGTAAATAACCTGCGCGGAGAGCGGCGCCTCTGCTCCCCGTGAGACCGGCACCTCCGGGGACGAGCTGGCAGCAAGGAGCCGGAGCAGAAGTGCCTTGGGGGCACCTCTCTCTCCTTCCCCCCTCCTCCATCCTTCTTGGCATCTCCTGCTCTGGATCCCAGGCAGCACCCCCCTGCAAGGCCCCCGCTGCTGTTCCTGGGTGGTGCAGGGAGGTGCTGGCCAGGGCACAGACCCCTGGGTGATGGATGGGGCAGAGGGTCACAGGGCACTGTCCTCCTGGCTTCTGGCCTTGTGACTCAGGGCTGGACGTGGTGCTGAGGGGCTGAGGTCTGGGGGCAGGTTACCCTCCTCTTAGTGTGGAGTTGGTGCCACTCACTTCCCACCGTCACCTGCAGGGTCCCGTTGGTGCACCTCGGGGGGGAGAACAGCTGATCCTCTTCTCCTGGGGTCAGCAGAGTGTTTTCAGGAAGGTCTCCCACCGACAGGGAGTTGGAGCTGCTCCAAGCACGAGGTTTCCTTGCCAGGGTCAGACACTTAGGGCATCTCAATGCCAGAGAGTCACGAAGCCGTGTTTCCCCTTCTCCACCAAAGGAGCCCTGATGATCCCTGTCGGCGCTGGGGAGCTGCACCGGCAGGGGCTGGGTTGGTCATCTGGAGGCTCACAAGTTGATGGCTTTTTTTTTTAATGACCCTGTGGTGGACTTGGGGGGTCCTGTCTGCATCGGGCTGGTGGCACTTTGGGACCAGCTGTGGGAGCTGTTGTGACTAAGGGGACCTCTGGTGGGGTCTGGTTGTGTGAGATGCTGAGGTCTGCAGGCTCGATCTTCAAGAACCTGCTGCCTTCAGCAGGTGGGTTCCTTAGCTGGGAGCTAAGGAGGTGCTGAAGTGATCGTCGGAGCCAAGCCCAGCCAGGGTGGTCTTCCCAGTCAGCCAGTCCCTGGCGCTTGTCCGGGCTCTGTTGGGTTTTGAACAGGTTTGAGGGCTGCTGTGGCCATTGCTGTGACCTCCTTTGGAGCTGGGCTGGCTCCAGCCTGCAGCTCTGTGCTGGTTGAGTAGGAGTGAGCTGGGATAGAGGAGGTTCCACATCAGTGTGAGAAGGACCTTGTTGGCAGCGAGGGTGCCAGAGCCCTGGCAGGGGCTGCCCAGGGGGGCTGTGGAGTCTCCTTCTCTGGAGACATTTCAAACCCTCCTGGGCCTGTTCCTGTGCAACTGGATCTAGGGGATCCTGCTGTGGGGTGGGGAATGGGACTGGATGATCTTTTGGGGTAACTTCCAACCTCTGGTGTTCTGTCAGTCTGATCTTCCTAAACATCTGAACTTCCCCTCCATCATGACTTTCCTGTGAGGAGAAACCAGGGGTCTGGGCTGTACCGGGGCAGATTCCCCAGAGAAGCACCTCTGCCAGCTGCAGGCAGCTGATCCCTGCCACCTCCGCGCAGGCGAGAGGACAGATGGATCTGCCAGGGACAGACCTCAGCTGCCCTTGCTGAGGGCTGCACAAGGTGATCCACAGCTGCTGGGACACGGCCTGACCTGGGGTTTGGTGATGCCCAGGCTGCCTTCCCATGGGATGCTCTGCCGTTCCTGCCCCTCAGGTGGGGTCTCGCTGGTTCTTCCCTCTCTGGAAGGGCGGCAGCGCAGGGCTGAGGAGCAGCCGGTGCGGGATCCGTCTCCCTGGATGGGAGATGGGACCCAGCAGAGGTGGGGAGGCAGGAGCTGAGGGAGCAGGGTCGGGATTGGGACGGAGTCGTCTCTGCCGAAGCTGCTGGGCAGCAGCAGCCGCCGCTCTGTCCCTTCCGCTGCGGCGCCGCCTCTGCTGGTTCTAAAAGCCCCCCGGGCTCCCGGGGAGCAGTGGCTGCCCAGGGCTTTGTTTTCTCCCTCGGAACAAACCCCTCGCCCCAGGCGGTGCCGCGGGGATGGGTGTTGGCAGCCAGCGGGGGCTCCCGGCTGCTGGGGGGTGAAGCTGGGGAGCCGGCGGCAAACCCGGACCGTTCGGAGCTGCTGCCTCGGAGTCGATGGGATCGATCGGCGATTGCAGTCGCTCCTCAGTGATCGTGCGGGGGGGCGCCGATGTCCCCTCGAGCTGCAGGAGCTGATTGCGGGCTGGGACGAGGCGAGGGGCCGCAGCAGATGGCTCCTAATCGCCGGGCAAATTGCAGGGCTGGTATCGAGCCCCGAGGAACGAGCCGCGAGGAGCAGTCGGTATCGACGGCGCGGTCGGAACAATAGCGGGGCTGCCGGCAGCGCCGCGAACCGGCTGCCATCGATCCTCTCCCCCTGAGCGGCCTCCAGGCGAGTTGGAGGCTCTACTGTCGCTCAGGGCGTGCTAATGATTTTAGGGCTCGTCTTCCACTTCGTCACCCCGTGGCTCTGCGCCGGACCCTCTGCAGCACAGGGCTGGCTTCACCCTTCACCGCTGCTGCACACAAGCCCAAAGGGTGGTTCCCCAGCCTGTGCCCGAGCCCAGCCTCTCCAAGAACGTGCTGGCAGCTCCAGCCTCAAGTCCCCGTTGTCGTTCCACAGCCAAACAGTCATCCTGCTGACGTTCCCGTGGCTGTCGTGGCCCTGGCATCTCGGCAGACCAGGCAAGCCCCCTCCCGGCAGCCCCGAGTTCACCTCCAGAGCCCAGCCCCTGACTAGAGCTCGTGATGGAGCCTCAAAGGGGTGACAGGTGCGATTTGTTGTGGCAACACAGGGATGACCTGGGCCACCAGGGGCCTTGCCTGGGCCACTCATGCTCTGCGAAACTGCTGTGTGCAGCCGCTGGCAGATCAAGGCAGGAGCCCCCCCTCCCTTGCAGCTCTACCTGCTTTGCTTCTTGGCTCAGAGAGGAGGTCAGAGCTGAGGGAGTTCCTCTGGGCTCCAGATGGAACTTCTCAGCTTTATGGGTTTGGGGCTTGGGCTGGGTTTTCCCCTGTGTTATGCTGCCCGTGGCCATGGCCCTGGGTGTCAGCCAGCTGCTGGGGCTGGGAACCACAGAGCATCAGGGACTGGAAGGGACCTCAGAAGAACACCCAGTGCAGTCCCATCGCTCTGCCACAGCAGGATCCCCCAGATCCAGATGCACAGGAACATGGCCGGGGCGGGTTGAAATGTCTCCAGAGAAGGAGACTTCGCAGCCCCTGCCAGGGCTCTGGCACCCTCACTGCCAGCAAGGTCCTTCTCACACTGATGGGGAACCTCCTCTGCTCCAGCTCACACCCGCTGCCCCTTGTCCTGTCACTGGGTGCCCCTGAGCAGAGCCTGGCTCCATCCTCCTGACACCACCTGCCCTTTCCAGATCCTCTCCTCCAGACCCAGTCCATGTTAATTGGCCATTTTCATATTCAGGGGTGGTTTTCATCCAGTTTCTGTGGCTGTACCCTGACGAGCAAGTCAAACGCTTGCGGAGCATCAGAACAGCCTTTGTAGCTGCGTGAGGGGAGTGTGAGGGTGTCACAGAGCGGGGCCCAGCTTGATCTGGGGGCTGCCAGAGTGGCCTCAGAAGTGTCCCAGGTGCTCGGGGCAGCGCAGCTCTGCTCTTGCAGGATGAAGAAGGGATCCACTGCAGAGCAGCACGGAGGAGGTGGGGTGGCTACCGAGCTGCCTGGGGACCCTCCCTCAGACACACCTACAGAGCTCTGGTTGCTGGCTTTGGGGGGGCTGCTGGGAGCAGCCCCTGAACCCTGAGCGGTGCCGTTGGGAGTGCAGAGCTGCTCTGGAGCAGAGGGCCTGGGACTGGTGGCTCTTCCACAAAGCTGCTGCAGAGGTTGCTGGGCTGTTCTATTGAGGCTTCTCAAGTCCCAGCAGCTCTTCAGCAGGAGAAGAGCAGTGTCAGGCAAGTTAGTTCAGGGCTCCTGTGGGATAAGGCACTTTGAACCGGAGAGGATTAAGGGCTTTGGGCCTGAATGTTCTCATTCTCTTGGCTGGCAGCATCCCCAAACCCTTATGGGGGGTTGGACTGGAAGAGCTTTCAAGGTCCCTTCCAGTCCCCAATGTCCTGTGATTCTGCTCTGTGACCCTGTGAACATGGAGCATTGCTGCTCTGGCAGCTGCCCAACATCAGATCCGAGGGCTTTTCAGCTGCAGAAGTTCTCTCTCATCTGCCCTTGTGGCTCTGATCCCAGCGGCTGCGGGCACCCAGCCTGGCTCTGCTCCCCTCCCTCCTGCCTAAGCCGGGGCTGCTGCTCTCCACCCCATCCTGTGCCAGGAGGAACAGTCCAGGTAGGTTTGAAATGTCCCCAGAGAAGGAGACTCCACAACTCCCTGGGCAGCCCCTGCCAGGGCTCTGCCACCCTCACTCGGAACAAGGTCCTTCTCACACTGATGTGGAACCTCCTCTGCTCCAGCTCTCGCCCGCTGCCCCTTGTCCTGTCAGTAGATACCAGGCTCCATCCCCCTGACACCTGCCCTTCCTGTATTTATCTATATTCATGGGGTCACCCCTCAGGCTCCTTTTTCCCAGCTCCCTCAGCCCTTCTCCAGCAGGGAGCTGCTCCCCTCCCTCCATCATCCCTGTGGCTCTGTGCTGGGCTCTCCCCAGCAGCTCCGTGTCCTTGAGTTCCAGGAGGGTCTGCGTTCAGCAGCAGGTGCTGAATCGCCGCCTGCGGACTTGGGGCAGAGATTTCTAGGTGCCAGCGGAGGCAGAGGGGCAGCAGCCTGGGCTCCCGGGGTGCCCGCAGCCCCGCTGCTGGCTCTGTGTGGAGAGCGGGGCTGCCAGAGCGAGCGGCTCCCTCTGCTCGGGAAATGAGCAGAAGCAGGGTAATTGCTACCTGCGGTTGCTGTGGGAACCAGAGCTGCTCCTCTGCGGGTCTGAGGAGGGGAAGGCTCGGCCCAAAGTGCCATGTTGGCGTGGCTACTGTTGCACTGGGGCCATCAGCCAGCTGTGGGTGATGCAGAAGGGATGGGAAGGCAGGGACAATCACTTGCTGGGGCTTTTCATTCCTCGAAGACAGACTGGGAGGGCTGGAGCCTTGGCTGTGCTCAAGGCAGAGCTGCCTGGACTCTGAAGTGCCCTTTGAGTGACCAGGGGCTTTGGGGTGGTCTCGGGCTGTGGGTCCCTTCTGCCCCAGCGCAGCCTGAGTGCAGGATGCTCCTGGGGGTGCTCCAGGCTCCAGCCCCCCACAGAGGGAGCTGTTTGTTGTCTGGCTGGAAGAAAGGCATCAGAGGGAGAAAAGGGCTCCCAGGTCTGTCCTGCAGTCTCAGCCCCCAGTGCATGTGAGTTGTTGTTCCTGTGGCTGGGGCCTGTTGGGGTCTCTGAGCTGCAAGAGGAGGGAGCAGTCCCGGGACCCCCATGCAGACCCCGGCACTGGGGTGGGAGACCAGGCTGCAGCATCATTTGTGATCCCTTGGGGTGCAGCCCAGTACCCTCGCAGACACAGCCACACCTCAGCAATGCTGCCCTGGAAGTGTTTTGTGTTGAAGGGACACTTTGAGGAGCCCAAGTGGGCTCAGGCAGAACCTGCAGCTGGGGCTGCAGCCCCGTCAGGAGGTTCCACCTGCGGTGCCAAGCGAAGGCAGCGGCAGCTCCAGCCCTCTGCAGTGATGTTTTATTGATTGTGTAGAGCCCCCCAGGCAGTTGGGTGGCCTCCTGCAGAGGAGGAGGGTTTTGGGTCTGTTCCCCCATTGTTTCCTGGCTGCTGCATTGCCAGGAGAACCTTCTGGCTGCTTTGGTGCAGCAGTGCCTCAGGCTGCTGGGGTTTGGGCTCCTGGAAGCAGCTAGAAGGAGTGGGGTGGGCTGGCTGGAAGCGTCAACGTGGAGGTTATGGCTGCTGTAAGCAGCTCCTAGGGTTTGCTGTGTTGGCTCGTTTAGGGTGGGGGTTAGGGCACTGCCTGGCCCTCCAGAGACCAAAGTGTGGCTGTGAAAAAGCTTCCCGCAGCGAGTGAGCGGTGCCTGGGGCGTCCCCGTCCTCCCGGGGTGCTGCTGGGAGCAGGGGGTGACTTGAGGGGGAACCCTGAGCTCTGGCCCAAAACCTTGACACAGGGAAGAGGGACAAGGAGGTAAATGGACAGAGCAGGAAAGAGCATCCTGGGGGGAAGCACTTGGGGCATGGGAATGGCCCCACTGGATGAGCAGGGCACAGCTCTGGGGGTGCAGGGAATGGCCCCACCTCCAGCAAATCCCCTTTTCCCCCAAAACAGGGTCGGGGGCCAAAGCAGAGGGGCTCGGAAGGCTGGGCAGCCTGGCTTGGATCCCGAAGCCGCGGCAGCCCCCGGTCCCGACGAGCTGCGCCTGTTCCCTTTGCGTTCCCCGGCACAAGCCCCCCTCTCCGTGCGTCGCCGACGGAGCAGAGGGTGGCGGCAGCCGCTCGCAGCTCCGAGAGCAAAGAGCTGCCTGGCTGCGGGGTGACCCGCAGAGCCCTCGGCGGCCTCTTGCTCTTCCCAGCGCCGAGTTCCGGGGACTCCCGGGGGAGGAGGAGGAGGAGCCGGGGCAGAGGGAGCCCTGGCCGGTGCGGAAAGCCGGCAACGCCGAGGAGTGAACCCCCCCCAAGCCCAGGCTGCTGGGGAGAAGCAGCTCCCGGGCGATGCTCCGGCAGTGTAGGTCCCGGAGGGAGAGCGGATGGGCCCGAGGTGCCCAGCAGACACCGAGTCACTGGGGCTGAGTGGGTCCGTGGCCATGGGGCAGAGCCCCAGGGTGGCCCTCTGCCAGTCCCAGGGCTGGGACTTGTGCGGAGTGGGAGCAGTGTCGCTGGGGAGAGCTGCTGGCCGCCCTGATCCCCGCCAGAGCTCACCGGGGTCAGATGGGCTGGTGGGGAGCACAGGGCTAGTTAATTTCGGGACAGCTGCATTTCCCACCTGGCTGGTTCCATTACCCCGGGGACTATCCGCTGTCAGTGCCTCCTCAAATGCCCATTTCATGCTCCATGGGCCCTGTGACAGGGGTCCTCCTGCTGTCCATCCTCTGCCTCGTGGGACCCAGGACTGGCCGTGAGGAGAGGGGTCCCATGGGGCAGTGGAGGGGGTGTAGGGGCCTGGGGAGGAGGTGGGGGCTGAGCTGGGTGTGCTGCTGCTAGACTGGAGTCCCCACAGCCCCAGGGACACAGAGCTGAGCAGGGGGAGGTGGAAGTCCCTCGGGTTCCTGAGGTTTCCCTGCTCTGGTTCCCCCCAGCAAGGGCTTTGCCTGGGCAGGAAGGAGCCTCCTGGCTTTTTGGAGCCCTAAGTGGTTCTGGTGAATGGAGGGGAGCATCTCCCTGCTCAGGAAGGGCTGGGGAAGCTTGGGAAAAGGAGCCTGAGGGGTGACCCCATGGATGTTGATCAGTATGTGAAGGGTGGGCGTGAGGAGGATGGAGCCAGGCTCTGCTCAGGGGCACCCAGTGACAGGACAAGGGGCAGCGGGTGTGAGCTGGAGCAGAGGAGGTTCCCCATCAGTGTGAGAAGGACCTTGTTGGCAGTGAGGGTGCCAGAGCCCTGGCAGGGGCTGCCCAGGGGGGTTGTGGAGTCTCCTCTGGAGACATTTCAAACCTTCCTGGGCTGTTCCTGTGGGACTGGATCTGGGGGATCCTGCTCTGGCAGGGGGTGGGACTGGCTGATCTATGCAGGTCCCTTCCAGCCCCGATGTCCTGTGATCCTGTGGAAGCCAAGCCCGTGGGTGCTGCTGGCACCGGGGCTCTGCTGGAGGTGCCCTCTGGCAGCACAGACTGGGCCCCCAGGGGCTGCTGGCGGCCCCAGCTCTGCTGTGGGGCTGGAGCTGCCTGTGCAGTGCTGCAGCGAGAGGGTTTTTGCGGCTCCTCGTGCTCCCGCGGCGCTGGCTTCTGCCCAACGCGAGAAGCAGCATCTCTCTGGCGCAGGAGCTGTGACGCTCGAGCTGCTCCGGCTCTTCCCGGCTCGTAAGGCTGCGATTCCTTTCTTAGCTTTCCCTCCCCCTGCTTTGCACCCCCCGGGCCCTCGGGATCTCACAGCTCTGCCGTCGTATGGGGACTGTATCCAGAATTAGAACGAAGCCCCATCTCGAGGCCCTGCTGGTATTTTCTGTGGAGCTGGGAGAAGCCGCGGAGTTTGCCAGTCACTCTAGAGCTGCCTGAGAGGGATCTGACTGTTTGGGGGGTTCTAGAGTCGGCATCAAAGGGCAGCCGTCGCCGTCCCTGCAGCCGGTGTGTGCCGGCGCTGCCCCGCGGGTGACCAGCCGTGCCGGGGCTCGTGGGGCGAGAGTAGGGGTGACATTTGCTGCCTCTGGAGCGATGGGAGCAGCAGCAGGAGGGGTCTGGAGATGCTCCCTTGCACCGCGGCTGCGAGGTGATGCCCCATGAGGGTTCCCAGCCTGAAGCTCCACAGAGCAGTGCTGGAGGAGCTGGGCAGAGGGCGGTTGGGTTTGGGACCTGTCTGGATGCTGGGGAGGGGTTGGAGCCTGCACCCCACACAGTGCTGGGACAGCCAGTGCCCATCCTGGGGGTGACCGTGAGGACCCCCTGAGCGGGTGACCACCAGCACCGCCCTGTGCTGATCCCCTGACAGGATTCTGGGTGCCTGGCTCAGGCTGGGGATGGCAGAGCCACGCGCTCCCCTATGGCTGGTCCTTAGGTGGTGGGTCGGCTCCCAGTGCCTGTGTGAGGCAGAACCAGTCAAGGTCTCAGACTGCAGAGAGCGACCCCAGCAGCGGAGCTGTGTGGGTGCTGGGTGCCTGTGGGCAGCCACAGCTCTGCTGGCAGGAGGGATGTGGTGGGGCTGTCGGTGACAGAGTGACTGAGGGCTTGGGCTTTGAGGAAGAAAACCTGCTGGGGATCTCTCACCAGAGACCTGGGGGTGCCAGAGCACTAGCCACTGGCCCTGCAGCACAGGGGTGGCTTGTTGCTGTGGGTTTGGTGTCTGGAGGCAGTTGCCAGGAGGCAGCACCGAAGGCTGGTCCTGCCGGAGCTTTGTGGGGCTGGTGCAGGCAGGCAGACCCCCCTGGGCCCCTTCAGGAGCCCTGTTCAGTCCGACCCCATCTGTTCTCTCCCCTTTGCTCCATCAGGAATGTCTGTCTGCTGGCTCCAGGAGCTCTGTCCGTCGGCGCCAGCCTCCCTCGCTTCGGGCTGAGGCCTCGGTGCTCCTTCTGGTGTCCCTGGCTGAGGGCTGCCGACCCTCCCCGTGCCACCTCCCAGCCCTTTAGCCTCTGCTCTTGCTCAGGAAAGGAAGGAAGGAGGTTCTGGAGGTCCCTGGGATGTCCTCAGTGCTCTGCACCGGCAGCCTGCGTGAGCGGAGGGGAGGGGATGCTGGCCGGGGCCGGGGCACTGCGGCGGTCGGGAAGCTGCTGGGAAGGGACCGAGGGCAGGTGGGTTGAGGTGCCTTCAAGTGCAGCCGCTGGGATGAGGAGGTGAGGAGCGACCAGCGGCTGCTCCGGGGGCAGGTGTGGGGCTGAGCAGCAGGCAAGGAGCAGGATTTGGCTTCCTCCTCTCTGAAATGCCCTCTGTTCCTCGGAGACAGAGCGGTGCTAAGTCACTGGGAAAGAAAAGCCTCTTCCTGGTGACCTTACGGATTTCAGATCTATTTCTGACCCCATTTTCATAAAAAAGCTGCCACCCCCAATCTCCAGATTAAACCTCATTTGATTTTCAGACAGATCTGACCTTTCCCAGCTGTGGATATTAAATATCACCCAGCCTGCTGCAGTTTAAGCCGAGGGTTTTACATTTGAATAAATGTACCTTAACAGCAAAACCAACATCCCTGCAGCGCAGGGGGGACGTGGGGCTGGACGGGGGGAGCCCTCCCTGCCCTCCCCAGGGCGCAGGTCCCTGCTGTGGGAGCGGCCCTGGGACAGGACCTGGGCACCCGCTGGGGATCACGGGGCATTAGGGGCTGGAAGGGACCTGGACAGATCGTCCAGTCCCATCCCCTGCCACTGGACTCATGCAGGTGGGTTTGAAACGGCTCCACAGAAGGAGGCTCTGTCGGCAGGTTCCCTCTGGGGCCGGGCTGGAGAAGCTCCTCGCTGGCAAGGACTTGTGGAACTCGTGCAGGGTTTTTCCATCTCTCCCTTCGGGCCGGCGGTGCCTTTCGGCTGGCAGGTGCCTGGTGACAGCGTTAACTGGACCTGCCCGGGGCCGCTCCGGGGTTGCTGTCGATAACCGGTCGGGGCGAAGCCAAGCGGCTCCGCTCCTCAGCACCTGCCCTGCCAGCGTCAGTCGCCAGGAAGCCTCCAAAGAGGGGGGGGAGGTGAAGGGGACCATCTCGGCGGCGCTGGGTGGTGCCTTCCCCGGTCCTTGCTCTGCCGTCCGTGTCTCGAGATGCCCCGGGATGCCAGGGGTCGTCCCGCTGCCGGAGTGTCGGCTCCGGTAGCTGGGTCCTGGGTGTCTCTGCAAGGAGCAGCTGTGGGACGGGGACGGGGAGCTCGGCGCAGCCTTCCCGGAGCAGCGGCGTGGAGAGGACTCGCTGCTGGGGACGGCGGAGGTTGGGCAGCAGAGGCTTCCCCCCGTCTGTGGGTGGGGGCTGCCTCCGCTGGTTTCTGCTGCAGGGTGACGGCAGCTCGGACGTGGGGGGCTGCTCGTGGCCAAAGCTGGAGGGGCTGCTGCCGAGGGCAGGGGCCGCTCCAGCTGTGGGGAGCAGCAGGAGGGAGGAGACGGGACATTGCAGAGAGGATGTGGAGCATCGAGCTGAGCGCTTCCACTCAAGGGGACCCTCGGTGCTACGCTGCACCGGGAGAACAGGGCTCAGCCTGGCTCTGGGGGGGCCTGGTGGAAGTGTTGGGGTCCCCACTGTCCCAGCAGCCTTGTGGAGCTGCGGCCGGCTCCTCACCAGGCAGAGCAGGAGTGACTCCTGTCTCCTTCAGGCTGTCCCGCCCCTCGCAGACGGGTCGCGGTGCCACCGGCCCCTGCCCTGCGCCCCGACGGCCGGTCCCCCTCCCCGGGACCCCTCAGCTGCAGGGGCGGCAGCTCATGGCTCTTTGGGTGGTTTCAGCCAGGCGGAAGGTGCTGGCCACAGCCGGTCCCCCCGCTGCTCCCCTGCCGGTTTCCACCCGCCATGGTCACGGCTGTGGGGGTCTGAGCAGACTGAACCCCAGCCCCCCTCCCCCCAAGAAGTGCAGGCGAACCCCGAGTTTCCCGACGGCTCTGGGGGCCGCCGGAGCGAGTTGCCATGGAGACGAGCTGCGCTCCGGCAGGATGCTCGGGCGGAGCAGCCTCGCAGCCGGAGGCATCTGCTGATCTCGTGTTTATAAATTTTTAAAGAGGGAGCCATGGGGGTGTCTCCCCACCTCCCCCCGCCCTACCGGTTACCCCTGGCGGGGGCAGGGGCTCGGGACACGGACCCGGCCTGCAGGCAGGGCTGCGTGGGGAGAGTGGGCTGAGAGGGACGGGGCTGGGGAGCAGGGAGCTGCTGCCTGTGACCCCTCAGTGAGGGGAGATGCGCAGCCCGAGGTGGAGGGAAGAGGAGCCTTCGCCTTCACCTCGGGGTGGGCGTCAAGGCCACGGCGGTGCCCGCAGCGGGGCCAGGGGCAGGAGAAGGAGGCTCCGACTCGGTGCCCGGCTGCAAAGGGAGGCTTGGGCGGGGTTCTCTTTCCCCCTGTGCTGGGTGCGACGGCTCCGGCTGCCCGTTCCCACGGCATCCCACGACCGGAACATCTCGGGCTGGGCAGGGCAGGGTCAAGTGGGAGGCTGTGGGCACCTGCTGAGCCCCCCTCCTGCTCCCGGGGCAAAGGGCAGGCTGAGCCGGAGCTGCTGAGGATGGGGCAGGGAGAACCTGGAGCAGTGAGGGCTGGGGTGGTGCTTGTGAGAGCTCTGCACCCCTTCATTGCCTGAGCAGTGACGGGGGTTGTTGCTGAAGCTGCTGCTGCCTGCAGCCCTCTGCCCCCCGCCCAGAGTAGGCTGCTAGGCGGCGGCAGCAGTGACGGGCACTGCTGGGCAGGGGCAGCCTCTCCCCGCTGGTGGCAGGTGATGCTTCAGTGATCAGTGTGTCCTGAGCCCACAGGACCACAGACTCGGAGCACCAGGGACTGGAAGGGACCTCGAAAGATCATCCAGTCCAATCCCCTGCCACCACAGGATCCCCTAGATCCAGTCGCACAGGAACATGGCCAGGAGGGTTTGAAATGGCTCCAGAGAAGGAGACTCCAGAGCTCTGGCACCCTCACTGCCAACAAGGTCCTTCTCACACTGATGGGGAACCTCCTCTGCTCCAGCTCACACCCTCTGCCCCTGGTCCTGTCATTAGAGGACACCGAGGAGAACCAGTCTGCTCGGAGGATGTTCTACACAGGTGCCACCTGGCTCTGCGCTGACTTCAGCCTCTCTCCTCATTGTCCTGCTGGAGCTGCTGACCATTTCCCATTTGTCTCCCCAGCGGTCCCAGCTCACTGCAGCTGCCATGTCTGATCCTGCGCCCAGACCTCCAGGTGAGGAGCAGGTGGCACATTGGCGTCGCTCTCTGCTCTGGTAGGAAGGGAAGAGAGGGAACAGGGAGAAAGGAGCTGCACAGCCACCCTCTAAAAATAGCCCTGCAGCTCCGGCAGTGCTGGCAGCAGTGGTCTGGAGCATCCAGGGGATCCTGCTGCGGCAGGGGATGGGACTGGGTGATCTTTCGAGGTCCCTTCCCGTCCCTGGTGTCCTGTGACTCCAGTGCCAGCCCTGGACCCCATCCTGCTCGTGCAGGACACTGACATCCTTGGAGCTCATCCCAGCGCATCCCACGGCAGCTCCGGGTTCCCACTGCCTCTTCGTCCCAGGAGCAGGACGTTCCCCCGGAGCACAGAGGCAGCTCTGCCCTGAGCAGCGGGTGCCGTTGGTGATGCCTCAGACACAGGTACTCCAGCTAGCCCCATCCCCACCCCAGCTCGGGCTCTGGGAGGCTCCATGGCCTGATGACAGAGCTCTCCTTTCCCTGGGTGAGCCTGGGGAGCAGGTGCCAGGGCAGCCCCCAGCTCGGTCCTTGGGCTCCAGCTGCCTTGTTCTGCGGCTGCTCCAGCTCCCTGCTCTGCAGGGCTGCCCTCAGCCCCCACTGCAATCACAGTCCCTTTCACACCTGCTCCAGTGAAGAGGGATTTTCTGCAGAATAAGCTGTTATTAGCCCAGCTCTGCTCTTGCCGGCGCCGAAACCATTCCTCACCAGTGAGCCCGCTCAGCCGGCCATTAGCAGCCTTACGGCAGCCAGAGAGATGCCGAGCGGTGACCTGTGGAGCTCGGTGCCGCAGTGACGCCCCGGCTCTTGCAGTTCCTCCTCTTTCTCTCCCCAGAACCTCTGCAGACAGCGGCTCTCAGGGCCCTTCTCGGCTGCTGCTCTGCTCCCTTCCCTCCCCATTTTGCGTGATGGAGACTTGTGGCCCTAATGGCCCCAGTGGCCATCACACACCCCGAACATCTGGGGTGTCAGGAGAAGAGCAGGTAGGAGCCACCTCAGGTTTATCCCCAAGAAAACAGGAGTCGCTGGAGGTTTGTGTCACAGAATCACACAGCATTAGGGTTTGGAAGTGACCTCAAAACATCATCTGGGTCCTCTGACACCTTGTGGCTCCGTGGAGCTGGGGTTTGGGTCCTCCGACAGCTTGTGGCTCCGTGGTGGTGGCTGGGAGCCGGACCCGTTAGTGCCTGGAAATCCTTGGGAACTGTGGGACTGCTCCTGGTTCAGGAAATTGCCGGAGAAGCAGTTTCTTCACTGTAGGATTTGCCGGGGTTGCTGGAGCCGATCGCTCCATCTTGCCACAGCCGCACGTGGAGTGAGGGGCCGGCCTCTCCTGCCTCTCTCCTCCACTCGGCAGCTTGCAGCCGATGCGGTGGGCACCCTCGTCCCTGTCTCTCTGAGGACCCCCACGGAGCCCAGTCCTGCAGTAACGTGCCGGGGGAGGTGCCAGCGGATTTGTCGTCTTTCCTCCCCAAACCTGGGAGCAGGAGGGAGGGCTCCGTTCTGCCAGAGCTCTCAGGCGTCAGCAGGGAGCAGCGAGGGTTTGGGGAAGAGGCTGCTCTCAGCTGGGACCAGTTTGTCCCAGGGGAAATGTTAATGATCTGTCTGGTTCATCCGCTGGGGAAGAGGGAAGGGGAAAGGGGAACCTTTCTGCAAGGGTGATGCAGCTGCTGCAGGCTGAGCCAAGAGCATCCCCAGCAGCTCAGCTCTGTCCTACCAGGTGTTTGGCACCAAGGGAAGCCCTTGCATATTGGAGCAGGACTGTCCTGGGATCTGGGGAGATGCTCTGGGAGCTGGGGGGTCACATGCCCACAAGTGCTTGTAGAGGCACAGACCCCCCCAGCCCCTGGTTCGTGGGGTTTTGGTCATTTTTCCCGGGATGAGGAGCCACAACCCTGCCTGGGGAGAGTGGAGCCAGCGCCGGTGCCGGAGCCCTGGGGTGCAGCAGCGCCCAGGGCAGAGCAGGGAGGCTGCAGCTCTGGTTACTGACTTGAAAACGTCCACAGCTCTGCAACGGCGTTTGGTCCCAGACCTGGCCCCGCGGGGCGAGCGCTGCCGCAGTCCCAGCCGGACCCCGCCGGCCCCCTCCCCAGGGCTGGGAGAACCCGGGGCGTTTTCACGGGCCCAAGTGGTTTCGCTGCCTCCCTGCGGGTTTTCTGGGGCCGTCAGTCATCCCCAGGCTGAGAAGGTTCCTTGTCGTCCCTGACAGGGGAAATTGCAGGGTTCCCATCCCGCGGAGCTGCCTTGTCTCTCGCAAAGCGACGCCTGGGAGAAGCAGCAGTTCTGCTGGGTTTGTCAGCTCTGTCCTTCATTCCCTTGTTTGCTGAGGGGTGGGTCTGGCTCTAATTAATAATCACATTAATAAGGGGAGGGGGAGGGATGTGGCCTTTCCCTCAGACAAAAGCAGTGGTGCCTGGGCTGTGTGTTGGGCTGTGTGTTGGACTGTGGTCATGCCGTGGCCATCGGTGTGGGGGTGATGGGGTAGCACTGGGGCTAACAAGGAGCTGCTCTGCCTGGCCACGTGGGGCTTGCGGGGCAGCAAGATGGGGCTCTGTGTAAGGGGGTCGGTGGAGTCAGCCTTGTTCTGTTCTCCCTGCCTCACCTGACTCTGGGAACTGGGGCTGGGCTGAGCGGGGCTGAGTTGCTGCTGAAACTGTTGATTGAAGAGGGAGAACAGTTGCCTTAGAGCCCGGGTCTCCTTTTGTTCTCTCAGAGAGAGGAAACTGCATTTTCTTAACCAATGAGTCAGTAGAGAAACACCTGCTCCTCCTCTGGTGACGCTGGTGGGAGCTCTGGGCTGCTGGGGATGGACAGCACCTGCCTTGGCCTGTGGAGGGGTGACAGCTCCGGGGTGGCCCCGTGGATGTCGATTAATATGGGAAGGGTGGGTGTCAGAAGGATGGAGCCAGGCTCTGCTCAGGGGCACCCAGTGACAGGACAAGGGGCAGCGGGTGTGAGCTGGAGCAGAGGAGGTTCCACATCAGCGTGAGAAGGACCTTGTTGGCAGTGAGGGTGCCAGAGCCCTGTCGCAGCTCCAGTCGCACAGGAACATGGCCAGGAGGGTTTGAAATGTCTGCAGAGAAGGAGACTCCACCACCCTGCTGGGCAGCCCCTGAGCAGAGCCTGGCTCCATCCTCCTCACACCCGCCCTTCACATCTTGATCAACATCCATGGGGTCACCCCTCAGGCTCCTTTTTCCCAGCTCAAGAGCCCCAGCTCCCTCAGCCTCTCCTCAGCAGGAAGATGCTCCCCTCCCTCCATCATCTCCGTGTCCCTGTGTAGGTTCCGTGTCCTGGCTGAACCCCAGAGCTCTCTGGTGGAGAAACTGCTCCTGTGAATTGCCGGAGCCGCAGGTTTGCCCCCTGGAAGGTGCTGCGAGGCGGGAGCAGCCTCTCTGCCGTCTGCAGGGCAATCACCCCGCATTCTCCTCCTAATGAGCCGCTCACCTCCCGATTCTGTCCGGAAGGTCTCCCCCAGGTCCCCCCGCAGCACCGCTCATTGTGCCGGAGCACAATCACGATTTCAAAGGGCTGCGATGAAGCTGATCGAAGGTGGATGGGGGATGTTTTTCTCCCCTGACAATAGGGGTTGTTAAGGCTTTTGTGTGCAGCTCCCCGGCTCCGCGCAGCCGGCGCTAATCGCGCCCGACGTGCAAAGGAAATGGGAAATCCATGCGGGCCATTTGCGGGCCATTTGCAGCCCTATGGATCCGCGGAGCCCGGCTTCCCTCGGGGTGCCGAGCGCGGCGCTTGTCCTGCGCGCTGCTCCCCGCATTGAGGGGCTCCCGCGGGGTCCTGCGCGGCGGAGTCGGTGAGTGGGGGACTGTGCGGGATCTGCTCCTCCTCTGCAGCATCTGGGGCAGCGGGCTCGGAGAGTCTCTGGGGTCTCCTGCCTTTAAGCCCTTCACAGGCTCTGGAGCCTTTAGAGAGTGAGTGATCCTAAAGCCTCCAAAACGGAGTCTCCTCATCTGGAGATGTTTCAGACCCGCCTGGCAACGTTCCTGTGCCACTTGGTCTAGGGGATCTTTTGGGGTCCCTTCCAACCCCTTACGTCCTGTGAGTCTGTGATTCTGTGACTGGATCTAGGGGATCCTGCTGTGGCAGAGGGATGGGACCGGGTGATCTTTGGAGGTCCCTTCCAACCCCTTATGTAAGTATGTGATTTTGTGACTGGATCTAGGGGATCCTGCTGTGGCAGAGGGATGGGACCGGGTGATCTCTGGAGGTCCCTTCCAACCCCTCGTGTCCTGTGATTCTGTGACTCTTCAGACCTGTTCTGCGTGGGACAGGCAGCGTGACGTCTCCTTCCCTCTCAGTTTCTGCTCAGCTCAACCTCGGGCAGCAGAGGTAAAACCCTTCCGCTTAACTTTAGAAGCCCCTTCATTTCTTCATCACCTCTGCAGCGGCTCTCACCAGCCCCACGGCCTTGGAGCCCGAGACAGTTGACTAAAGACAAATTAGAGCCTGAGCTCCCTTTGTCTGCGGTAATGAGTGGCTGCCATTACCCTTGAGAGGCTCCGGGCCGGGGAGCTCTTAACTGCCTGTTTTCAACGAGGAGGTGTAATTTCAGGTTGTAGTGTTTAAGGATTAATTACACGGTGGCCCCTCTGCAGAGCCTCCGCTTCCTGTCGCTGCTTGAGGCTTGAAAGCAGTGAAGGTGCTGGGTGAGGCTGGTCCTCACCCCAACGGAGCATCCTCAGGGTCCAGCCATGGGGTTGCTGGTGTCCAGGTTTGTCTCTCAGCAGAGGGCAACTCTCAAGGCTGTGAACATCTCCCTGCTCAGGGAGCTGGGAAAAAAGGAGCCCGAGGGGTGACCCCGTGGGTGTTGATCAATATGTGAAGGGTGGGTGTGAGGAGGATGGAGCCAGGCTCTGCTCAGGGGCACCCAGTGACAGGACAAGGGGCAGCGGGTGTGAGCTGGAGCAGAGGAGGTTCCACATCAGCAGGATGAGCAGCAGGGTGGCTGCTCAGCCAGAGTTGGCTCCGGAGGGTCGGATGGGGTTGGATGTGCAGTGCCTGGGGCTGCGGGGGAAGCAGGATGACAGATGCGATTGTTTTTGTGAAGGATGGGCAGGAGCCCTGATTTCCATGGGTGAAGCGGTGGAATGTGCCGACTCCTCGCAACCCCTCAAATAAATCCCTGCTCTCTAAACAACTTCATTTCAGCTGCGCAGCCCCGACGTCTCTGTTTGTTCCTGGCTCTGGGCTCTGTGTCGAGGTTCCAACACAATGCAGCTCATAATTTTTTCACACCTCTCGGAGCAGGTGACAGCTCACGGCGGAGGCCAATCCATCCTCCTGCCGCGCAGAGCTGCCTTTGCACACAAAGAGCAGCTGGGCAAGGCCAGAGGGAGCAGGGTCTGGCCCTGTCTTCTGTCCAGTTGTGGGCCCCTCAGCTCCAGAAGGACACAGAGCCGCTGGAGAGGGCCCAGTGCAGAGCTGCAGGGGTAATGGAGGGAGGGGAGCATCTCCCTGATGAGTGGAGGCTGATGGAGCTGGGGCTCTGGAGCTTGGAGAGGACTGAGGGGTGACCCCATGGATGTTGAACAATATGGAAAAGATGGGTGTCAGGAGGATGGAGCCAGGCTCTGCTCAGGGGCACCCAGTGACAGGACAAGGGGCAGCGGGTGTGAGCTGGAGCAGAGGAGGTTCCCCATCAGTGTGAGAAGGACCTTGTTGGCAGTGAGGGTGCCAGAGCCCTGGCAGGGGCTGCCCAGGGGGGTTGTGGAGTCTCCTTCTCTGGAGACATTTCAAACCCACCTGGACTGTTCTTGTGCAACTGGATCTAGGGGATCCTGCTGTGGCAGGGGGTTGGACTGGGTGATCTTTGGAGGTCCCTTCCAACCCCTGATGGCCTGTGAGTCTGTGGACCCCCCTCAGAGCTCGGGCTGAGGCCTTCAGCCTCTCTGGGAGGGGGTGGGGCTGGCTGCCTTGGGCTCTGCTTTAGCATCTTAAGTCCCTGCTCCCCTGCAGAGTGGCCCACGGGCTCCTGTCACACCGACAGCAAGAACCCAGCGATCCCCTCCTTCCCGGCGCTGCCTAATCCTCCTGGTTTACAAATAGCTGCTTGTGATGGGGCGTGAGCTCCGCGACCACCGACGGGCATGGACAGAGCATTAAACCCCGTCTCCTGCCCCAAGCGAGGCGGTTCCGCCGCGATCGGCCGCAAACAGGGAGATGAAAGAGCCTGAGCTGCTCAATTACTCCCAGTCATCAGGCGGGGGGCGAGAGGCAGCTCCGCTCTCCTCTCCTCGCAGCTGACAAATAGGGGGGATAAATAACCTGGACACTACGAGCTGCATCAGGCAAATAAACATTTCCACAGGAGTTATGGGTGACACTGGCGGGGAGGCAAACGCGCCCTGAGTTATGGAGAGCCGCCGCCTCGCCGGGAGTGAGTAACTGGGAGGCATTAGGTGCCCCCGCAGAGCTATTAGCAGCTGCTGGGCTCTGCTGGGAATAAGGGGGGGAGCCTGGCAGGAGGGCCCTGACCCTGCAGGAGGGTCAAAACGCAGCAGACCCCATGTCCGTCCCATAGCTGGTTCTGAGCGTAATGAGAGATCCAGCAGGACGGCCAGGAGCCAGCAATGGGTCCTGGTGGCCAAGAAGGCCAACGGCATCCGGGGGTGGGTCAGAAGGGGGGTGGTTAGTAGTGGGAGAGGGGTTCTTCTTCCCCTCTGCTCTGCCCTGGGGAGACCACAGCTGGGATCTTGTGTCCACTTCTGGGCCCCTCAGCTCCAGAAGGACCCAGAACTGCTGGAGAGAGCCCAGTGCAGAGCCACAGAGATGATGGAGGGAGGGGAGCATCTCCCTGCTGAGGAAAGGCTGAGGGAGCTGGGGCTCTGGAGCTGGGAGAGAAGGAGCCTGAGGGGTGACCCCATGGATGTTGATCAGTGTGTGAAGGGCGGGTGTGAGGAGGATGGAGCCAGGCTCTGCTCAGGGGCACCCAGTGACAGGACAGGGGGCAGCGGGTGTGAGCTGGAGCAGAGGAGGTCCCACATCCGTGTGATAAGTCACCAAGGGAAGGACACAGGAGCACAGGAAGGTGCCACAGGGGTAGAGCTGGGCAAAGCCATCACCTTCAGCTGCTCCCTGCCGCAGCCTGGGCTCAGCGTCCTGTTTGCAGGCAAAGAGCCACCAGCCACCTCCCCGCCCTCCCCGGGACAGGGCTGGGTGGGCAGGGGGCTGTTTCAGGAGCTGCAGGCTGCAAGGAGGTGGCTGCTGCTGGCTCCAGCACAGGCCAGAGCTCAGAAGAGCCTCTTCCCAACTCCTCACACCCTGTGCTCTGGCTCCGCTTGGCCGGGACTCGAGGAAGGAGGTGTCCTTGCTGCCCAAGAGCTATTTATGTTCCCGGTGTGTGGGGTGAAAAGGTTCTGAGCCCGTAACAGGGCTCTGGAGACGGCTCCGCATTAATCAATTAGGACAAACGAGCTGTGTGATGTCGGATGTCCTTGCTCCCTGCGAGTCTTTTGAACTATTAGTTCTCTGGAGGAGATTAATTAGGAGCGAGCGGAGCTAATGCCCTTCTAATGGGATCAGTTATGCAGCTTTAAGGAGCCCTGGGTGCTGCTCGCTGGAATTAGCAGTTCATTGTGCAAGTTCCAGATCAAACAAGAGAGGATCAGGCTGATCAAGGGAAGGCTCTTTATTCTGGGAGAGCTCTGCAGCTCGGTTCATCTGATGCTGCCACAGGCTGGGGGCTGCTTTCATTGTCTCCTTTGTGTGTGATTCCAGGAGCCGGCTGGGAACCTGCAGCCAGGGGCTGTTTGCAGAGGGGAGGCATCTGCACCGCAGACACCCCTCCCTGGCTTCAGGAAACCTGGAGACCAGCCTTGGTAACTGCTGGGTGGCAGAGAAATGCCTCTGCATCTGGCACCTGCTCCTCCTCTGCCTTCTCAGGGGGACTCAGGGTCTGCCTGCTGCTGGGGGCTCTTCTCCAGGATCCTCCTCTAAAGCTCTGAGGTCCTTCAGCTCCAGGGACCTGTTGCAAAGGCCTGAGGTCCTGGTCCCACAGCCTGTTCAGTGACTGGGATGGGCTGTGCCAGGCAGATGCTGCAAGACTTGGTCTAGGTGATCCTGCTGTGTCAGGGGGATTCGACTAGAGGATCTTTTGAGGTCCCTTCCAATCCGTGATGATTCTATGAAGGAGGAACCAAGAGCGAACCCACCTCCCCGGCTGCACAGGGAAGGGCAAAGAAAACAGCCTCTGAAACGATTGTGGTCAGGAGGATCTCTCCAGTGCCTGAAATCCCTTTAGGGCAGCTGCAGAAAGCACCTCCGTGGCCTTGCTGTGAGGGGGAGAGCTCTGGGATCTCTGCAAGTGCCCCCTTCGTGGAGGAATCTCACCCGCCGAGCCCACTGGCCCTCCGGCGCAGACACAGCCCCCCGGCCAGTCCTCTCCGAGCAGTTTTGCCGGCCGGGCTGCTCGGACCCCTGAGCCCCGGGTGCCGCTGGCAGCCGGATCCCTCTGCAGCATCACCCCTGTTCCGCGGCAGGAAGGAGCCGATCGCTGGCTGCGGAGCCGTCGTTAGCGCCCGATGGAAACGACCCAGTGTTTTGGTTTCCCTGTTGGCTAATTAGTTTTTGCAGATTAGCGGGAGAACAGCTGAACAATCAATCGGCCCTATTAATCAGGGCTGTTTTGGAAGCTTTAAATAGAGAATGTGTTTCGCCTCTCCTTTCATTGGGGATGTAATGGCTGGTGAATGGACACCCACAACATAAATTACAGCCTTTAACGAGATGAGAGGAGATGAGAGGAGAGAGCGGGGAAGACTAAATAAGGAAAAGCTGGAGCATCCGTTGGCAGCGCTGGGCTCCAGCTCTGGAGCTTGCGAGGGAGGGATGAGGAGCCGCAGCCCACGAGCATCACCCAGCTCCATCCTCCCTCCTTCCCGCTCAGGTCCAGCAGTGAAGGCCGGGCAGGAAGATCGCCCACAGCTCCTCGTTCCCTCAGGGCATGGAACGAGTGAGGAGGCAAAGAGCCAGCAGGGGAACAAGAGAGACCCCGGCACAGGATGGGGTGGAGAGTGGCGGCCCCGGCTTAGGCAGGAGGGAGGGGAGCAGAGGCGGGCTGGGTGCCCACAGCCGCTGGGCTCAGAGCCACAAGGGCAGATGAGAGAGAACTTCTGCGGCTGAAAAGCCCTCGGATCTGATGCTGGGCAGCTGTGGGTCCTGGAGAGGGGACGCTCTGTGTTCACAGGGTCACAGAGCAGAATCACAGGACATTGGGGACTGGAAGGGACCTTGAAAGACCATCCAGCCCAGTCCCATTGAAGGATCATCCAGCCACATCACACTGATGTGGAACCTCCTCTGATCCAGCCCACTGCCCCTTGTCCTGTCACTGGGTGCCCTTGAGCAGAGCCTGGCTCCATCCTCCTGACACCCACCCTTCCCATATTGATCAGCATTCATGGGGTCACCCCTCAGGCTCCTTCTTCCCCATCTCCCTCATGGTGTGGGTGTGGAGCAGAGCGAGTGGTGCAGGGGGCACTGTGCCTGCTCCTGGCAAAGGTCTGGGGTGAGAGATGTGGGGTCTTGCAGCTGCTGCCTCCCACCCCTCTCACAGTGGAGGTAAGAGCTGAGCGGGTTCCGGCGCCGCAGTTGTAGAAATTCACGGGACATTTTCATCTTCCATGCAGTTATGGGTTTCTAGTTGACCAGGCATGTTCAGATTCCCATTAACCACAATCCGATCCCCTGGTTCACTGGGCAGGGAGGCAGCCGCAGAGATTAACCACTGCAGAGCTGGGGCTGCAGGCAGAGGAGGTGCCGAGGGGAGCGCAGGGCTGAGCTCCCCCCAGTTCCACGAAGGTGCCATTGGGGTTGGACTGGGGGGGTCTTTTGAGGTCCCTTCTAATCCCTAAGGCTCTGTGACTCTGTGTTGGGAGAGCTGGGTTGCTGGGGCTGGTGGCAGCATCACGGTGTCACAGCTTGGCTTGTGCCAGTGGTGACCCTGCTACCCAGCCCACAGCTCAGCCCTGCAGGGGCTTTGTTCCCCCATCACACAGCGGGTGTCTGGGGCAGGTGGTGCCCAGCAGCGGGTGGGCTGCTGAGCTCTGCAAAAGGAGCCGCTGCCTGGCGGAAGCCCGGGGCAGCAGGAAGGTTCCCTGGCACCTGGGGCGAAGCAGCGTGACCAGACAGCACCTCATCCCAGTGACTGCCCCAGGTCTGTGCTGGCAGCGGCTCAGTTGGTGGCTGTGGGGAGGCAGTTCAAGGTGGGCATCTCTCCAGCTGGGAGTTTCCTCCCAGGAGAGGCTGCCGCTTGTCGCAGGGGCCATAATCACATCTTCCATGAGCTGGCAGTTACCTGGGAAGCAGCTCTAAACACGAGGGACTCGCCAGGGCCACCCAAGGAACTGGCGGCGACTTTCAGGGAAACAAATTATCTGTGAAAATCAGCTCAAATAAATAATGTTGCCCTGCAGCGGCTGGTCCCAGCCACCATCACAGGGCCAGGGAGGCCCCAAGAGCATCGGCTCCCACCCCGTTTGTAACGTGGAGCCACGGTAACTGGGGTCTGGGTTGGGCTCCTCTTCCAGCCGTGGACAGCAGAGCCCGTCCCTGGGCAGGAGAGCAGCCAGGAATCCCAGAGCATCAGGGGCTGGAAGGGACCTCGGAAGCTCATCCAGTCCCGTCTCCCTGACACAGCAGGATCCCCCAGATCCAGTCCCACAGGAACAGCCCAGGAGGGTTTGAAATGTCTCCAGAGAAGGAGACTCCACAACCCCCCTGGGCAGCCCCTGCCAGGGCTCTAGCACCCTCACTGCCAACAAGGTCCTTCTCACACTGATGGGGAACCTCCTCTGCTCCAGCTCACACCCACTGCCCCCTGTCCTGTCACTGGGTGCCCCTGAGCAGAGCCTGGCTCCATCCTCCTCACACCCACCCTTCACATATTGATCAACACCCATGGGGTCACCCCTCAGGCTCCTCCTTTCCCAGTTCAAGACTCCCAGCTCCCTCAGCCTTTCCTCAGCAGGGAGATGCTCCTCTCCCTCCACCATCTCTGTGGCTCTGTGCTGGGCTCTGTCCAGCAGCTCTGTGTCCTTCTGGGGCTGAGGGGCCCAGGACATCCACGGGCTGTAGGGTCAACCCTCTCTTCTCTGCCCTGCTCCTCCATCCACTGGGCACCTGGTTTGCAGCCGCTGGCCAGGGGCAGAGAGAACCCCCGGCCGCACGACTGGGAGAGTGTCAGAGCCTCTCGGGGGCCACTGTCCTGGGGTCCCACCTGTCACGAAAGGGCATGAGAGGAGCTGCCTGAAGTTGGTTGCGACCTGACGTCTTCATTTAATTTTGTTTGCAATAGACAGGAGGATGATAATGCGATCTGGGGATGATGGCTCCTCAGACAGTCACTTACTCACAATATTACTCCTGTTTAATCAGCTCACTCGAGTGATTTATTGAGTGCACAAGCAGCCCTGCCTGCCGCTCCCGGTAATTAAAACAGCTCCGTTCCCTGCTCCCATCTGCACAGAGCTCACTGAGAAACCCACGAGCGATGACGCTCCCACGCAGGGAGGGCAGCTCCCTCCGGGCTGGGATCATCCCCTTCCCACCGCTCGGGGCGGGTGGTCGAGCAGGAGCTGGGGCTCAGGGGTCATGGAATCCCAGAACATGAGGGACTTGAAGTGACCTGGAAAGATCATCCAGGCCAATGCCCCTGCCAGCCCCAGGACACTCTGGTTGCGGCTTTTCCCAAGGGTCTTCTGGGGGGACAGGGGTGCAGAGCTGTCAGACGGAGTGGCCCGATGCCTTCTTGATTCACGGAGGGATGTCAGTGCAAGGAGGGACCAAGGGAGGGTGTCAGGAGGGTGGAGCCAGGCTCTGCTCAGGGGCACCCAGTGACAGGACAAGGGGCAGCAGGTGTGAGTTGGAGCAGAGGAGGTTCCCCATCAGTGTGAGAAGGACCTTGTTGGCAGTGAGGGTGCCAGAGCCCTGGCAGGGGCTGCCCATGGGGGTAGTGGAGTCTCCTTCTCTGGAGACATTTAAAACCATCCTGGCCATGTTCCTGTGTGACTGGATGTAGGGGATCGTGCTGTGGCAGAGGTATGGGACCGGATGGTCTTTTGGGATCCCTTCCAATCCCTGATGCTCTGTGAGCCTGACTCTACGAGGGACCGGGTGATGCTCAGCCTGGACCAGCACAGGCCCCAAACCCAGGGCAGCGGCTGGGAAACCCGAGTCAGCTGCTCCCTCTGTTCCAGACCTCAGCAGGAATCCGTGAGTTGGCAGCCTGAGAGGCAGAAGGCGAAACCCTGGGTTCCAGCTCAGCCCCCAGACCCCATAATGGCTCCAGCTCAGCCCCTGGGGTGGCGCTGGGTGTCCCAAAACGATGCCCAGAGCTGCTACCAGCGTCAGCCGCGGCCAGCACCTCCCTCTCGGCTCCCAGCCAGTGAGGGGAGATGGGGGGAGGTACAGGGGATCCTGCAGAAATGGAAAAGGCTTCTGCCTGCAGTGAGAGCAGCAGCCCGAGGCAGTGATCTCAGAGGGCTGGGGGAGCTAGGGAAAGGGCAGGAGGTGCCGCAGGGCAGAGAGGACCAGCTGGATGCCTCTGAGCTCTCAGCAGAAGCTCTTAGCCTTGCACTGAGGTGCTCTGATGCCATTAAACCAGCAAAGCACTTCACGCTCTCTGGGTACAGGACCTTCATAGCCAGCACCAGCCAGCCCCACAGAGCCCCGAAAGATGGGGTCCCCCAGCCCCAAACAGCGATGCTGCCCTTGGGAGGGGGCAGCCACAGCCGCCAGCATCCCCGGGGGGGGGTTGCTATCAGCTCTTCACTCCTCACCAGCAGGTTCTGAAGCTGCCTCAGGACAGGGATTTTTATTGCCCCAACCCTTGGGTCGCTCCCACAGCTGCGGTGAGCTCCGCTCCCCCCAGCACCGGTGCCCCCTCCTGCCCGGGAGCCCCGGGGCCGCTGTGTCCCCCGGATGCTGCCCCGGGCGCTCCTTCAGGCCGGGGCTCCTCATCGCAGCTCCCTCGGGCTCGAACCCCGGGTCCGGCGCTGGCTGTTCCTCAAGGAAGGGGTGGGAATCCAGGGTGTCCCCCAGCCCTCCGGCTGCGCTCGGCGCTCGGGAGCCCCGTGGGATTCGGCGAGGGGGGACAATCCCCTATGGGAGCCGTCGGCAGGGCTGGGTCGGCGCTCGGGCAGGAGCGGCTCCCCCGGGGCGAGCTCGAGGTTCCCCGGCAGCGTGCCCCTTGGCCAGGTCAGGGCCCTCGGGCAGAGCCCGCGGCACGAGAAGCCTGCTCGCCGCTCGCAAGGTGCGATTGCCATCTACAGTCCCGGCTCCGGCACTTCGGCTGCCGCTCGCCGGGCTGGGCGCAGCTCCCTCTGCCCTCCGACGGCCATCGCGGCCGCCGCAGCTCTGGCAGTGCCGGGGCTCCCCTCGAAGGGACCCCTCTGCTGCTGCCTGCGGTGGGGTGGATGAGTCGCTGAGTTTGTTCTTCCAGCCTGGGAGGAGATCCAGGGCCGCTGGGAAGAAGGGAGCCTGGGAGCCCCGGTACCTGCAGCGTGTCTCTGGGATACCGCAGCATCCTGCATGGGCTGGAGCCCCCTCCAGCACCGCAGAGACCCACCCGGACCGGGGGTGCCTCTGTTTCTTTATTACTGGTTACCAGTGCGGCCCCCAATCTGCTGCTGCGATGGAAAGGAGGGACCCAGTCCTCACCAGCCCAGGGCTGCTGGTGCTGAAGAGGCCCAGACTAAGGCAGGCAGAGACCATCAAGCATCCTGTAGCTGGGGAGGGGGCTGCTCTGCCAGCACAGGGGGCTCCTCTGGCAAGTCACTGCCGGCTCTCATCTCCACTCACACCCAGTCTCCTGCCCTCAGGACCGCTAAGCTCACCCCCTGCGCTGCCCTATCCCAGTGAATCCCACAGAGGAGCAGGTCAGCACCGAGCAGCTTGAGGAGCCCAGTCTGGGCTCACGCTGGGGAAGGGACCAGCCTCTCCAGCAGCTCCAACCCTTCCTCAAGGGATCTGAAATACTTCAGGTGAAGGTTACTGATGACAAACCCTGTTGTTCACTCCCAGCCCTTCACTCGTGGGGCTGTGCCCAGGGGAGGCCACTCAGCCCTGCTTGGCCTCTCCCTTTCTGCTCTCCTCCACCATCAGTGGCCCCAGCTGTGGCTCTGCCCACACCCAGTGACTCACCCCTTATATGGGGAGAGGCAGCACAAGGGGGGTTTGGCCACCTAGAGCTCTTGAGGATGGTGGTGAGTGTCTGGAGGCAGCTGTGCTGGCACTGTGGGGTGCAGGTCTGACCCACCAGTGGACCTCCTCTAGTGGGCTCCCTGTTGTGCCCTCCTAGATGTGGGAGGGGGTTCCAGGCTCTGGGGTTGAACCAGCACTGTGTGGCTTCCCCAGGGCAGCTCTGCTTGCCCATGCAGGGCTGCACCAGGAGCCTCTGTGGAGCCCGTGTACTGTCTCTGGAGGAGCTGGGGGTGGCCTGAGAGCCACGCGACACCCTCAGGGGGCCGCACTCCTCTGCTTAACAGCGCCCTGGGGCTTTCCATGGCTCTTGGGGCCCTCAGAGGAACTTTGGCTACCAAATTCTTTGGGTTCTGAAGCCACTTCTGCCCCTCTCTGTAGGAAACACCTTCCTGCTCCCACGGGAGCCCCAGGAGCAGGGATGCAGCTGCTGCTTTCAACCCTGAAGGAGCTGCTCCGTGAGTCCTTCGGAGCCAGGCTGAGCCACTCTGGCCCCAGCCCCAGCCGTGCCCCTGCCTGGGCCAGCGCTGGCTGCTCCCCCGGAGCAGGGTTGCCTTTTCCGACTGCTAATCCGGCTTTTCCCTGCCATCCCACCCAGCGGAGTCGCGGGAAGTGAAACTACGAGCTGCTCTGCCTGATGAGCTGTCAGTCAGGGTGCCAGGCTGGCAGCCTGTGGCATAACAACTACCCCGGCAAATTAGCGCAGCCTCTGGGCGCGGGCACCGAGGGGGAGGAAGCTCAATCAGCGTAATTAGCTCAATCAGCGCTGAACTGCTGCTCATCAAGAAGGGGAAGATCTACGGCAGGAGCGGGGCGGGAGGCAGGTAGGGCTCAGGAGCTCAGCTCACGCAGCGCAGCCCTGCCTGGCACAGGGTGGCCGAGCTGCTGGGCTCCTGCGCTGGGTGCCCGGGGTTTGCGGGGCTGCTGGGCTCCCGCTTGCCCTCGTGTTTTTCCAGAGCAGCTCCGAGCTCCCTGTGTCCTTCAAAGAGCTGGTGTGGAGGAGCTTCAGCTGCCAGCTGAAATGCAGCTGCCCGCTGGCCCCAGGTAGTGGTGAGGGGGACCCCTGAGGACCTGCTCTCCCCCATCCCACTGCCCTGGCCCCACGGAGATTCTCCTCCCAGGAGAAGCAGCTCCTCCCAGGCTAGGTGCAGGGCTGCGGGTGCTGGGGTCTGTGGCTGGGCAGCCCTGGCAGAGCAGAGAGAGGGACTGGAAACCAGTTGTGAGCAGATGGTGTGCAGAAAAGACAAGAAGAGTGTGAAGGGCCCCAGGACAGACTGAGGAGGCAGAAACAGCTCTGGGCTCATTCGAGGACCAGCTGCTGTCCTGGAGGGGAAGGTGTGGGGAGGAGGAGTGAGCCCGTGCGAGGCCGGCACCAACGGTGGCGGGACCGCCTGCTCCTGGGCAGCTCTGCTGTGGGTGCATTGGGGCTCCTTGATTAAACGCCTCGGCTCCGGTGCCCAAAGGGAAGTCTCCGTGCTGACTCCACGAGTGAGGCCCAGGAGGCTGTTCTTTGTCATCAGCTCCTTCCGAAAGAGCTGGCGCCGAGTGAGGCAGGGAGGGAGCTGAGCCTGTCACTCCACCGAGAGGCTGAGCAGGCTCTTTGTCTGCCTGACACATCGGAGGAGAGACTGGAGAGCACCACGGGCTGCAGGTAGTGATGGAGCAGATCCAGCCCTGGAGCAGATGTGCTCTGACTGCTTCCCCCTGGCCTGAGACAATGAAGCTGGTGGCTCTCAGGCTGGTTAATGAACAGTGGCAGCTGCTCTCAGGCCCTTTCAAGGGGGCTCACTCCCCACTGCAGGCATAGTGGGTGCTGAGGGTCAGGGGTACCAGTCAGAGGTTCCCATGAGAGACACCAGTGGGTTGTGTCCTTGTGAATGTTGATCAGTATGGAAAGGGTGGGTGTCAGAGGATGGAGCCAGGCTCTGCTCAGGGGCACCCAGTGACAGGACAAGGGGCAGCGGGTGTGAGCTGGAGCAGAGGAGGTTCCACATCAGTGTGAGAAGGACCTTGTTGGCAGTGAGGGTGCCAGAGCCCTGGCAGGGGCTGCCCGGGGGGTTGTGGAGTCTCCTGTGGAAACGTTTCATCCCACCTGGACTGCTCCTGTGTGACAGGATCTAGGGGATCCTGCTGTGTTGGGGGATGGGACTAGCTGATCTCTCGAGGTCCCTTCCAATCTCTGATGGCCTGTGAGTCTGTGTTTGCAGGAGTCACCCAGCCGGAGGGCCAGCAGAGCCAGACTCCACACCCGTCACCCATGCAGGCGGCTGCCTGTGCAGCAGATGGGGGTGAGGGAGGGTCCCCTGTCAGAGGGCCGCCAGCCCGGCCCTGGCCATCTGCCCCGACCTGCCAGCCCCACTGTGCACACCGTGTTTTCCAAGCAGGGTTGTTGTCCCCTAGGAACTTCCCCGCAGTGCTGCCCTGCACAGTCCCTCTGGTGCCCCGGACCCCAGGTCCTCCGTGGCTGGAGACCCCTTGCTGGCAGGAAGCAGGACTGCTCTTTGCTTTGCTGTGGGCGCTGGGTGCGATGGTGCCTTCCCTGGGGGGTGCTGGGCAGCACCCTGCCCTCTTAAGCCAATCGCTGCAGATCCCGGGGGGTCTTGGCCAGCATGTACTGGGAGCACTGGGAAGAGAGGGGCATGGCTGCAAATTGGGTGGCGCAAAGGGAGATGACTAGCTCTTCCCCAGGGTGGGTGAGGACTGGGGTCCCAGAGGAAAGGACTGGAGTCCTGGTCAGGTTTGCAGGGAGGGCTGGGGCTGAGCACTTTCCGCGGGTGAGAAGGGCGGGTGCTCCCTGCCCCCTCATCGCTGCCGTCGGGTTACCGAGGGGGTCCCTGCCGAGTGGAGCAGCAGTGGCTCCTGCCTGCCGCGGGCAAGGTCACGGGCTGCAGCGCTGGGAGCGGAACCCGTCAGAACTGGAGGTAATGTGATTAGAAATTAATTGGCCGACATCAGAGCCTCGAGAATCCCACAGATCTGCACTGATAGAATTAAAATTAGCAGCAGAATTGATTAGCCGGTGCCGGCAGAGGAGCCCAAATGTCAGAGCAGCAGCTGCACATTTGCATTCGGCACTCGACAAAGTTCGTGGCGGAGCGAGAGGGAGATGTTTGACATTTCCATGATTTCTGAGATCCCCCCGTGTTCTGTCGCGATTAACCAGGAGCCGCCGGGCGGCAGCGACGCGGGGACCCGCAGGAGGGACCTGGGCCATCCCGAGCCCCGCGACTGGCTCCGGCTCTGGTGGCACGAGCAGCGCTGGGGCGGGTGCTGTGTGGGCCTCGGGTGGCCTCAGGGCCCCCCTGTGCCAGGAGGAGCCCGTAAGGGCCTGGGCTGAGGGGAGCGGGGACCCCTGTCCCTGGAGCCGTGGCTGCCCCGCTCGCTCTCAGGTGTGAGGGCTGCAAGCCCCAGGTGAGGTGTTAACTGGGAGCAGTTCTTCTGGGACCTTTTCCTCTGTCATTTGTGTTTCCCCAGGGACTGGTGACTGTGGGGAGACCCCGTCAGGTTTGTGCCCGGGGTCCTGCCGCAGCCTGGCCAGTACTTAAGTTCCAGCTGCACAGTGGGAGGGTCTGGGATGCGGAGCACAGGCAGCAGTCAGGATCCTGTGGAAAAGCTGAAGCTTCCAGCCCAAGGTGGAAGTTTGGGATGTGTTTGTTTGGAAAACTCTGGGATCGGCTGCTCCACAGCCCGAACGGCAGCTCTGCAGCCAGGTGCCAGTGCCGGGGCTGGCAGTTGCCGTGGGCAGCTGAGCAGCCCCCCGGCTTGGGGAGAAGCCAGAAGCTCCAGCCACTCCTTTCCCATCTCCCTGCAGGCTGCAGCCGCGTTTGGCTCCGTTTCCGTCACCTTGCCGGGTGCTCGGCTCTCGCGGAGGGAAGGTGAAGGAGAACCGATAAATCTTGCAGCCTGCGTCTGAAAATCCGAAGGGCAACTTAAAATTCCCTTTCAAAAGAAAACGGGGGGGGCGAGAAATCCCTCCTGCTTTATAAATATTAATTCTGAGGATGCGGTAACGAGGGAGTCGGCAGCCACCGGCTCTTATCTCTGCTTGTCTGACTAATATTAGCAGCAGCTTGAACACGACGGCTCCGCTTTGATAGGACACGGAATTAGAAGGGTCACANCAGATCTCGTGATTCAGTTACATCCGGCTGGGGGCTTCGTGAAGGTGCTGCGTGGGTGAGGTCTCTGGGGATGGGGAGGAAGGAGCCTCTGCACCCCTCTGCCCTGTGACCTGGAGGTGGAGCAGAAGGAAGAGCAAATACCTCCGTGCTCCCTCCTGCCGAGGGGTGGTTTCACTGGGAACTGGGTGGCGAAGGCTCTGCAGCATCTCGGGTGGGATGAGCTGCATCCCCGCGACGGAGAGGGTTCCCTCCTGGCCTGGCCAGAGGCTCTGGGCTAAGGTCTGGGGGTGCACAGGGGCTGCAGTCGTTGTGTGATCCAGGCAGAGCTGGACTCCGTCCGCGTTGATGGGGTCTGGCTGGCACAGGGGGTGTCAGAAGGCCTGGGGAGGGGGTTAGTGCTGCTCCGTGAGCCAGCTGCTGGCTGCAGAGCTCCTCTCGCCGGTGGCTGCCCGCGGGGCTGGGCAGAGTCCTGTGGGTGGCTGCTGGAGCCGCCGAGGAAGCAGCTGGCGATGGGCGGGGAACCCCCACCCTGCGTCCTCCCCAGGGCGACTCGGGGCCACCGGCAGTTAAGAGCCGCGGCCGGAGCGACCCCGGGCAGCGCCGACCGCTGCGGGTCTGCGCCCCGATGCTGCCGAAATCGCCCCCTCCTCGCTGCTCGGGGGAATCGCCGCGGTCTGGAGCGGCCTCTGTTGCCGTGGAAACGGGAGGATGGCGGAGCTGAGCCCGGGCTGGCGGTCGTGCAGGAGCCGCTCGGGAGGCTCCGGGGGTTGGGGGGTGTCGGTGCATAAATGGAGCTCGGGGAGAACCCCGTTTGTGTGAGGGCGGCAGAGCCCTGTTCTCCCAGGTCTGCGGCTGGGGTGACGCTGAGCCGCGCTCCGCCCGGGGGTCGGTGGCCCGAGGGGCGAGATCCGGGCGCCTGTCCCGCAGCAGACGAGCAGTCGGCTCCGGCTCTGTGCTGCTTCCCCGAGCAGGACTGGGATCCCTGATCGGGGATTTAATCCCGGCTCCCACCCACAGAGGTCTCGGGCTGCGCAGGGCTGAAGGGCTGCTCCTGCTCTCCAGCCGGTCCCAAAGGACTTGGGGATTTCCTGCGGTGTCACTCAAATGTAAAACACTCCGAGGGGTGGGCTAGTGGGTGTGGGCGGTGCTGGCCCTCTAGCACCCGTTGTGCCTCCCAGAGCTCTCGCAGAGTGAGAGATGCAGCAGCGGAGAAGGGGCTGCGCCCTCGCAACGAGGCCGGGTCTGCTGTGCAGGAACATTTCCGTGCAGCTGGCTGCGGGTTGGGGTGCAGAGCTGAGGGCCCCGGCGCCGCTCCACCTGCACCTCCGTCCTCTTCCCTCTCCCCAACGTTGTCTGGCAGCGCCTCGGGGGCTGCCTCTCCCCAGGAGTTCCTGGCGCCCGATTTCAGCTCCTCCGGAGCAGGAGACCCACTCAGTCTCTAATTTGTATTTTTAATCAGGGCCCCAGAACGTGAGGGAGCCTGAGGCGTCCCTGTCCCCTAAAAGCAGAGCTACTGCTTTAATAAACAGTGCCCAGCTGTGCATCCTCCAGCCCTGCCCCAGTGTTCCTTACCCACCCCTTCGCCGCTCTTGCCTCCACAATCCCCCTGCCAGAGCAAAGAGGGCAAGAGGATAGGGGCAGGGAAGAGGAGCCGTGACGCAGGACCTGGGCACTTTCCAGGCTTAGCTGGGCTCTAGCACCCCAGCCCTGCTGCCGGGGCTGGCAGCTCTTCTCAAGGGCACTGTGATGCCAGCGAGGCTGTGGGTCTCAGCCCCCTCCCTGCTGCGGCAGCGGCTGTCGACAGAGGGAGGTGCCCGGGGCAGCGGTGCCACTGGCAGCGGGTGCCTGGCCGGAGCCCAGCTGGCCCTGCAGCCTGGCAGCTCCGCAGAGGAGTTGTACTGGGCTGCCACTGGGCTGCCACCGGCCTTGCGGGGTGATTTATTGCTGCCTGTCTCTTCCCAGCTGGAGCAAGAGCTGCAGCTTCGGGAAGGGTCTGCTGTGGAGTCTGAGGTAACCTTGGGGGAGCTTAAAGTCTGGGTTCAGGTTGTCTTCTTCCTGTTCAGAGTGAAGCGCAAGCCCCGGAGCAAAGGAAGGCTCAGCCTGGCTTTCTCAGGTGGTGCCCAGGGCTCCGTTCTGCCTGCGCCTCTCCTGCTCCTGCAGCTGGCACCGGGTCACCCTGGATCCCTGGAGGCAGCCCCCCAGCCCCTGTGCCCGTCTGGGATCGGCCCCTCTGCTGCTCCCGTGTCCCGTGGCCATGGGGTGAGCGCTGCCCCTCCTGGCCCTGGCAGAGCCTCACACAGTGGGTGCCAGGCAGCTCTGCTCGCCCTTGGGTGGGAGCAGGGGCACGGGGAGCTCTGCTCGTCGCTCCGGGCTCTCTGAGCTGGGCTGGGCTCTCCTCAGAGCTCCTGTCATCCTGGTGCTGCTGCCGCTCTGAAGCGCCGGAGCGCAGGTGCCCCTCCGCTGCTGCCGGCGAGGGACAGCCCCGTGTCACCCTCTTCCTTCTCTCAGAGCTCTCTGCGCAGCCGCAGCGAAGGAGCCCCGGAACACCCCACGAGGGTGACAGCGGGGATGGGAGCCGATGGTGTGGCCAGGTGCTGGTGCCAGCGTGAGCTCAGGGACCCTGTCAGCCCGTGACGCTCAGTGCTGTCCCAGTGCCTCCATTCTTGGAGAGCTGGGCCATGAGTCACCCCTTTGAGGAAGCAGAGCCAGTGGGACCAGAGCCCTTCATTTCTCAGAGCTGGGGGTTCGGGCAGCAGCAGCGTGACTGCCCCTTGGTCCTGCTCCGCAGTTCGGAGCCGAAGGCTCAGCTCTTGGCCAGATCTCACCCGGCACCCTGGCAGGGCCTTCTGCCAGGGGATGTGGGACGTGAGAGGGGAGCATCTCCCTGCCACATCCGCTGCTGTGTCCACCAGAGCGTTTGCAGCTCAGAGGTGCAGCCTCAGCTCCCTCACCGACAGCCCAGCAGCGGATGCTGGGTGAGGGGTCCTGGTTCCACAGCCCCAAGGGCCTTCAGAGGAGCTTGCCCCGGCCCCGCTGCAGGCAGGGTGCTGCTGTGGCTGCAGCCTTGTCACAGCTGTCACGGCTTGGGCTTTGAGCAGCCTGCTCTGGGAAGGGGGCTCCTGGCCACGACCAGTTTTGGAGCCCAGAGCACTCCCGGGGCGGCTCCAGGCTCCCCCAGACCTCCCACCCACTTGGGGCTGACCTGGGTATCCGGCAGCGCCGAGCAGCCGGGACGGGAGGGCAGTGGGTGTCCAGGGCCAAATACCCTGCTTCCTACCTGCACGAGGGCACGACCCCCCAGCAGCAGAGCGGTTACAGGCCATCAGTTATTGCCTGTAATTAGCTAACGAGCGCTCCCTTGTCGGCAGTGGCTGCTGCTCAGGCTGCCTTCAGCGCCGGGTGCTGTGGGGACGCAGCCGGCACCCGCTCGCTCACTCACTCGCTCCCTCCTAATGAACAGCCACTTAGAATTTTAAGAAGTGGAGGATGTATTTCGGAGTTAATTAGCTTGAAATTAGCTTAATCACAGCTCGTTTAGACGCAGCTAAACAACAGCACCAGGAGCTCCAGGAGCACTTGGGCTTAGGCTCTCGCCCAGCTTTCTGCCCAGAGAGCGCAGCCGGAGGGGCTGCCGAGCCCAGCCCCAGCTGCCCCGGGACCCCCGTGCAGACACTGCCCTGTGCTGAGACGCAGCTCAAGGTGGCAGCGGCCCCGTTGCCAGGGCTGGGGACCCTCAGCCCTTGTTGAAGTGAAGAGTGCTCCTGCCAGCTGAGGGAGATCCCCGCAGCTCCGACCGCAGCGGGGCCAGCGGACACCCTCCTTTCCCTCAGCATGACTGGGTCAGTGCTGTGAGGGTCTGGGTATGGATGTGCCTGTCACGGGCAGGAGGGGCTGCCTTTGGTGCAGCAGAGGCTCCTGTTGCTCAGTCTGCTGTGGTACAGGAGCTCTTGTGGGCTCCTTCAGCTGGGGAGCAAACACTGCTCAAACCGCTGCGAGGAGGTGCCGGCTCAGCCCTTTCGTCTGCACTTAGCAACAGGGTGAATTTTCATTCCAGGCTGTTTCTTCGGGGCTGCTGTGGTTCCAGGGGCAGTGGGAGCCTTATGCCTCAGCGCTGGGACCCAGCCATGGGGTGGCAGGTGCTGGCCAGCCCAAGGTAATGGATTTAAAGTCTGCCTCCTGGCTCTGGAGAGCTGCAAGAGCCGTGGAGCTCAGGGCATGAAATATTCAACCAGCTAAACCTGGCTGGAGCAGCCCTGCTGGAGGGGGTTTCTTCTGAGGCCCCTTTCTGCACAGCTCCAGCAAACTTGTCTGCGGGATGCTCAGTGATGGGGGCTGCCCAGAGGGATGGCTGCTCCCTCGTGGATTCTTGGCTGTCAGTGCACGGCTGGAGCTGAGCAGAGCTCGAGCTGCTGGTTAGAAGAGGCACCGACACGTGGGCTGCCGATGACTGCAGAGCTCAGCCTGCGTCACTGCCATCCAACAGCGACTCTGTTATCGATTCCCATTGAACAGGAGGGTAAATATCCAGTGTGAACCGCAGCTGCGCCTCACCGGGGACTCTCTCAGCATCTGACCTGTGTCTGGGTCATTCAGAGCCTTCCTGCGTGTTGTCCTGATTCCAGAGCTCCCAGGGCTGGGAAGGGGCTCAGCTGAGCCCCAGTGCTGCAGGATGGGGCCGACAGGGGCAGCGGGACTGGCTGGGTAGTGCTGGTGCTTCCCCCAGGTCAGACCTACAGCTTTTTGTTCTGAAGCGATTCTGGAGCAGAGGGGAGCTCTGTCGGGGGAGCTGGATCTCCCTCACACCCCCAAACCCCCCTCCTGGGGGTCTCTGCCGCCCAGGTCTTACACTGGCGGCGCTGCAGAGTCACCAGCGCTGGGGTCGGCTCCCGTTTAGCTCCGAGTTGCCCCCTGACAGATGAAGAGCCCTGAGACAGGGGAGCTGTGAGCAGTTCGAAAGGTAATTAAGGCCTTGGACAAGGTGGTGATTGCCGGTGGAAGCTCAGGCCGATGTGTTCGTGCTGGCTGCTCCCAGGCGGCCGACTCGCTGCCGACAGGAACTGAGCAGCCTATTAAACCAAATCGATTCTCATCATCCCTTTCACATCCCATCTCCCTTCCCAGGGCACCTCCTCCTCTCCCTTCACCTGCCGACAACAAGCAGCTCAGCTCTAACTACCCGGGACGAGCCGTGCGGCCGGAGGGTCCGTCTGCGCGGGGCAGGGAACCGCCCCAGCACAGGGGCTGCGGAGATCGACCTCCCGCCCGTCGGGGCAGTCGCTCGGCCCCTCGCGCTGGCCCGTGGTCGTCTCTCCTTTCAGTGAGGGGCTCCGTCTTCCCTCCACGCAGGAGGGCTCCTGCTCCCGCAGCCCAGCACCACCGGGAGCCCCCTGCCGCTCTCCGGGCTGGACCGGTAGCCGCTCAGAGCCCTGCCTGGGTCTGGCCCAGCCCGGTGAGCAATGAGGCCGGGAGCTGCTGTCCCTTGCAGCTCCCAAAGGGTCTCCCCGCTTCTGCCCGGCCCCATCAGCCACCATCAGCTCTGGGCTGAGCTGATGCTCCCCTGGCTCTGTCTCCCACAGAAGGACGTGCAAGGGAGTCATGATCTCCTCCTGCCCAGGCTGCCGTGGGGTCCCCAAAGAGATGCGCAGCGCATCCCAGGTCCTGCCTCCTAGGAATCGCCTCCTCTTTGAAGACTCTGAGCTGAGAGGTGCTGTGGGGATGGAGCAAGCACCTGACTGGGGCTGCCCTTTGCTAACAGCAACTTCTGCCTCCTCCAGAGGAGGTTTCCTCTGGCAAACAGAGCCGGCAGAGCAGTAGATGCTGCTGCTCTGTATTTTATCCACCAGGCAGAGGGATGCTCTCCTGCTGTGATCTCTGCTGCTCACTGGGGTGATGCTCAAGGCAGGACTCGGAGCCCTGCTCTGACCCAGCAGGACTGAATCACTGGGTAAGTGCTCGCAGACACCTCCCTCACTCGGAGCAGACGGCAGCTGCCCCGCAATGATGTGCGGAGCAGGCAGAGCCCATCCTGAGGTGATTGCAGCAATCAGAGCCGGCCTTGACTTGCCCCCAGGGTCTGCAGATCCTGGGCTCTGCAGGCACAGAAACCAGTGATTGGCCCTAATTCCACTTCTTCTCTCTTCCAAGACCTGGGGCTCCCCATGGTGTTGTGAACCCACTGCTGACACAGCTGAGCAGGGGCTTCCCTGGCAGTGCCAGAGCACTGCTGCCCTCCTGCCCAGCCACCTGCTGCCTTCCCAGCTCTGGTTGCTCTTTCTTCCAGCTTAATCTCTGCTGGAGCTGATTCTCCTCTGGGCAGGAGGGAATCTAGAGCAGAGGCCTGTGTGGGGAAAGAGGCAGCACCCTCCTGGAAGATCTGGGGGAGCCCTGAACCTGCCTGAGCTGATGGCCCAGGGCAGGGAGGTTCTGGGAGCCACCAGCTCCTGCTGCCTGCAGAAGCCTGGTGCTGCCGTAGGGCTTCCCCAGTTCGCCCCTGAGGCTGCAGTTCCCAGCCACTTGCTGTTCCTGGGTTTCCGCCTGGTCTCTGGGGCTCTGGAGCCCATCCAGGCAGCGGGAGGGAGGATGCGATTTGTTTGCATTTGTTTTTCTAAGCGGCGGTGCAATCTCAAGAGCAGCTCTGCCTCCCCCTCACCATCCTCTTGGGCAGCTCCCTTTGAACAGCCCATCGCTTCTGCAGAGTCTCCTTGTTTAATTCCGCCAAGAGCGGCGCCTCCCCCCTCCCCGTTAATTGCTTCTGCCCGTCTTTGTGCCTCCCGTTAACGAAGGCAGCGCCCGCACGACGCCTCCGTTTGAGAGGCCCCGTTTGTGTTGTGCGGAGATCGCCCGCCCGCGCCAGCCCGCACGAGCAGCCGCTTTCTCTCTTCATTAAAAACGCTCTGTGATGATAAAAAGCGGCAGAAACGAGATAAAAAGTGGTGTCTCCGCGAAGGCACATGAAAGCGGGCGAGATAAATCCCGCCGGCTGCAGGGGATCAAACCCAGCACCAGGCTGCAGAGCTGCGATACCGCGCGGGGCTGGTGGCCGCGGCAGCAGGAGGGAGCTGGAGCAGAGGAGGTTCCCCATCAGTGTGAGAAGGAACCTCTTCCCAGGGAGGGTGCCAGAGCCCTGGCAGGGGCTGCCCAGGGGGGTTGTGGAGTCTCCTTCTCTGGAGCCGTTTCAAACCCTCCTGGACTGTTCCAGTGCGGCTGGATCTAGGGGATCCTGCTGTGTTGGGGGGACTGGACTGGATGGTCTTTTGAGGTCCCTTCCTTTCCCCAGCAGGAAGATGCTCGCCTCCCTCCATCATCCCTGTGGCTCTGCTGCCTGTGTCGGGGTTCCAGTGCTCCCCTGTTTGTTCTGCCCAGCACCATCTGTACTTTGGTGCAAACAAGGAGCCAACTTGCAGAACTTCCAGCCTCACACCTGAGTGGTTCTCTGCTGCTTTTCTTCCCTTGGCCCTGAACATCAAAGCGGTTCCTTCTCTCCTTGTTTTCCTCAGTTCTTTAGCAGCTCTGAATTGCTGTTCAGCTCTGCTCCAGTTTTCCACCCACTGCTGTTGGAAAGGTCATTCAATTATTACTGCGAAGAACTGCCGGCAAATAGAGGGTTGTCTGGCTGCATCAAGCCGTGGCAGGTGATTCACGCAGATCCAGGGCTCTTGCTAGTCGCATTAAAGGGACTAGTGCTGGCAGCTTTGTGCCCAGTCTGGCCCAGAGCCCCCGGTGGGCTGCCACGCACCCCACTGGTAGCTCCCTGGTGCTGTGGGGCTGACCTTGGCAATGATACCCTGCAGCAGGCAGGAGGGAAGGGTGTGCCCAGCCTTCAGAAGGGTTCAAAGGCATTTCTGGGGATCTCAGACCAGGTTCCACAGCGCTGGGCTGCCTACTGAGGCAAACCCTAGCCCTACCCCGTGACAGCCAGCCCTCACCCCCTTGGCCGAGCCCCGGGACAGCAGCCCCCAGCACAGACCGCTGCAGCGCCCAGCTTGCTCCTCTAGGTGGGAGCCTGGCAGCGCCAACGCAGGTTTCTCCTCAGCCGCAGCCGGCTGCTGAGCGGAGGCACCGCCGACACAGACCCGAAGGGAAAGCGAAAGCCGGGCTCTGCTCGCCAAAACGCGTTTGCAGCCGAGGGCACTTACCGCTGGCACCAGCCACTGCCCGCCCTACGCAGAGAGGGAGGGAGGCGCGGGAGGTGCTGCGCTGTCCCCTCTGCCCGCGGGCAGGAAAAGGGGGACTGGGACGGGCTCTGCAGGTTGTCTCCTGCCCCAAGCAGCTGGAAGCGGCTGGTATCGGCTGCGCAGAGACGCCAGGGTTACAGACCCACGGAATTACTTCCCCTCCTGCGCACAGGCTGGGACCGGGCAGCCCGGAACCGCGGCCGGGGTTTAGCGGAGCGGCAGCGAGCGGCAGCAGCCCAGCGCCAGCCGCCCCGGGCCCGAGTGTTCGGATGGGGACTGTCGGGCTGGAAGTCCGGGCCGAGTTGTAGAATCTCCTGCAGCCCTCTGCGCAGAAGGCTGCGAAGACAAAGGCGGCTCTTGGGGAAGGGGAGGCTGGTCCCGAAGCGCAGGGCTGGAAGCCCAGTCAGTCTGCTCCCCCTCCGCTCGCTGTCAGGTGTGAATCAGCCGAGTGGGCTGGCAGGACCTGGGCCAGGGCTTGCGAGGGCTTCTCTGAAGCAGCCTGACCCGGAGCTCGGCTCCCGCGGGCGGTTCCGGACAGCTGCAGCCCGGCTCTGCTGCTCCAGATGCTGTTTTGCAATAGAGGCATCGCTGGGGGGGCTGGGGCTGGCAGGGTCTGCCTCTGCCGCACAGCAGCAGGAGCAGGGCCGTGCAAGGGGCTGTGCCAGGGGAGCTCCCCGTGCCCCGGGCACTGCGGAGCCGCACAGCTGCGCAGGAGCAGCCGGAGCCCAGAGGCTGCCCCAGCTCCAGGCCAGCGCAGCTTCGCTCGCAGCGGGGAAATCCCCAGCCGCCGCCGGCGGAGAGAGCCCAGACTTGCCTCATGGGGACGGCTGCCAGCACCGAGCGGAGAGGCAGAGGCCGGGCCAGCCTGCCCTTGTGCGTCGTGCGCGTTGCACAACTGCTGCGGGGCGTGCGGGAGGCGCTCGGCTCCCTGCGCTCGCAGCCTGCGCCTCGCCTGCACTCAGGGCCACGGGCCAGGCGCTGGCAACCGGCTCTGCCGCCGACCCAGGGGCCAGTTAACACCCCAGCAGGTACGAAACCCGCCCCGGGAGCTGCCCGCCGGCTCCGCTGCCTGAGCCGGATCGGGCTGAGCTCCTGCTGCCGCTGCTCGGCGGGGAGAGCCCAGCCGGGCGCCTGTCGGTGCCCCGGTGGCACACATCCGCCCCGTGGCGGGGAGGGTTGGCACAGCCATCGCGCAGGCAGTGGCACAGCCCGTGTCCGGGGTCCTGCTGACCCCGACCTGGCCGGGAGGAGGAAATGAGCTTCCCGAGGGGCAGCACCGTGCTCGGCTCCGTGTCTGGCAGAGCCGGGAGCTCCCGTCCCACACAGCTCCAGCAGGAGTCTGGGGAGACCCAGCCTGTGTCCCGAGGGGTCTGGAGGAGCCCACCTAGCACAGGCGGCCCGAAAGCTGCCTTCAGGACCAGCACTGCCCTGCCTCTGCCCCTTGGTGTGGTGCCAGCCGTGCTGACCCCGCTCGTCCCAGCCCTCGTGCTGAGCTAGGGCCCAACACTGCCCAGTGCTGGGCAGTTTGGGAGCACAAGAAAGAGCCAACACCGCCCCTGTCCCTGCAGAGCGAGGGGCACCCCCAGCCAGCTCGGCTGGGGCTGGGGCTCGGGCTCAGGGGGTGCAGCAGTGCCACCCCCCTCACGCCCAGTGTGGGCAGCTCTGCCGCTGCCACAGGACCCTCCACTGTCCCAGGAAGGGCAGAGCAGGAGAGGTCCTGGCACTGCTGCCTGCCAGCTGCTCCTCAGGCTGGTCCCGAGCTCAGTTCTTGGAACAAAAGCTGCCTCCCAGTCAGATGGGGCTTGTCAAGGGGTGTTTGCTCAGCAGGCAGGGTGAATCCTCTGCTCTTCACGCGGCTCAGGCTGGGCGGGATGAAGGATGCTGTGGCTGTCTGTTTAAACACCCACTGCTAATACCCTGAGATGTTTGTTCAAGCTCTGTTGCTCTTACAGCTCTGAAGTCGTCGGCACTGCCAGGCCAGAGCCCAGCAAACCTGTGGCCGCAGGTGCTGCCTCTCAGCAGAACCCGAGCGGGCAGCGTTGTTTCTGGAGAAGGGGGGAGCTGGCCTTTTCTGGCAGAGAGGCTGCCACTGGGAAGGGCTGAACAAACCAGTAAGGAGCTGCTGTCACCAGCACTTGCGTAACTGCCTGGTTTTCCCCACCAGAGTCTGTTGCCTGCCTCTGCCTTTGCCTCTGCTCTGGCAAACTCAGGGCTTCCCAGTAAGGCAGGAGTGTTGCTGCAGAAGGGAGAGGGTGCAACTGCAGATGCTCAGGGGGCTGCGGCAAACGCATCTCCTGGGGTGAGGGGGTCGCTGCAGGGAGGAATCACCCAGGCACTGACTCACTGGTGTGTCCTGGGCAGCGGTGATGGGACCAGTCCTCCCAGCTTTGGAACAAAGATGTGGGCAGCCACTGTCCCAAGCCCAGCCCAGCCCCTTCCTCGCTGCCAGGATGGCCAGTGACAGGATTTTACGGGAGCTGTCTGGCACCAGTATCTTACAGGGGGGCACTTTTACTGTCCGGGGGAGACCTCAGGAGCTGCAGTGGCCCTAGGTGGGCTGACGGGGAGGTTCGTTTGGCAGGGTCCCCTTCTGTGGCTGCTCAGCCGAGCCCTCCCCTGCCAGCGCAGCACCACACGCAGGCCCAAAACATCTGCAGCCCCTGTTTGGTGCCGTCTCCTGCCCTCCTTTGCTGAGTTTTGCTTTCTTCTGGGAAGACTTGAGCTCCCTTTGCTCCCCTTGACCCGCCGTGTCTGGCAGAACCCAGGGCAGGGGGCCAAGAGCTTTCGCCTGCTGGGCCTGGGAGCAGTGAGAGGGAAGGGACCTGCCCGGTGGTGACTCCCAACTGGAGGATGCGTCAGCTGGCAGGTTCTCACTGGCAACCAGCGACGCTGCTGCCATCAGAGACGTCTTTATTGAGGCAGGAGGGAGAAGCAGATGGTCTCTCCGTCAGCATCTCCACCGACGTGAGAGGCTGTGGTGATAAGAGCAAACAGCTCTGAAGGGCTGTTGCTAAGTTTCCTTCGGCACCCCTGCTCTGCTCTCCCTCGGGCATGGGGACCCTCTCCCAGAGAAAGGGCATCAGTTGACTCTTGTTTGTTCCTTTGATTCCCGCTGTGCTGAGTGCAGGGGCACATCTTCCACTGCTCATGGCAGAAGCAGCGTCTGACGCAGCCCAGCCAGCGTCTCACATCCCTGTGGGCTCAGTTCACCTGCCTGGTGTCCTTCTCATCACCCAGGAGCCACCAGATGAGCCCGTAGGTCACTCTGCAGGGGAGCAGGGACTTAAGATGCTAAAGCAGAGCCCAAGGCAGCCAGCCCCATCCCCTCCCAGAGAGGCTGAAGGCCTCAGCCTGAGCTCTGAGCGGGGTCCACAGACTCACAGACCATCAGGGGTTGGAAGGGACCTCCAAAGATCACCCAGTCCAACCCCCTGCCACAGCAGGATCCCCCAGATCCAGTCCCACAGGAACAGTCCAGGCGGGTTTGAAACATCCCAGAGAAGGAGCCTCCACAACTCCCCCCTGGGCAGCCCCTGCCGGGGCTCTGGCACCCTCACTGCCAACAAGGTCCTTCTCACACTGATGTGGAACCTCCTCTGCTCCAGCTCACACCCGCTGCCCCTTGTCCTGTCACTGGGTGCCCCTGAGCAGAGCCTGGCTCCATCCTCCTGACACCTGCCTTTTCCATACTGATCAGCATCCATGGGGTCACCCCTCAGGCTCCTTCTTTCCCAGCTGAAGCCCCAGCTCCCTCAGCCTCTCCTCAGCAGGGCGGCTCGGGTACCTGCCCCTCACTGCCCTGGGCTGCCTGCACAGGACTCCTAAGGACGTGCACTTGGAGTAACCAGGTGTCAGGTGAATTCAAGGGCGCTGACGCTCTGCAGGAGCGCCTCACGTGGGATTCCAGCCGCCTTCGTTCAGCTCCATGCGCTCCCAGACGCTGCCGAGTAGGGCCGTCTCCGTTGCCCTTCATTAGCACAAGTGGTCCCACACAGCCGTTTATGAAGGAGGTTCATGTAGCCCCTGTCTAAAAGTGAGCGGAGCTGCTGAGGGTTGCTCTGGGCTGGCGGGCCAAGGCTGCGGCTAGCTAGCGGTGGGCTTGTGGGGTTGGCATCCCTGCCTGAGGTGGGGAGAGGAGAGGATCCGGGAAGCACCTAGCCCAGCTGCCCTGAGTGCTGGAGGAGGTGACAGCCTCCGCTGGAAGAGGACGAGCTCTTCCTTCGCAATCTGGGGCGCAGGAGCGGTAATCCCTGGAAAAATCCCTAGAAAAATGTGATGTCAGGATTTTATGAGGCTGGGAAGCAGGCTGGAGGCAGCTGGCGTTGAGTCAGCCAGGAAGGGGAAGGAGATGGGGATCGGGGAGGGGCTGAGCCCTTTCCCTGCCAGGGCTCCTGCGGCCAGAGCTGCCCCGCTGCTCCCGGGAGCTTTTGTCGCTCTCTGTCCGCTGGAAGCCCCGGTTCCAGACGATCCTCCCTGGCTGCCCTGATACCGAGGGAGCCTGGGCTGGTGCTGTGGTCTGGCCTTGCTGCCCGCTGCCCTCTGCCCCGCTCGCCGAGTTCCTCCTCCGGAAAGGCCCTGGTGCCTGCAAGCGCTGCAGAGGGGATTTCCACCCGCTCCTGTGGGCGCCGGTATCTCGCAGCGGGACTGAGGCATGAGCCAGCAGCCACGAGGCCGGCGTGGGACGGGTCAGTCCTCCTCCAGATCTCACCAGAGAGCTGGGCTCTGGCTGTGGGGCTTGGTGGGCAGGAGCCTCCCTGGCTCCATGGGACCTCGCCGTGCTCCTCCTGCCCTGCCGCGGGTGCCTCAGCCAGCAGACAGCGTCTCCTTGGCGCAGCAGCAGCCCTCACAGGGGCTCTGCTCTGGAAACCTTCGCTGCGCAGAAGCTGCAGCCTCCGGCACAGCCCTGGCTGCCGAACAGCTGAAGCACCTTCTCAAAGCAGTTTGAAAGTGAGAAGCACCCCACCCTCAGCCACTGGGAGTCCTGGGGTGGGGCCGGCACTTGCCCCCTTTTGACTCTGAGAGTGCAGGAGCCCACGGAGCCTCTCTCAGCCCAGGCTGCTCTGGGTACTGACCTGGCCTGGGCAGCACGGCACCGCTGCCTGGTGCTAACCAGGAGGCCTGGCTTGGTGGCTCCTCCCAGGGTGTTTCCTGTAGCCAGGGCCCCACGTTTTAGTGCGCAGCAGGAGCTCACTGGTGACGCCAGGTTCCCGCTGACGGGAGTGGACTCCAAGGGAAAGAGGAGTTGGGAAAGCACCTACTTAGCTGCTGACTAAGGATGTTATCTGTGAGCTGGATCTGGCCCATGCGGTGCTGGTGGGCACGGCACGCAGTGCGGTTCCAGGCGCAGCCAGAGACAGGAGCGAGCAGTTGTTTCAGGGCAACCACAAGGAAGAGGAATGCAAATGTATTCCCGTAACTGGGAGAGCTCCCTTGCTCTTTGCTTGGGCTCCGGGACGTGGCCTCAGGGAAGCAAATTTGCAGCTCCCTTCATTAAATGGTTTAGGAGCGATGAATCGGAAGGCAGAGCCGTACGAGTCGTGCGTGTTGTGAAATGTTGTTGGGCTCCCGCAGTCAGGCTCAGCTTGCGAGGGTGGATCTAGCCAACCGCCGGGGACCGGCACTGGGGGCTGACAGATGCTTCTCTGTCGGCTCTTATCTCCTCGAGGCCGGCTGATGAGGCTCTGCCACCGAATCACAGCCACGTGCATCACACCGAGATCAAAGCAGGGCAGGAGCTGTCAGAGCTCCAGTGCGGGCACCGCTGCCGCAGGAGGGGCCCCACAGCAGGAGCTGCTGCCTGCACCCCAACCCCACTCTGCCGTGGCCAGTGTCACCCAAAGCCGTGGGCAAGCAGGGCTGCTGGGAGTGCCGCTCACCCAGAACATCCAGGCACCCTTGCCCCTGTGCCTGATACTGTGACCTTCTCCAGCCAAACACTGCCTGGCCTGGCTCTCCCAGCAGTGGTGGGTCCCAGTGACCTGAAGGGCTCTCAGTGGAGTGTGATGGGGCTGGAGAGATGGGTTTGGGGCTGGAGAAGTGGCCTTGGGGTCGGAGAGGTGGCCTTGGGGCTGGAGCAGTGGTCTCTGGCACCTCTTAGGCCAAAGCTTGAGCTGTGGGGTCAATCCCTGAAGCCCGTGAGGGGCAGTAGGTCGGTACCACTCGACCCCTCGGGCCTGATGCTCTCCTCGGCTCTCGGGAGGCGTTTCAGGCTCTGGGTCCCGGTCTCCTGCGGACACTCGGCTCCGGGGCTGCCGGGGGAAGCGAGAAGGACCCGGAGCTGAGTTTCGGTTTCACGTTTGGCACCTCAGAGCAGCGGCGGCCGCGGCCGAGCTGGAAAGCCCAGCCACGGAGCCCCGGCCTCCCGCAGCCGGGCCCCCGCCCCGCCCGGGGCCGCGGGGGTGGAGCAGCTCCGTCCCCGCCCGCCGCGGCCCCTCCCGCGCTGCCCTTCCGNTCCGCGGCGGCCCCGATGGCCCCTGAGGCGCGGCCGGGGGGGATGAGCGGCCCGGGGGGCGCCGAGCTGCAGCTGAAGGTGGACTTCTTCCGCAAGCTGGGCTACTCCTGCCGGGNGACTCTGCCCACCGCCAGCCCGGCGTTCCCGAGTGCCTCTGAGCGTCACAGGACCGAGGGCGCCTGCCCGGATGGCCTCTCCTGCCCCAGCCCAGAGCCAGGGTCCCTGGGGAGCACAGACGACGTTTCCTTCCCTCTTCCCCGGTTTGTGGGGATAACTGAGGGTTTATGGGGATAACTGAGGCTGCAGTGTTCTCTTACCTAATGGCTTTATGTAAGTTTCTGCAGCAGGAAGTTGCTCAACAACTAATTACAGGGTTAATTAGGGAAGGCTTTGTACTATGGAGCTGTCTCCTGCGTGGTGGGGCAGCCCCATGCTGTCACTGCTGTCCTTCGTGAGGTTCCCTTGAGGATGTGTCCATGGGACTCTGGGCTGCATCTGGCTGCCACCAGCTCAGGACTGGTCTTGCCCTGAGCATCTCTGAGCTGTGCTGGTGCTGACGGTGCCGCGCACAGACCTGGTCCTGAGCTGCTGCATGGTGCTGGGGATCATCTGAGGTGAAAGTGTGAGCAGAGAGCTGTGTGCAGCTCTGGTTTTCTCAGAGCTGAGGTTGACACTTCTGAGAACAGAACTGGGAAGAGGTGGGGAACTGCGTGATGGGTGGGCAGAGCCTGAGAGTCCCCAGTGGAGCGGGGCTGGAGGGTCAAAGCTGTGGCCTGGGTGTCTGCAGAAGAGCGCGGCCCTGTTCTGTGCTGTTGCTTGAGGAACACGGCCCACTGTGGGCCGGTAAGTGGCTCCTGCAGAGAAGTTTACCTTAGATAAGGATTTGGGGTGAGGGAACAGAATTGGCTGTGAGCCTTTGACCCATCTAAGCGATCCCAGAGCGGGCAGAAGAGGTGGCAGCAGGAGTTAATGAGGGCAGCCAGGCAGTGCTAGCGCTGCCGAGAGGATGGGGTTTGACAGGAGAAAAGCAGTCGGGCTTTTTTAAGCAACTTGCTAGAAGGGGAATTCCGTTCTGAAACTTCCTGTATTGATGGTGTGATGTTCCCCGCTGATTCATTTGCAGTGTGTACAGCGGCCTCCCGGAGCAGCTCTTGACAAACATATGCAAATCATGGTGGAAATTAGCTTTTACTTCCTTCTAAGGGAATTTTTTCTTGGCTGCTGCCAAATCAGATCAGCCCAGTGAGCTGCTTTCTGCAGACAGGAGATTGGTAGTGAAGACTCAGAAAAATGAGCTGCCTTTTGCACTTCTCTCCTGCAGCCTGCAGTGACCTGTGTCTGACTCTCTTGCTGGTGCTGGAGAGGGCTGTCAGAGCATCTTTCTCCTGTTAGCATGAGCCCCTCTCTGGGTTGGGGTCCTTGCCCACACCCGGTGTGTTTCCATGAGCTGTTGCTTTGTTGCCGACTGTGCAGTTCCTTCAGGTCAGTTGTTGTGGAGCAGCTCTCCTCTCCTCTTAACAGCTTCAGAGAAGGGTGAGGGCAGGAGAAGTAAAGCTGGTTTCTAGTGGCACTGCCGTAACTGCTCCTGGGTGATGCCTCTGCTGGGGTGGAAGCCCAGTGCTTGGAGGCTGAGTTGTCTGCTGTGTGGAGTGGTGGTGGGAGCTGAAGTGTCAGCCCCGTGTAGGTGGGAAGAGTGGAGACCTGGGGCAGGGGTAGTGCCCAGGTCTTGTGCCTCTCACTGAGGCACAAGAGCAGTTATCTCCGGTGCAGACACCTCAGCAGAGCGTCGTGGTGCTGCGCAGGCTGTTGGCTGCCCGGGATGACGCCGGGCAGCAGCGAGAGAGCTGGAGCTGTGCCAGAGCCACTATCAGCACAAGAGCTGATTGCTCTGTAAACACTGGCACCCGTGAAGCAGGAGTGGTCCTTTCCTCTGAGCAGCTCTGGGAACGTACTGATACGAGCTCATGAATAACCGAGCAGCAGCTCTTTGCGCCGCTGCGTGGGCTCTGCCGCCGCCGGCGGCCCTCGTTCTGGAGCTGCCAAGTGCCACTGAGGCCCTGAGCACCGATTCCCTTAATAGGAGATGTTGCTGTCTTGTGCAGACGGGGCCTTTGTCGCTGGCTTTTGGGGCCCTAAGATAATGAAGCAGCATCTATTCTCGGTGCTGACGTCCTCGAGTGCATCAGATGATTTCATTTCCTGACGTTCACGAGGGAAGCGGCCAGCGAGGGGCAGTTTGCACTGGCCAAGGTGAGCCCCTGGCGCTGGCTGCCAGAGCAGGACAGAGAGTGTTCAAGAGCACCCTGTGCTCAGGGCTAAAAATAAACATCCAGAGTCTGGAGCTGAAGCAAAGGCTCTGCCTCAGAGCAGCTGCAGCGGTGCCGGCTACTTTCCCTGAGGTTTCCTCACCCTGGGCTGTCAGACCCGCTGGCCCCCTGGGCTCGCGGTGTGGTCCGGGCGCTCTGTGCAGAGCCTGTGTAGTGACAGCCTCTGTTTTCTTCTCCGGTGCAGCCATGGGAATAAGGAAGTGTTCTCCTGCCGAGGCATCCTCCTGGCTGTGCAGTGGTTCTGGGACAGAGGGCACAAGGACATCACCGTCTTCGTGCCGTCCTGGCGGAAGGAGCAGCCGCGGCCAGATGTGCTCATCACAGGTGTGGGACTGTGGGATCCAGGAGCAGCTTTGCAGACCTTCTGCTCTGTTGCCTCATGAGCCCGTGGAGCTCGGGGTAGTTGGTAATTAACCCCAGAGTGGGAGCTCTGGGCAGTAGGAGGTGCCGTAAGCTGAGCTGGGCAGTGAGAATGAGTCATTAACCTCTCCCCAAGCCAGCTCTCGCCTGGAGGAGTTGAGAGAAGAACCTAAGGCTGCTCTGTGTCTGAGCTTCCCCTTTTGGGGACACATCTCTGGTGGGTGGAGGGGGAGAAGAGACGAGACTCCAGGGCTGCCTTGCGGAGCGATGAAAAGGCTTTCCGTGGGCTCTGTAGTTCAGTGATAACGTCGGTTTCGCTGTGCCAAGGCCTCCGGGCCCTGCTCACGCTTCTGTTTGTTCTAGACCAGCACATCCTCCGCGACCTTGAGAAGAAGAAAATCCTGGTGTTCACCCCTTCCAGGCGGGTGGGGGGCAAGCGCGTGGTCTGCTACGACGACCGCTTCATCGTGAAGCTGGCCCACGAGTCCGACGGCATCGTGGTGTCCAACGACACGTACCGGGACCTGCAGAACGAGCGCCCCGAGTGGAAGAAGTTCATCGAGGAGCGGCTGCTGATGTACTCCTTCGTGAACGACAAGTGCGTGCCCTTTTCTGGGCTGATGGGGCAATAGCAGAGTGCTGGGACAGAGGGGAGCAAGTCCTGCCCAGAGGCTTTGCTTCTGCAGGAGGAAGTGTGGAGGGAGGCGCTGCCCGGCTCCAGTGAGGAGCCGGCTCGAGCTGTTCGTAGTGCAGGGCTGGAACCTCCACTGTGGTGGTGTCTAGGAGAGCCCCAGGGCTCGATGTCCTCGCAGGACAGTCCTTCGCAGGCCCGGCAGCAGGTGCTGGTTCTGCTCAGCAGCAGAGTGCGAAGCTCTTCTGTGCCTCAAGGGAGGTGTTTCCTGCTGCTCTTTGCCAGGTGATGGAAGGGTTCTCTCTGCACTTAGGTGGGGGAAGCTGTGTGGGGCTCAGACAGCTTTTGATCCTCAGTGAGGGGGGAGACTTTGAGGGCAAGTGGCACCCTGACCCAGGGAAGTGAACTGCTCCCAACTGAGGTGCTTTCTTCAGGTTCATGCCCCCAGATGACCCCTTGGGGCGTCACGGCCCCAGCCTGGACAACTTCCTCAGAAAGAAGCCTGTGGTGCCGGAACACAAGAAGCAGCAGTGCCCCTATGGTAAGGAGCTGCCCCCTCACCCTGCAGCCTGGGGGGCTGTGCCAGGGTCTGAGGAGCTGGCCTTGCAGCCCAAGGGGCTGTGCCGGTGTCTAAGGAGGTGCCCCCTGGCCCTGCACCCTGAGGGGCTGTGCCCGTGTCTGAGGGGCTGGCCCTGCATGCAGCTTGAGGGGCTGTGCTGGTGTCCCCTGTACAGCAGTGAAACGCAGCTGCTCACTCCTGCTCTGCCTTCCCTTGCAGGGAAGAAATGCACCTACGGAATTAAGTGCAAATTCTACCACCCTGAGAGGACCAACCAGTCCCAGCGCTCGCTGGCTGACGAACTGCGAGCCAACGCCAGGCTGTCTCCTACCAGAAGCGCCGGTGCCAAGGAGGAGAAGGGCAAAAGAGGTTCCCCGGCGGAGCTGTTGTGCTCCCTGCCTGCCGAGAGTGAAACGAGCTCTTTGCAGAAGGTCCCTGCAGAGAGGAAGGGCCTGGCCCACAAAGCGAAGCCCAGCGACGCTGCGCTGGCCACAGGCTGTGTGTCGGGCGCTGTCCCTCCGAGCAGCGGGAGCCTCAGGTCCTCCGACAGGTACCAGCAGCCTCACGTGGACTCTCTGTCTTACGTCTCCCAGGAGCATCTCGACTCGGGCATCGGCTCTCTGGAGAACCAGCTGTCTGACATGTGGCCTTACCGGTGTCCCAGTCACTGTGACCATTCCCATGCAGATCAGGTGGCCGCCGGTGCCTGCGGGAGGCAGAGACGTGTCTACCCGCACTCCCCCAGCTTAGAGCAGAACGGCCTGGTCTCCTACAAGCACGGGTCCCACAAACCTTCCTCTGGTGCTAGCTTCTTGCAGTATAGCCCTGAGGTGTCTCACTCAGGGCCGCCCCCGTCTTTCTCGGGCTACGGGGTGCCTGTGCACGCGGCTGGTGCTGGCCAGTACAGTCTGCCCAGCGAGTACAGCGCCCCTGCGCCCCCCTCCCACGAGTACTGGTCCGAGCCCTACCAGCTGCCGCCGCCGCCCCAGGTGAGGGCCGCTGGCGTGCGGGACCCCCGCGCGGTGCAGAGAGCCCTGGGGCCAGCCTACGGGGACTCCTGCCAGTGGGCCACCCCTGACCACTTTGCCGAGGAGCGGGCCAATGTGCACGTCAAGCTCTGCGGCATCTTCCATCCCCACCTGGTTGACGTGGTCATGAGCCGCTTCCCCCAGCTGCTGGACCCCCAGCGACTGGCTGCCGAGATCCTCACCTACAAGTCCCAGAACCCGGGGGTGTGAGGCTGAGGGCAGCTGGGGCTGTGGCAGCGCGAGGGCAAGGTCTGTGCCCTGTGGCTACCACAGGAGGGCTCCTCCTTACTCCTTGGAAGTGCCAGCTGTGCTCGTAGTGGGTTCTGGTCTGGATGTGACTCTGTGCCCCTGTTGGAGGCAACAGCACCCTGGGGCCCCTCTTCCCCACAGGCTCTGGCTGCAGCCACAGAGCAGGGTTTGTCCTGTGGGGCGCATCAGGCACCCCCCAGACTCCTGCAGTTCAGAGCTTGCTGTGGCCTTCCTCCTCCCCTTGGCTTTGGGGTGGCTCTGTGTTGGCAGGTGTGTGCAGGGGGTCCCAGGAGCTGGTGAGGGGGGCCGCCTGTGCACTTGTTTGTGGAGAGGGTCGAGGCCGCTTCCAGCTGAGGCCTTGGGAGAGGGTCCTGCTGTGCAGCCCTGGATTGACAGTCGGGCGTGAGGCTGGGCTGAGCTGGCTGCTGCTGGGTTGTGCCGGTGTGTGCGCTCGCTGGGGGATGCTGCCGTCCCCGCCCGCCTGTGGGGCAGCTCCTCTCCTCTCTGTCCCGACAGCGTGGAGGTGGCTGCTCAGACCGCAGCAGTCAGGGAGCCCGGGGGGGCCCTCCCAGCGCCACACGGGGATGCAGACTCTGCTGCAGAGCCCCCCGCGAGGGCTGCGCTGGGCGTTTGCTGGGAGATGCCGTGGCCAGGGATCCCGCTGCAGAGCCCCACCTGGCAGCTGCCCCGGCCAAGGGGATGTCTTGTGCCTTTTCTTTCCAGACAGCAATAGTCGGTCACCTCCAGGTTTCTCTCTGTAAAGCTCCTCCTCACTTTCTTCCCTTCAGCTTCATCAGAGTACGGCAGCGTCCGGCAGCGTGGGGTCGGTGCAAGGCTGTTCCCCGTGCTCCCCCTTACCCCGGGAGGTGTTTGTCGCTGCAGGTGCTGCAGGCGACTTGAAATGCAGAGCCCACAGCTCTAGAATTGCTTCTGGCCCCGGTGCCCCGAAGCAGTTGGTTCGTTGATGCACATTGTATCTGCCGCTTGCCCGGGGCACGGGCAGGATGGAGCTGCTGCCCCTCGAAGCCTCCTTCCCCCCGAGCCCGACTGCCCAGGGAGTGGCCGGCCCAGACTGGCACCGTGTGCCGTGGAAACCCCAGGGGCGCAGGAGCCTGCGTGCCCGCTGCGGGAGGACGCATTACGCATCAGTAATGTCTCATGGTAGCAAGCAAAGTGCTTCTTAATTCGCATCCGGGCAAGTTCCGGGAGAGATGGGTTGTGCCGCGCTCGTCCAGCACCGCTGCCCAATGCCGACGAGCAGGGGCCGTCCTCGGCTCGGCCGCCGCGTGCCGGCGCAGGGGGTGGTTTGCTGGGGGTGCCGATGTTGCCGCTTCTCTTGCGATCAAAGACTCGTGTTCTGTGCTCCGGGCTGGCGGTTACTGGCCTCTGTGCTGGATGGAGGCAGCCGTGCGGCAGCCGTGGCCCAGGAACAGCTTGTGTTAGAGAAATAAAACCTGCTGAGTTGGAGCAGCTGGGCTCTGGTGGCTCTTGGGAAGGCGATTCAGCAGCTTCAGCTGGACCTCGGCTGGGAGGCTCCGCGTCTGTCTGACAGGGACCTTCTTCCCAGTGAGGGTGATGGGGCACTGGGGGGGCTGCCCGGGGGGGGGCTGTGGAGACGTTTCAAACCCCCTTGGCCATGTTCCTGTGTGACTGGATCTGGAGGATCCTGCTGTGGTAGGGGGCTGGACTGACCGATCTTTCCAGGTCCCTTCTCATCCCTGATGCTCTGTGATTCTGCAGTTGATCTTGGATGGGTCTCCAGGGAAGTCAGAGCAGCCCCGGTCCTCCCTGGGGCTCTCTCCAATGGTGTTCGTGCTCGTGGTGTCTGCACGACAGCTGAAAACCAGCTTGTCCAGTGGCTGCTGGCCCGTGGCTCCAGCCACAGGGTGAGAACCACAGTGCTGCTGGACCTCTTGAGGAGCTGCTTCTGCCTGCTTGGGGCTGAGCGGTGCGGGGCGGCGCTCTGGCTGCCAGGAGTGCGAAGGCACCTGCACCCCTGCACCCCCAGCTTCGCTCTCGAACGCCGCTCTGGGCTGCCGGGGGAAGCCGGAGGGCTGCGGGTGCTGTGAGAGGCTTCCCCTCCCGCCCGCTCTGCCCCGCAGCAGGGTCCTGCCGGACCGGCTCAGTAGCTTCAGAGGCTTCGCTCCCGTTTGAGCTCGAGTCGGAGCCGGGGCAATGACCACGGCTGGTTAATCAGAAACGAGGCCAGTGCCTGCTCCTGGAGATGGACCTCCGGGGGCACCCGCAGCTGAAACCTCACAGTCTGCAAGGTCACCTGTTGCTGGGGGGTATCGCCTGGAGCGCTCTGGACGTGGGGCTTGGTGGGGAGGGCAGGGGCTTGTCCCAGCCGGCTGCAGCCGGCTCTGGAGCCGAGGGCTGCTCCGGGGTCCCGAGGCTGCCCTTCCCGTGGAGCAGCCTGGCAGCTCGTGGGAGCTGCGGGACGCTGGGGTTTGCTTCTGTGGGAGCTGGGCAGAGGCCCAGAGGTTCATTACCAGAGCCAGGAACGGAAGGGCTGCAGGGGAGTCCCCTGGTGACGGCAGCACTGGCCCTTCTGCCCCGCAGGGCCAGTCCCAGTGGCCCACGGAGCCAGTTTGGGAGGGTCCAATCACTGATTTGGTCAGAGCTGTCCCGCAGGCTGCTGCTGTGGCGCAGGACACCCAGCCAAACCCAACCACCGCTGCGCTGAGCTCTCGTGCCCAGAAGCTCCCAGTGTGTCCCAGTGTCTGTGCTGGTGTGTGGGGTGGTCCAGAGGCTGGGCACCCCTGAGCAGAGCTGTCGCCACTGCTGTTTCCTGCCGAGGCGCTGCCGGAGGAGCCGCCCGCCTGCCCCCGGGGGCTGGGCTGGTTCGGAGGAGCTTTCAGGCCGGGCGGGCGCTTGGCTCGCAGTAGCCCCAGTCTCACCATTTCCTGGGGCGCAGGGACCTGCCAGGGCTGCCGTGCGTTTGCGTGTCCGCGTCACCCGTGACAGCGGGCTGGAGTGACGCAGCTCTGCAACCAGCTCGGGGTAAGGAGGCCACGCGTGGGCTCCCCGTTGCCTTTCCCTGCTGCTGCAGGTCGCTGTGTTCTGACCATGAAACCTTCTGCTGAGCCCTGCGGGGGGCTCCTCTCGAGCAGCTTTTCCTGCCCCACGGGGCGAGGAATCGCTGCTCATCTCAGAGATGGGAGCCCCTGGGTGGAGCAGGGCCAGAGAAGGGCTGCTCAGGTGCCCCGGGGCTGCTGCTGTTGGGCTGAGGCGCTCTGAGCTCCGTGATGCTGCTCTGGGGAGCCCCCCCAGCGCCGGCTCTTCCCCTCCAAACCGCAGAGTCCTTCACCCCTGGCAGTGCTGGGGTCGGACCCGCGCTGGGTCCTCCTCTTGGGGCTGCAGCCTCCCCATGGCGTGAGGGATGGTGACGGGAACTGAGGAGGGGCCTTTGCGGGAGAGAAAGCTGCTGTGAAAGGGCTGAGTGAGGGTTTGTAAGAGGCAGGAGGAGCCTGCTGCTGCCTTCTGGGGACCCAGGAGGAGAACAGGCACCTCTTTGGGTGCTGGAAGTAGCTGGGATAGGTGCGGAGAGGAAGCTTCTGCTCCCGCTGCATGATGAGGGGACAGATACGTGAGGAGGGGCTCTCGGTGCTGCGGGGCGCCGGGACTTTGTGCCCCTCCAACCCGCCCCTCGGAAGCGGGAAGGACACGGGCTGGGAAGCTGGGCTGTGCCGGAGGTCGGGGCAGAGGCTGCTGCCGCCTTGTCTCTCCTTGCCCCGCACCAGGGGGTGACCCAGGAGGGCTCCGGCCGGCAGACCCAGCCCCTGCTCCCCTCACCTTGGTGCCAGCCTCTGCTGCCCTCCTGGCTGAGCGTCGGGTCAAACCCAGCCGGGGACTTCCGGGACACGGGGCGCTTGGCTTCAGGCGCCTTTGATGGTGAATCCGACCCCGGGCCCCTGCGCGGGCTGTGGCCAAGGGGCTGCCGCGTCGCGGAAGGGCCCTGGTGTGGGGTGTCACCGGGGCTGTAGCCACCGTCTGGGCCAGAGGGTCAGCATCAGGCTGCTGCCTTCACCCGCTGCTGAGGCTGTGGGGTGGCTGCTCACCCTGCACAAGGGGAGAGGAAGAGGTGTCTGCAGCAGCAGCTCTGCAGCTGCAGCACTCGGGGCAGTTTTGCTGCAGAAAGCAAACAGAAGCTGGGACAGTCCTGCAGGGCTTGGGTCCTGCCCCTGCAGGGCTGCAGCTGGGCAGGGACCAGTTTGTGCTCCCCCTCCAGCCACCACTGGCTTCCAGCTCAGCCCCCACGACAGACCCTGAGCCGGCCGCCAGCCGGGGTTGGGTGGCCGCCTCCGCCGATCCCAGTTGCACAAGTCTGCGCAGCAGCCGCAGCCCCCGGTTGAGCAACAGGTCAGGAGGGTTTGTGGGGTGTCTGGGGCTGGTTTCCACAGCCTGGGAGGCAGCTCTTGCAGCAGAGCTGGGTGGGGAGAGCGGGGGCTGTGCGCCCACGACAGAGCTGCTGGCTGGCGCTCGATGTCTCCTTCAGCTCCAGAACCTGCCCGTGGCAGGGGCTGGGGCACCAGGGGGGATTTCCAGCCCAACCCAGCGCCTCCTGGAACCCGGGCTGCAGCGGGGCCAGGAGCTGGCTGCATCCCTGGGAAGCTGCTGGGCTCCGGGGGGCTCTGCAGTAGCCGCTGGGGTTCCCGCTGGAGGGGCACGATGGGCGACTCAGAGGTCGCAGCTGCAGCAGCGGATTTATTCTCTTTCTAAGCCGCGGAGACTGTCCCACCCCAAGCAGCGGCAGCCAGCCCGCGGCAGGTGAGTGAGGCTGCAGCTGCCATCGGGTGCTGGGAGGAACAGGAGCCTGGCCCCGGTGTCCGCGGGGCGCCTGCAGTCAGGGTTGTGGGGCTGCTCCCAGCTGAGAGGGTCCTAGCCAACAGCGGGGGTTTACAAAGTCCAAACTGCCACAACCGAGGGCCAAGTGGGCTCCTGGATTTTACAGCAGCAGCCGCAGGGGTACCCCGGGGCCAGGGTGTGGAGCACCCCCCAGGGTGCCCCATTTCCCCCCTCACAGGAGCCCGGGGCTGATCCTCTTGCGGGTGGGGAGCCGGGGCTCTCCTGCCTCTGGCACTGCTGCGGCCCTGCTGAGCCCAGCCCGGGGGCAGGGACCCCACAGCCGCCCCCAGAGCTTGGAATGGCTGTGGGGTCCCTTGTAGAGCTGCGCCCGGCACGGGAGCAGCAGCCGGAGGGGCCCTGTGTGGCCAGTGACGGGGTCACTGGGGCCACACGTGGGTTTTGCAATCCACCCTCCAGCTTCTGTGAGGTGAGGGGCAGCTGGTGGGGACTGGGAGCTGCTCCTCGCTCCAGGAGGGTCCCAGCAGGAAGCTGCGCCTCTGGGTCCTGCCAGAGACAACGGCCAGGGCAGCATCAGCTGTGGCAGGGGTGGCCCTGGGCAGGGGCTGGCAGTGACCTGCCCGGGCTGGGGTTTGCCCCAGGCTGCCTCCGGCTGGTTCCTGCTGCCAGGAAGTGGCTGCAGCTCCAGGGAACTGACCTGGCAGGATGAGGCAAGGCCTGCCTGGCACCGAGGGCTGGAGCACACGTGGTGCAGTTCCAGGGCAGGGGGGCACATGTGGCCCCTTCCCAGCTCACCGACACCTTCACTTACTGGTTCTGCTCTTCAGGTATCTACTGGCCCCAGACCACTGCCTGGGCTCAGGGCTGCCTGCCAGGGTGGCTCCATCCACTGGGGGCCTTGGGCAGAGCAAAAGGGGGTGAGAGTGTGGGAACACCCAGCCGGTGGTGCAGGAGACTGGAGCCTCCCCCAGCACCCTCCTCTCTCAAGGACATCCCCATGGGAGCTGGTTCCCTGTGCTGCCCGCTGGCAGAGCTCAGCCCATTCCCAGCTCTGGCTGCAGGTGGCAGCTCCCCAGACCCCCACATCCCCAGCCACTACCTGCTGGGCTCTCGCTCCCGCTGGCACGTTGCTCCTCCAGGTCCCCCAGCAGCTCAGGGCTGTCGCTGCTGTCCAAGTGCCGGGGGAGCTCCTGCAGCTGGGAAGGGGGGGTGAGGGTCTGGGGTGCCAGAGGGAACTGGGGGGGCAGGGGGCTCCCTGGGGAACTCACCCGCTGGCGCAGGCCCCGCTGTTCCTGCAGCAGCTCCAGGAACCGGCTGCTCCACAGCAGCTTCTCAGCGCCCAGCTCGGTGCAGAGGAAGTGGACGTCGGCCTCCAGGGCCTCCAGTCTGCCCAGTATGGCCTCACTGCACTGCTGCTGCTCCACCACTGCCCTGGCACCACAGCTCAGCTCCTGCCAGCGCCCTGGGGCACCCACCCAGACCCTGCGGTGCTGCACCAGGGACCCACCTGCCTGCCCAGGCTCCAGCGCAGAAGTGGAGATGCCATCCTCCTCCTCCTCGTGCCCCTCACTGCCCCTGTCCAGCCTGAGCCGCAGCGCCAGGCTGAGCTGGAAGGGGCAGACAGCAGGGGCTGACATGGCCCCGGGCAGCCCAGCTCAGCCCGGTCCCCGTCTGGAAACCCCTGCAGTGCCACCCGACAGAGCCCTGGGCTCCAGCGTGTCCTGGGTGCTGGAGACCTCCACAGCCCCCGTGGGGGGCAGTTACCTCCTCGGTGACGTGGAAGGCACTGTCCCAGCAGCTCTTGTAGCAGATCAGCAGGTACTGGGGGAGAGGAGGGGGCCGTTGCAGTGAGAGCAGAGGGGAGGGCAGCACCCCAGGGACGTCCCCAGGGCGCTTGGTGGGCAGAACCAGGCAGTGCCATGGGCCAGGGGCCAAGTCCTGAGGACAAGAGCCCTGATCCCCCAGTCGAGATGCTGATGGCCCCCCTGCAGTGCCCCAGCCCTACCAGCCCACCCTGGCCCTGGTGCCAGCAGTACAGAAGTCCCTGCAGCACCCGAGCCCCTGGTTCTGGGCACCTCTGGAGCCACCACAAGTGTGAGGGAAGGGGGCCCGCAGTACTGACCCACATGAGCGTCCAAAGGCGCCGCAGCCCCCTGAGCACCGTCCCAGAGAGCACCAGGAACCACCAGCACCCGACACCCAGGAGCTGCCGCCACCTCGGTCCCGTGGGGCTGCGCCGGCCGCCCATGGGGAGCCTGAGAGCAGCAAAGCAAGCGTGAGGGGCCCGGGCGCCACGGCCCCGGCTCAGCAGCAGGACACGTGGCTGCCGAGGGTTGGCAGGGCCAGAGCCTGGCGCACGGGACACCTGCTCAGTGGGGACAGCCACCCCCTGGCCCAGCTCTGCCCCTTACCTGGTGCTGCACCACACTGGACCCCGATGGTCTGGGGGCTGCTGCCCCTCCTGCCTGGTGTCAGCCCTCAGTGACTCGTTTGGGCTCAGTAAACTCTGCCTAATCCTCTTGGGGCAGAGGCTGTGCAGGGATTAGTGTTTCTCCTGCCCCGTCACCCCTCATTTGCTCTGGTCAGGCTTCATCTGCCAGCGAAGGACTCGGGATGTATTTTTAGCTCTTGCTTTTAGCTCTCAGGGAAAAGCCTGCGGAGCTCCCTGCATCCCCCCGTGTCCCGGGGGGCACCTCAGGCTCTTTGGGAAGAGCAAAACAAGGTACCAGGAACAACAGAGCAGCGGGAGGCACAAATGCAGCAGCCAGGCTCCAGCACCCACCTCCCTCCACCTGCAGGTGCTGGCTCTCATGGTCCCAGAGGCAGAGGCACCCCCATGGGGAGGCTGCTGCCGCAGAGCTGTGGCCAACCTTGTGTTCTGGGCCACAGTCCCTGTGCCCCGGCAGCGCCCGGGCAGCAGCAGAGCTGTGCCACAAGGTGCCTGCCCCCGAGCTCCCTGCCCTGACCGATGCGGCGGCTCCCCAGGGCCGCTGCCAGCACTGGCCTCATCAGAACAGGCTGTTGCAGGCCCCTTTGTGACAGACGGCGCCGCGGGCGGCAGAGGCTGCCCTTTCCCCTGTCCCCACAGCACCCTGACGCCCACCACAGGGCCTCGCAGACCGCTCCTTTGCACCCAGGGCTCCACCATCAGCAGCCCTTCGCTGCTGCTCTGCTGCGGAACGCTGTGGCCCGAGGGGTTCAGGAGCTTCAGCAGCTCTCCTCGGGGTCAGCCTTGCAGCACAGCCCTGCACCCTGTGAAGCGCCTGCAGAGGCTGCGGGCCCTGACTGCTGCTCCCTGACCGGGACCGCGGGCGTTTGGAGCGGGTGCTGCTGCCACCCGTGTATCGCCTCCGTGGCACCCAGAGCAGGGCAGCTTTGCGCTCCTTGCCCGTTAGGCTGCTCCAGCCCGCTGGCCCCGAGAGCAGCTGCTCATGCTGCCACAGGACAGCTGTGCCCTGGGACAGGCCAGCACCCACCCTGAACAGGCACGGAGCTGCCCCGATCCCTGCAGGGATCAGTGCCAGAGGGAGGGGACCTCAGCCCCGGCATCGCTGCCTTCCCCCCAGTGCTGCTCTGCACTGACACCGCTGCCAGGAGGCTGCTGCAGAGCCAGGATGGGGAGGCAGAGGAGCAGCACAACAGGAGCACCCGCATGGGGATGAAGCCTTTCCCAGGGCTCTCCTTCCACTGGCAGCGTTTGGCAGCCGCGGCAGCAAAGGCCCTTCACCGCCCCAGGGGTCTCAGAGCCTGGTCCAACGCTGCTGTCTTGACCCAGCTACTGCACCCAGCACTCTCCCCCCGCCTGGTGCTCATCCCTTATCGGCAGGTGCCCTGCCAGGACCAGCCAGAACTGACTAGGAGCCAAGTGCCGCCTTCAAGTGGGATTAGCTGGGTGCAGCTGGGGATTAGTGCTGGGCAGTCCCCTCGAGCACTCCCTGCTCTGGCTTCCAGAGGAAAGGAGGAGAGGAGCCCTCCCGAGGGCCACGAGCTGAGGCGCAGCCACCACACGTGCACGAGGCTCCCAGCAGGCTCCTCACGGAGCAGGTGGGGACTAAGAAGCACCCGCAGTGAGATGTGGGGCCGACCGAGAGGCGAGAAGAGAGACAAACAGGGAGCTTTACTGGTTCTGTACAAAGGGCAGCAGCTTGGATTAAAAAGAGAACCTGCCCAAGCTCCAGGACAGCAGGGAGCGGGAGGGCCTGACAGCCCCCTGACGGGGTTTAACGTGAGAGCCAGAGCCAGAGTAAAGCGCCTCCTCCTCAGCCTGAGGGAGAAGCAAAGGGAGCTGCTCCGCAAAGACCCTTCCACTCCAGAGGGTGAAAACAGAGAAACCAACAGCCAGGTCGTCAGCTCTGTGCTCGGGCTGGGACAGGACAACCCAACCCCAACCCCAACCAGTGAAGGATCAGCAACAGAAGTCAGCCTGAGAGCACAGCGGGGACACCGGCCCGTTCCCCAGTTCCAGCGGGAACAGAGCCCCTCTCCCTGGGTCTGCAGGCAGCAGCAGCAGCAGGATCAGACAGGACACTCCCGGCTGAGGTGGAAGCACAGAACAGTCAAGGACTCAGGACGACGACTACGACTATGACTACGACTACACCTTGGTCTTCCCGCCGCTCAGGTGACTTCGAACCGATGCAGGGGACACGGCCCAAGAGTTTCAGCCCCATCTAAGCTGCCTGGAGCGAGCCGCCCCCATCTGCAGACGCTGGCCGAAGCTGCCATCGTGCTCCTGCAGTTGACTGCTCCTCGGCGGGGATTCTCGCAGCCCTACAGCCCAGGAGCATCAGCGCTGAGGAGTCTAGTAGTCCTGAGGAGAGACGAGAGGACAGAGGCCTCAGGGCCCTGCTGCCGCAGGCTCTACCTGCCGAGCGGGGCACTGGGGCCGCTCCCTGCTCTCCACTGTCTGCAGCCAATCCAGAAGAGACCCTCTCTTCCTGCAGCTAAAGGCTCGAGGAGGGGCCCTGCAAACCCCCGGCCCCGGCACACGCCGAGCGGCGCAGACGCTGCTACCGTTCCAGACCACGACAAGGGACGAGGACACAGCCGGCCTCTGCCAGGGCAGGTGCCCAGGGCTGGGGCAGCGCCGTCAGCAGCCGGCCCGGGGGGCACGGCCCCTGACCCAACAGCGACAAACCCGTCGCAGGTCCGGCACCGGGAGGCCGCCTCCAGGCAGGAGTCAGGCTGCCACTGAGTCTAGAGGTGAGCGACGGGAGCAGCGACGCAGCTGGGATACTTACGGCTCGCGGCTTTTTGTTTAACTTGAGATCAATCCTGTGGTTGGAGAGACAAGAGAAACGTCCGTTTCAACACAAGGAACCAGCACGAGAGCCCCCAGCACCAGCTACTGCACAGGCTACGACAGAGACTACTCGGCTCACTCCCTCGGCCCTCTGAGCCAGGCTGAGCCCCGGTGCGGTCCCGTTACCGGGCAAAGAGCAGCCAGGACGGCTGTCTGGGACCTGCCGCTGCGCGTCCGTCTGCCCTGGGTGAACGGAGGCCGCTCGGGGGAATCGGGGGGAGGCGGCAGGGCAGGGTCGGTCTCGCATGCTCTACGTTAATGTGTTAGAGGGGCGGCCGAGCCGCGGGTCGGGAACTACTCCGACGCAGCGGCGACGACGATTTACGGGGGGCAGAGCCAGGAGCGGAGGCGGGAGGGCTACGGGAGGCAGAGGTGCAGCTCGTTCCCATTCCCAGGAGGGAGCACCCGGGGCTGCACTAATCTCCTTCGGAAGCAAAGCCACAGGATCAGCTTGGAAACCCAAGTCGGTTGAGTTAGGAGCTTCTCTAACTGCAGGTGGAACAGGAAGGCAGAAGACATTAAAGGAAATGTTACCTCCGTCCTGCTGCTCTGTTTCTAAAGAGCCCTGGAGCCTACCCTACCAAACCAGCCTACAACCGAACAGACAGACGGGGTTAGCGCTCTCGCGGCGGCGGCTACACGCTAACGACACAGCACGAGCACCGAGGCAGGTCCAACTTACTCAAAGTCATAATCAAACATGCCAGACGGGCTGGGGGCAGCGTGGGGAAGGAAGAAAGCAACAGACATTAATACACTAACCAGGTCAATCCATTAGTCGATTAGCCACCCTAGCGAGCTCGCCGCGAGGCGGAGGGGAACCGGGGCGTGGGGCTCTGCACAGCGTGCCACCCGCTCCCCCTCCCTCCGCACGGCCGGGACAGAGGGGCTGGAGCGGCGGCCGAGGGGCTCCGGGCGCGTTCAGAGCAGAGGGCAGCACCCAGCGCCCGGGCTCACACAAAGGGCTTGGCTGCAGGCGGCCGGGAAGCGGCAGCTCCGGCTCCGTTACCGCGGCAAAGCGAAGCTCAGCCAGGCAGACGGGGCAGGGGCGGCGGCGCGTTCGGTGCTGTCCTCACCCTCCCCTCTCAGCCAAAGAGAACTCAGGCGCTTGGCCAAAGCTATTGCTGGGCTGCTGACCTTCCCCCGGGGCTGGGCACTCGCCGGGTACCGCTGCGCCAGCTGGGCACCAAGGACCCTGCCTGCAGGGAGCTGCCCTTCAGACAGGCACCACTGCCCTTCACTCCTCCCAGGCTCCCGAGGCAGGAGAACTGCTGGGCACAGGAAAGCATCGCCCCGGCCCTCCCGCAGCCTCAGAGAGGACAGGGGATGACTTCACTGACGACGCCAGGGGTCCATCTACTTCCCTGTTCTGGACAGCTGGGTGTTCACTGCCCACTCGCCCCGGTTCTGCCCAGTCTGAACCAGACCCTCTACCCCACTGTCACTGGCCCGTGCAGCGGGGAATCCTGCGTTGCCGCTGCCTCTCCGGGGTGCCCACTGCCAGGCAAGCAGATTCTGCAGACGCCAGCGGCTCGTGGGGTCTCTCTGCTTGTTCCACGACACCCAGGAAACACCCGTGGGTGCCCCCCAAGAGGGCACGGGGGCTCGCTGCAGTGCAAAGCCCTTCCTGTACTTCCAGCAGGCTGGAAGCACCTTGTTGCTGGGATTTGTTCCAACCCGGCAGCACCTGGGAGCAGACTGGTCCCTCTGCCGGAGCTCCGGGGACAGGCTGCAAGAGCAACCATCGCTCAGCGGGGACCTGTCGTGGGCAAATGTCACCATCCTCTCCTTTGAGCGGGGGCCCCGGCTGTGCCGCACGCTGCCCAGCACTCTGGGCTTGTGAGGCCGCTGGGCCGGGCCATCTCTGGGGATGGCAAAACCCATGGGAGCTCCTCACGCCCCACAGCAGGAGCCAGCACCAGGCAGCCGAGCGGGAGGAAGGCAGCAGAGGCCTGTCAGCAGGGCTGCTTCTTCCTCCCTGCAGCCACTGAGGGGGTCTGGGGTGAAAAGGACTTACAGGGGTTAACGGGGCCAAAGGCTCGGTGGTACCTCCAGCATTTCTCTTGCCCCCACTGCCAGGATCATTCACTGTCCCTCTGCACCCACGGGAAAGTTGAATTCATCTCAAACAGGGGCTTTGGGAGCTGCAGGTAGTTTCACAGTGTTTCTCTGAACCCGGTTACAGGGGGAGTCTCCTGTTTTACTCCCGATTCCTCCCCACTGTCCACAGACAGAAAGAGTTTGGGACTGCTCTGGATTCCCACTTGAGAGGAGCCAAAGGGACCTCCAGCTCTTTAGGACATTCACCCAGTTAAGCCTCTGTAGGAAGACACTTCTGATCTCAGAACTAAAGACACCCTAACACCCCAAAGTCTGAGGAAGGAGAAGCACTTAGAAGCTCCTGGAGCTCTACGCCTCCCTCTGCACCCTCCAACCCCGCCTGCCCCAGCAGCCCTCACCTTCCTACCACGGTCCCTGAACACACTCTGCCTGTCCCTGGACAGGAAGGTCCCCAGGAGAGGAAGCCCAGCCCCACACAAAGGCAACAGCTCAGGCTCAGCAGGAGCGGTGGATGTTTCACAGCCCCCGACTCCCTGCACTGTTTGGTCCCAGCCCTGGTTTCCCAAGGGGCAGCTCTGCAGCAGAGTCTCTTCTTCCCACCAACAGGGTCCCCACGGTGCTGCTGTGGGGCCGGGCTCCACCCTGCACCGTCACACTCCAGGAACCCCGGGGGCAGCTGCTGGGGGCACAGAGCCCCGGGGGAGCCGCAGCTTGTGGAGAAGAGCTGCTGGGCAGGGGGTCAGCTGGGACTCCTGAGCCTTGGCCCACCGCATGCTCCTCGCCCCAGGGGCAGAACTGGCAGTCGCACTCAGCCTGAAGGGGTTGAGGACATGCTAGTTCCACAGGGTTCAGGTTGGTTTGACAACAAACCCAGAGGTGGAGGGGACATGGCAGCTCTTGCAAACCATAAAGAGAGACTCACTGTGAGATGAGAGCTGGAGGGGCCTGGAGTGGGGAATCTTAGTGAAGGCACTGGGAGCAGCCACAACCCAACAGTCCTATTTGTCTGCCCATCCCCTTCTCCAGAGGATGCACCAACACCCCTGCCTCACCTGGGCACCACAGCACACCAGAACCACAATGTTCCTCTGTGGGAAGGGCACAGCTCTGCTGGCCTGAGCACAGCCTGGTCCCAGTGCAGCTGCCTGTGCACTGGAGTGCCCTGGGCCGCCTGGGTGACCCCCCCTCCCCACAAACCCCTCGCTCCTTGCACATCACAAAGTAACTGGACTGCACCGGGGGCAGGACACGGCTGCTGGACCCACTCACCTGTGCCGGTTTTTGTTCTTCCGCTTTTTGTGGCTGCTGTGGTGGCTCCCGGAAGAAGTGGAAGAAGCAGCCTTTTGGGGTTTCACCCCCTGCACTGACCCATCCAGCTCTTCCGTGTCCTCCTGGCTGGGCTCGTTCTCCTGATTGTGGAAGTCTGGGGAAGTGTCGCTCTCCGTGCCGCTGCCCGGCTCTCCTAGAGCAGGACACAGGCGCTGCCGTCACCACACGGGCCACCACACGGCTCACAGCCCCGGCTGCCCTGGCAGAGCCCTGTGTGGAAGCAGCAACCCCAGCAAAGTACCTGGGGCAGTGGGGACCTGCCGAGCCCCGGGGCACCGGCGGGGACCAAAGAGAACCACATCTGATTTGGTATCGACCACAAAATGGGTTACAAGTCCTGACCGTAAGCGGGTCTTCCCCATGTCGCTCGCAAGCGACTGACAAGGCAGCGGCTTCAGCGCTTCCAGCCGCTTCCTCCACGGAGTGCCAAATCCATGTAAATAAAGTCTATGCACAACAAACCCCGGCTGAGCACAATTCACTCGAGAAGGGGAGCTCAGCTTGACCCCAGCTCCTCGCAGTGCTGCTGCGCTGGCTTGTGCAGCTTGTGCCGGGAGCTCCCGAGAGGAGCAGCCGTGGTCCCTGCGTGGGGAGCAGTGTAAGCCTTCCCACATGCTGAGAGCAAGAAAGGAGTGACACGGAGCGACTTACGCTTCTCAATGAGCTGGTCCTGAACTCCGGCCAATGCACTGACCGCCTGCAAAAGCGAGAGGGACGTTAGTGACAGCAGCTCCTCCTCTCTGCTCCACAAACGCTCAGAACCACCGAGGAAAAGCCATGAGGTCGACAGCCCAGGACAGTGCAGCCCAACAGAAAGGGGCCAGGAACAAACAAGACAGTCCCAGAGGGCAGTGACCAGCATGCTGGGGGCTCTGCTCTGCAGGTCCTTCCCTCTCTGGGCACTAGAAAAGGGTTTCTCAAAGAGCTGGCAGCAGGAGATAGAGATGCTCAGGGTGGGGAAGACAGGGCAGAGGCAGGAGCTTAAAGAGAGCACTGGGCAGCAGCAGGAGGAGGAGGAAAAAGGCCAGGGCTGGGGCCATCCGCCGGGGCCACCCAGACACTCACCGCTGCCGAGGTGACCGAGGACTTGCTGAAGAGCCGCTCGGCCTCCTTGAACTTGCGGTTCCTGCGGTCGTTCTTGCTGTTGGAGTTCCTGCAAGAAGAGGGAAGGGGGGCGCCATGGCGGGGCTCGGCGGGGCCGAAGGGCCCGTGCAGGCCGCGCACTCACTTCTGGTTGGTGAGGTACCGGTCCCAGCCGCGGATGATGTTCCCGTACATCTGGGTGTCCTCCAGGTAGCTGCCCTCGAACGCGTAGATCTGCCGCTCCAGGTTCGCCAGCGTTTCCTGCGGGACGGGGTAGCGCTTGGAGCGGCGCGGGAAGGCCCCAGGCCCCGCTCTCGGCCCCAGGCCCCGCTCCCGGCCCCAGGCCCCGCTCCCGGCCCCGCTCCCCGCACNGGCCCGGCCCGGCCCGCGGAGCCGCGCGGTGGGGGTTGCGGTGCCGGGGCAGCCCCGGGCTCGCAGCGGGAAGCGAAGGGAGCCGGGGCGAGTGGTGAAGCGCGGGGCTGTTGCTGCCAGCCCGGTCCCCCACACCCCGCTCCGAGCAGCCCGTTCCCGTTCCAGCCGCCGTTCAGCCCAATTTGGGAGCGAGCAGCTCAGGCTGCACCGGAATCACCCGAAACCACCGGGCTGGGCCCCAGAGGTCCCAGCAGGGGCTGCAGTGCAAACACTCCTCCATCCACGGCCCAGACCCCCCTCCCTCTGCGGCCTCTCCAGTGCAAACAACGGGGCTGTTTTATTTGGGAACTTGTGTGTCCCCGCTGTAGAGAGCCAGGATCCAACCTTCCGCCCCGTCAGGAACACAAAGGGGAAGCAGGGAGCCGAGGGGCATCACAAGTGCTCAGGGCTAGATTTAGAAATTCTTTAATGAAAAACCCCTAGAGTGAGTATAAAGGAGATCCTCCTCCCAGGCAAAACTGAAACCCTACAGCAACGCCCCATATTTACAGCAGAGAAGCTCCAGCCCCTGTGCCCAGGACACTCAGCCACTGTTAACTGTCTGACTCCTCCTTCTCCTCCTCCTCATCATCGTCCTTTGTGTTGGCCTCAGACTTATCTGAGGACTCATGGAGAAGAACATACTCTCTGCTGCTGAAGCCAAACTTGAGTACATCCTTCTCCTTCAGTTCATAGTAGCGCTGGGGTTCGATGCGCTGGTTGTTGAGGAAGGTGCCGTTCCCCGAGCCCAGGTCGATGATGTAGGGCCGCACCCGGCGACCGACGGTGCCATCAGCACGAGTGTACTCCACGAGCCTAGTGAAACACAACACTCCGATGCGATCACCGCAGCGGGACACAAACCTGCTCCGTGAGCTGCCTCGCGGTGCAGGTAACGGCTCTTTGTGTCTGCAGAGATCTGAACCTGGCTGATGGGAGAGCAATGAGAAACCACCAGAGGAAGAGACAGACAGGCTGTGTCACCGTCTGACTGATGAATGCAGCAACCTCCTACACCACAGTGGCTGCTCCCCCAGCAGGCACCTCTGTCCCCAGCAGCAGCAGTAGCAGCTCCTGCCGAGACACAGATCTCCAAAGATCAGCAGCCTTTGTTGTGAAACAGGGAACAACAAAACCCTCCCCAAAACACTTCTACTGCCAGTTACCACTCCAGGATTACCCCAGCTCTTACAAACCTGTGGTTGTCTGCTACCTGCTGTGTCAAGGGGCTACCTGAGTTAGGAACTGGATATCTTGTGAAAGGAATTAGATGCAGGCAGCACTCAGAGGTAGATTCCAACTCATTTAACGTTCTTACAGCAAATCCCCACCTCCCAGCTGCGCTTCTCCCAGGGCTTTCATCTGTCTGGCTTGTCCTTACCAAGCTCCCACTGACCCTGCGGCAGGGCCACACTTACCGGTACTGGAGCACGGCGTGCTGCTTGGAGCAGGATGGGTGGTCAATGGGGATGTCAGCGATGCGGCGGTGCCGGCCCAGCAGGTAGGCGCTTTGCCGGTGGATGTACATGACGGGCAGGAACTCGTCGTTCTTGAAGGGGTAGAGGCGCCAGCGCTTCTTGGGGATGCGGGCCTCAGGAGGCTCACTGTATTTGATCACAACGCCGCGGAATGTGTTGGTGTCCTCGAGGAGCGCCCCAGACAGTTCAAAGCTCGGCTTCTCTTTGTTCACAGGAGCTTTTTCCTTAGGTTTGTTATCGGGCTGCTCCAGCTCTGGATTCTGCTCGGCACCACTGCCTTCATTGTTCTGCCGATGCTCTCTCCTTCTCTCATTGTGAAACTCCCTCTCTGCTTGCTGCTCACGGAGGTTCTGAACATCCCGCTCATGGCCTCGGGCTCCAGATCTTTCACTTGCATTCTTCCTCCTGTCCGAGCGGTCTCTGTGCCTGTCTCTGTCACTGCTTCTTTCTCTCCTGTGCTCCTCATTTCCTCTGCGACAGTGATCATCTCGCTCCTGTAACACAGTGCCGCTCAGTGATGCCCTAAGCATTAGAGAACACAGGGAGAGCCCGCGCACAGGCTGTGTGCAGCTCTGACACACAAAGCAAGAGACTAACTGCCCTGCCCAGCTGTCTGGACCCTGACACTTTGCACTGGGCAGAGCTGCAGGGCAGCACTGGGTGCAGCAGCACTGGGCAGCTTTGGGAACAGAGCCTGGGCATGCGCAGTGCAGCCTGAGCAGGGCTCCGTGTGGCACTGAGCTGCCAACACTCTCCCATACCTGACCCATCCTGTGGGGATTGAAGGGAACTGCCTGCCTGCTGAGAAGCTGCTTTTCATACCTCGCACAGCCGGGTCCCTGTCGGGACAGAAAGCTCCCCAAGCCTGCTAACAGATCTGCGGGCAGGGCTTCACCGTTACCGCCGGCGCCGTTTACCTGCTTCACCTTGACGACGGCGGCGGCCTGGTGAGGGCTGCGGCTCCTCCTGCCGCGGGGGGACCGGCTCCTGCGGCCGGTCTTGCTCTTCCTCTTGGGAGACCTGGGGAGCAACAACAACGGGGATTATCCGCGGGGCGAGGCCGGGGGCAGCGTGGGCTCTCCCACCGCCCCTACCTGCTGCTCCTGCCGCGGCTGCCCTGGCGCGGCCCAGCCGGGCCCCGTCGCTCCTCAACCGGCGGCGACTGGCTGCCGGGGGCCGGTCGGGGCGGGGAGCGCCGGGCTCTGCGGGGGGGGCTGCGGGGGCTCCGTCTCTCGGCCTTCTCCGCCGCCTCCCGCCGCCGCTCGCCCTCCGCTTCCATGGCGCTGCCGGAAGTGCCGCTACTTCCGGGCCGCGAGGCGTGTTCTGCGATCATTTCCGGCGACACACAGGCCCCGCCCACTTTGACACTGCGCTTGCGCATAGCGCCCCTATCGACAGCGCGGCGCCGTCGCCGTGCCAACGGTCACCGCGGCCGCCATGATCCTTTCGCCGGACACGCTGCTACGGTACCAGCCGCCGTTGCTTGTCAGCCGCTGGACGGAGAAGCGCTCCCCGGGGGTGAGGGTGACCTCGAGGCCGGGGAGGGAGAGGGGGGAGCACCAAGGGCGCGGTGCCGCCGTGACAGCCGGCCGCCGTGACAGCCCCTCGCCCCGCTCTCCCGCAGGCCCCGCCGCTGCAGGGGATCTCCCCGTCGCCGCCTGCCCCCACCGGGCCCGTCCCGCCGGTCTCCTCCTCCCCAGAGGGCTCGAAGCAGCTGCAAGAGCTCCTTAACGCCATCCTGCCGCCGCGGTGAGCGGGGCGGGTGCTGCAGCAGCCCTGGGCAGCGGCCCCGGTGAGGGCTGCCCCGTAACCGGCCCTTGTTGCGCAGGCAGTGGAAGGATGAGACCCGCCTGTGGGTGCAGGAGGTGTCCAGCGCCCCCAGCACCCGCTTCGACGTTGTCCATCTCCAGGAGCAGCTGGACCTACGGCTGCAGCAGCGGCAGGCACGGGAGACCGGCATCTGCCCCGTGCGCAGGGAGCTCTACAGCCAGTGCTTCGGTGAGAGACCATCCCGTGCGGCCTGAGGCTCCCCGAGCCCCGGCCCCCCGCCAGCACAAACCGTGTCCGAGTAGCTGGCAGCTGGGTTTGATCTCTCCAGCGACTCCCTGTTGCGGAGAACAGCTAAAACACAACAGGCTGGGCCCCGCCGGGAGCGGGAAGGGGGCTGCGGGAGCTGGGGTTTGTATCTTCTCTGTTGCAGACGAGCTGATCCGCGAAGTCACCATTAACTGTGCAGAGAGGGGGCTGCTGCTGCTCCGGGTGAGGGACGAGCTCTTCATGACCCTCGAAGCCTACCAGACGCTGTACGAGAGCAGTGTGGCCTTTGGTGTGAGGAAGGAGCTGCAGGCTGAGCAGGGCAGAGCGGGCCTAAGGCAGCGAGTAAGTTGGGTTGATGACCCCAGAGGGTACTGTCCAGCTTCAGGAGGTGAGAGACAGAGTCCAAGTGAAACCAGCTGTCTCTGGGTCCACTGGATGGCAGTGAAGATTAAAGCAGGAACCCTGCACTCCCCACACGTCAGAGCTTTGCTGTTGGCTCTGAACACTTTAACCTTGAGTACTGGGTCCAGTGTTGGGCACCTCAGTCCAAGGGAGACACTGAGGGGCTGGCGCGAGGACAGAGGTGGGCAACAAAGCTGGGGAAGGGCCTGGAGAATCAATCTGATGAAGACAGTTGGTGCTGTTTAGTTTGAGGAAGAGGAGGCTGAGGGGAGACCTCATCGCTCTCTACAACTATTGGAAAGGACACTGTGGAGATGCTGGTGCTGGTCTCTTCTCACAGGTCATTAGCAACAGAAGCAGAGAGAAGCGCTTCAAGCTCTAACAGACAAGGGTTAGACTGAACGTCAGGAAGAAATTGTTACCGGAGAGAGTGGTCAGGCACAGGAACGGGCTGCCCAGAGTGGTGGTTGAGTCCCCATCCCTGGATGTGTTGAAAAGTCACTTGGATGTGGTGTTAGAGGAGCTGGTTTAGGGGTGAACTTGTAGAGTGGGGTTGGTGGTTGGACTCGAAGATCCCAGGGGTCTTCTCCAGCCTGAGCAATCCTGTAACACCTGCACCCTGCTCCCCATTCGGCTGAGTCCCACCTGAACTGAAGGTAGATCATTAACAACCAAAGCTGGAGAGGTCTGTGCTTTTTTCCAAGATTGCAGAGCTGGAAGAGGAGAAGCAGCAGCTGGAAAGACAGGTGAGTGAAGAGAAAGCCAAGTGTGAAGCCACTGAAAAACGGGAGAAAGAAAGGCAGCAGATAGAAGAGAAGAAACATGCGAAGGAGATTCAGAACCTGAAACAGCTCAACCAACAGCTGAAGGTCAGTTAAACACTACAGGTACAGACAGCAGCCCCTCTCATTCTGTAGTTAGATGCAACTTGCCTCTGTGATGTCTGAAGTGTTGCATTCACAAGGCCTTTCTACTCATGTTCTGTCTCGTGTACATTTTAAGGAGATGGGAAAGAAGCCCTTTGGCCTCCCCTCCTTCCCCTCAGTCAGCCACTGGCTACCTCCGGTGGGCACGAAGGTGCAAACAGCAGGTCGGATGAACCACGTTCTAGCTGGTTGTTCATTTGCCGGGGACTCGGCGATACCAGGAGCCGCCCTACTTGTGCAGCCGCGACTGCAGAGCTGCTCTGCGTGAGAAAACCAGCTGCTGCTCACACTGTTCTTTTTTGAAAGGGAACCCCCTGGCTTTTGGGCTTATACCCCGATGTCTGTGCTGCCGTTTGCTCCAGCGGCAGCTGTAGGAGAAACCAGCCTGGCAGCCCTGGCAGTGCAGGATGCTCTTCCTTCAGGCCACTCATGGGGCGTTGAGTGGTCTCGGTAGCTGAAGAACTTGCTGTTCCCAGTCGCTTCTGTCCCAGCCAGGCTGTTCCACACGCAGAGGGCCAAGCATTCAATTTAGCTAATGTAGTGCAGCCTGAAACCAGAGCCTGCATACCGCTGTTTCAACAGCTTTTATTGAATTTCCTCTTGCTGCTTTACATTGCAAAACGAGCCCTTCCCTGGCCGGAGCCAGGGGCAGCGCTTGTCTCCTCAGAGCACGGCCGCTGCGAAGGCCAAGAACAGAGCTGATGCATGAAACAGGCCGGAGGAGCAGGACAGCCAGAGACAACCCCCTGCTCCCCTCAACCCCCATAGCATCCCTCACTTTGGGCACCCAACAGACCATCTGTCCCTTTACAGCAGCAGGTTGGATCCAGTCAGACTCCCTGTCTCATTTGTTTTCCAGGCCCAGCTTGATAGTATCATCGCACCAAAGTAACGGTCTGCTCTGCCCGGGGAGAGAAGGAGCCAGCTGTCTGCATTAGTGACAAAGATTTGCCCTCGGAAAACAGCCTTGAGGGTTCCCTTAGTGCCAGACAAAGGCAGTGTAGCTGTGGTTGTTCTTTTGAAGAGTTGAAATTCAAGAGCTTCATTTGTTACTGCTCCGTTTCCAGGCCCTCTCAGCGTTCAGCTCCTCGGAGAGTGAACCTGTCACGGACTTGCCTGTTGGTAACTCGCTGAGTGACCTTCCAAGCAATAAAACATTCTTCTCTCTGCAAGTGTCTGTCACGCAGCTGCTTTAAAATGCTGTAGGAAGTTCAATGCCCTGTGTCTACAGGAGACTGCAGATGGCTCTGGGACAGGCATGCAGGGGGTTCCTGGATGAGGTGCAGGGTGGTACTGACCGCAGATGCCATCCCTTGTCAGGGCAGTGGGCAGGAGAGCACTGGCAGAGCTCTCTGTGCCGCCCTCCTGGTGAGTGGAAGCTGCGACACCATCCCCAGTACCACTCCTGATGGGGCAACCCCAGTGTAACCAGTGGGTTTTACGCTGGAGTCAGAGGTGGAGCAGAGCAGTCACCACAAAACCCCTGTAAAGCTGATTTGCAGAACAACCCCCACCCCAGCCCCCCGGGATCCACTCTGCCAGCGCAGTGTTTCCTAGTCTGAGTCGGAGATGTGGAAACCCCATCTCTGACTGCATCCAGAACTTGCAGATGATGCAGAAACAAAGGGGAGATGCTGCTCCTGGGAACAGACGAACGAGATGAACCCGGCTCGGAAGGGGAGCTGCTGGCTCCGTGTTAACAAAGGCACTGCACGCCGGAGCTGGTTTACGTAAAGTTTAATAGAGGAGCAGCTACTGCTTGTGCTTTGATCTCTGTCCCTCCCAGCCAGCTTTTCTCTTGCTCTTGTTCTTATTTTTCACGTTGTGGGTTTCATAATAGTGGACTCCGACTCTCTTGGAGCGCTGCTGCCTCTCGGCTCGTCTCCTCTGCAAACACACGCAGAGTCGTTGGTCAGCCCAGCGCCCACAGCCTGCCTTTGGCTGCCACCTTCCACAAACCCTTCGCTCCGCACCCTGCGGCTCTCAGAGCACCGCTGCAGTGAGTATTCACCCCCTGCCCTGCCTCTGCAACCCTCGCACAGAGACCCCCCCACCTCTGTAGAGGAGGCACAAGAGGCAACCTGGGGTCCCGGTCACATCACAGAGCTGTCACCAACAGAACCCAGCCTTCACTCCCCTGCAAGGCTCCACAAAGCCCCTGATGTCCCAACTGCTAAGGAATTGCTGCAGTGTCCTACAGACAGCGTCACTGGGCATCTAACTTACCCTGCAGGACCGTCCAGGCCTGACCAACACAGAGAGCAGCGGCAACAGCAGCAGTGCCCTGCCTCACTCCAGAAAGCACTTACTTCTTTGGATGTGAGTTTCTTGCAAGGCGGATGGCCATCATCCTCATCATCTTCCTCCTCTGCTTTCCTCTTTCTTCTCTCGGTGACATCTGCAAAGACCAAAGACCACATGGTTGGCACCTCCCAAACACTGGGGGCACCATCCAGCTCCTGAAGCAGAGGATTCCTCTCATGCAAGTTCCTCACCAGAGGCTCCCTTGCTGTGACCATGAGAGCTGCCCGTGAGGAGCCAGCTCCTGAAAGCCCCCCCCACCACCAGGACTGCACAGCTGTCAGACGAGGGCTCTCCCACACTACTCTGCCTTTAACCAAACCCACTGTGGAAACCACAGCCAGGCTCTGGAAGTCACCACAGTCAAACCAGTGGCCTGAAGTAGTTCCAGGCTCTTGTGACCTCTATGGCCCTTCCACCCCTTTCAGCAGTTGCTCAGGCTGCCACCTACTATTGTGGAAAGGCCCCCCTGGTCTTCTCCTGACCCTCACTTGCTGACAGAGGGCTGCATCTCACTGTACAACCCCGAGTCACGCACTCACAGAACAGTAAGGACTGGAAGGGACCTCGAGAGATCACCCATTCCCATCCCCAGCCACAGCAGGATCCCCTAGATCAAGTTGCACAGGAACAGGGCCAGGAGAGTTTGAAAAGTCTCCAAAGAAGGAGACTCCACAGCCCCCTGGGCAGTCCCTGCCAGGGCTCTGGCACCCTCACTGCCAACAAGGTCCTTCTCACACTGATGGGGAACCTCCTCTGCCCCAGCTCACACCCGCTGCCCCTTGTCCTGTCACTGGGTGCCCCTGAGCAGAGCCTGGCTCCATCCTCCTCACACCCACCCTTCACATACTGATCAACACTCACGGGGTCACCCCTCAGGCTCCAGAGCCCCAGCTCCCTCAGCCTTTCCCCAGCAGGGAGATGCTCCCCTCCATCACCTCTGTGGCTCTGTGCTGGACTTTCCCCAGAGTCCTACCGAAGGGCTGCAGCAAGGACAGCCGGCAGCCCTCCGGGAAGCTGGTGAGAGGCTTAAACAGAACAAGAACTTGCCAGCAGGAGCTAGCCACTAACTCCTGCCCCATACACCTTCTCTTGTCTTGCTTACAGGACGTCCCAGTACACAGTGAGACCATCTCCTAGCGTCACTGTACCTCTGCGTTCAGGTTCTTCGGACTTCTTTGCCACCACTTTCTCCGTCAGCTGCTTCGGAATCCTGCAGAACAAGAAATAAACAGAGCACGTGGTGACACGGACCACAACCAGCACCAAGAGGGAATCAGCACCCATCGCTGAGGGAGTGAAATTACAGCAGCAGCAGCTTAACCCCTCTCCCCCTGCAGAAGGGGTTTGAGTACCTGATGGCTGAGAACCTCTTGGCTTTGGCTTTATCCAGAAACTTCTTGTATTTTGCAATCTTCTCGTCCAGGGCCTTCAAAGCTGCCTTAGAGCTCTGCTTGGCATCTGGAACAGCTGGCTGTGGTTCCTCCAACACTGGCTCTTGATGGTGCTCTCCTTCCTGTTCCTCCTCTTCCTGCTCCTCCTCCCCACAAGAATCACTGTCTGTTTCAAAGCCAGGGACGTCTACAGGAACCAGGTCTTCTTCTGAGAACTGAGGTGCCACATTGATCCTCCCGAAGTTCTGTCGGACATGTGACATGAGCTGCTTGATCTCAGCGTCTGTAGAACCCTTTTCTTCTGCTGGCTCCTCACTCGATGCTGCCGGCTCGGAGACCTCCTCATTGTTTTCTTGGTTTGGGGTCACAGCTGCTTCCAATGCAGGAGGCTACAAGAGAGCGAAAGACACCTCAGCCACCAACTCTGAACCACCCTCTTTGTACAAAGGCTGCAGTGAGAGGCTAACAATGGGGTAACCACTGACACAAACGGCTCAGCCATCTCTGAAGGCCGTGGCTGGCTGCTCCTCACCAAATCCAAGTGTCACCTGAATGCCCAGAACCCAAGACAGGCACCGGCCAAGTCACCCAGCACCCTGGGACAGCCAACAGCAAACAGCATTAGGAAAGCTGAGGAGAATGTGGGAAGAGGAGGCACAAGCAGTCCCACTCTCACCTGGAGCCCTGCTTCCGTGTTCGGAGGCTTCACGAAGAATGGGATCCTGCCTCTCTGCCAGTCGTTGAGAACCATCTTGCTCACAGTCTGAATGTCGGGCTCACCCCCCTGGAAGAGCCCAGAGCAACACTTGCAAGCCCATGTCTGCAGGACACACCTTTCCATGCTCTGGAAGCCTCAGGACCACCCCAACTGCCCGTGATCAGCAGCAGGCCACAGGCTCTTCCGGATCGCCGGTGCAGGAGGTCTCCTCACCTTCAGCAGCTTCCCAGTCCTTTGGGCAAGCTTCTCGAGGAATTCCTCAGTATCACTCCAGGAGTCGATTTTGTACGTCCTCCTGATGTACTCGGGTTTGGCTCTCTCCAGCACCGCGCTGATGTGATCCTCGGGGCTCTTGATCTTCTCCACTTGAACCTTGAAACGAGCGGCAGATGTGAGCACAGATGCCTTGGAGCCCAACACCCTGACAGCAGCCAGGGTTTCTCTGTGCTGGGGCTGACACCTACCACTCCCTTCAGCACGATGTCCGTCTCCGAGTCCCCAGACGGATAAACCACTCCTGGGCAGTCGATGAGGAAGATCCGCCGCATCAGGGTGATGTACTGCCACACCTGAGAGAGCCGCGGCGTTAGGGACAGGGGTCAGGGGCCAGGCTGGCCAGGAGCCTCCTGCAGCTCTGTCTTCTTGTTCACCGCCCCAGCCCTGAAGAGCAGCAACACCAGCGGCACTGACAGCCCGAGAGCCCATCTCTCTGCAGAGCACAGAGCCAGGGCAGCTGAGCAGCCAGCTCCCGGTGCCGCAGAGCAGCAGGAGCTCTCGCAGAGCTTCTGCGCAGGGTCTGTCTGTCAGGCCGAGGGTCGCCGAGCCTGCACAGCACAAGTGCTCCCCCTGGAAGCTCAGGGAGCTGGCTTTACCCAAACCCTGCCCTGGACAAGGCCCTCACACGCAGCTCTCGTCCTACCTTTGTTTCGCCTGCAATAGGGGCCACGTTGCAGACCTTCTTAGAGCGCAGAGTGTTGATCACTGAGCTCTTGCCCACGTTGGGGTAGCCGACGAAGCCCACACTGATCTGCTTCTTGTCAGAGTGCAGCTGGTGAGACACGAAACATCTCCTCAGCACCTCAGCGAGACAGAGCTGCTGCTGCGGCTGGGGACCCCTGGGCAAACCCACACATTGCAGAGAGACCAAGGAGCATCGAGGGGACACTCTGCCTACAGCAAGCCTGGGCTAGAGACTGACGGTCACACCTCTGCGCAACTCCTTGTGTGACAAACTCTCTGTCCAAATCTCAAGGACTGGTTTCCATTCTCTCTCCAGAGAGAGGAGCCCTGCTGTCATCTGCTGATGGAATGGCCCCAGGGAAGTGTTCTGATCCACCCCCAGTGACCAGACGCCCATCCCAACCCCGAAAAGCACTGCCAATCCCCGCAGCGGGTCTGTACCTTTCCAAACTGCCTCAAAAGCTGTATGAAGGCCCCTTTGCCAAAGGGGTTTGTCAGGCTGGCATGGAAAGCCAGGGTGGGATACTCCTGGGACAGGACAGCAACCCAGCGCTTCTGGAGAGGAGAAGATCACTCAGTTAGGGATCCTACGCTGCGGAGGTGCTGAAACCATCTGCTTATGAGCAGGAGGACCCTGTGTCTTCACTGGGGTCACAAACGCAACCGTCTGTGGCAACTGCTCTGCCAGAGCCTTTGAAGCATTTCAGCAGCCCCGCAGCCCAAAGGACAGAGCATTGTTCTGCTCAAAGACAAACAATTTCCTTTCCCCCCCAACGCCTCCTCCGCCAGAGCTAATGAGCTGAGCAGCATAAAGCAAACCAGCTGCGGGGACGCGGCTCTGACGCGCACCCACAGCCAGCCCTGCGGACACCGGCTCCCCTGCTCGATCCGGCCAGAGGAAGCGGCGGGTTTGCGGCGGGCGAGTGTTGCTCAAGCGGGCTGAACGCAGGGCCTTCCCACCCCACCAACCCGGCTACACGACCCCCTGTGAGAGCAGCAGGAGGGGAGGGCTGGCAGGACAATGAAAGCAGAGGCTACCAAAGGAACAAAGAAGGGCTGGGGAGTTAACAGGCAGGACTGTGCTTACGGTAGCCCAGGTAGGAACCAGGTCACACTTGTTCAGGACAAAAATGAGGTGCTTCCAGTGCTTCTCCTTTTTCAGGTAAGACTCCACGTGAGGGGAGCGAGTTCCCATGGGATCCCGGGCATCGAGAACTTGAACAACGACATCAGACGAGTCTATCACCTGAAATAAGTCACGAGAAGGATCTGACTGGAAGGAAACGTCTCGAGTGGTTTTCTGACCAAATCAATTCATGTCAAAGCCTCGTGGCCTTCACAACCAACCGTCGCGTTCCCGCAGACCAGTGGAGCTCGGCTAACACCCACCGATCCGCAGCTAACTCCCCTCCACACTCGGGCAGGACAGCTGAGCAGCCTTTGCCTGTTCCTGTGCACCAGGGAGACGCCCGGAACACTTGAGAACGTGGCACCCAAACGGGCAGATTTACTGCTTCAGTAGACAAAAACAACAGTTGCCCTCCACTCTGCAGCAACTCAAGGTCTGCTGTTTCATAAAGGAGCAGGATACAAGGGCTCTTTTCTGGACCAGTGTGAAACACACAGCCGAGCAGGACCCTGCTGCTAGTCCACTAAGCATCTCCAGCAGGGCGCTGCCCTGTCATGGCTTCACTTCAAGCCAAGCGAGTTTGTTTCACAGCTATTTCCTGCACTTTTGGCAGCGTCTCTCGAAGATCTGGTTGGCTGCAGCACTGCTGGCGCTTCTGCAGCTGCAGGAAAAGGCTTTCAGCTACATTCAGACACTCAGAGCAAACTCGGGCCGTTTCACACCTCCCGGGCAGCGAGAGCACACGGAGCTCTCGCAGCCCTGCCCTGTCCTCCGTTTCCATCTCCAGCAGTCGAGGTGGCTCCGCGGGAACTGCAGGCCAGAGCCCTCTGAAGATGACTATCAACAAAGCAGACGCCTCCAGCCTACAGAAGCCCGGAGGCATGGGGCTGGTTTATTTGTCGCGAGGCCTCTGGGGTCTGAGGAGGTGCCACCTTTGCCTGCCAGTCCTCAAGATGAAGGACTCCAAGGCTGTTTGTTCCAGTCCCAGCACAAGAACCAAGCCCAGCTGGGCACAGACCTGAGAGCAGTCTGCTCTCTGTGCGCTGCCCAGTTCCAGGGTCTGGTGTGCGCTGTCCTGCGGGCTCAGACAGCTCAACGAGGCTGACAGGACAGCCGGACGGGAATGACAACCCCACGGCAGCTCTGCAGGGCAAAGGCACCGTCTTCATGTTTCTGAGGCGTTTTACAGCAAATCCAACTGCAGCAGAACTTCCCTCCCAGAGCAGTAACGAGGTTTCTCTGATCAGTGCTGCAGAGAGTTTCCAGTGCTGCAGAGGGCTGCCAGCACTGACTTGGGAAAGGCTGAAAGACAGACTCTGCTGCTCGTTACCAATGTTCTCACCTTGTAGAGTTCCCCCCAGATTCTTCTAGACTGTCCCTTCTTATAGATTTCCTCTTGTGCTTCATCCCTGCAAGTGGAATAGGCAGTCATCAGCCCCCTCGGTGACTAGGCTGTGGTGCTGCCTCTCCTAAAGCCATTTCCAGACAAAAGAGGAGACGAGGCAGCTGGGATTTAGCCCCCTTCCCATCCTCCCCCTTCACTACTCTACAAAGACCTCTTTCTCACAGAGTCCCATCTGCCCTTCAGTAACCCCAAAAGGAACCTCAGGATGTTCTGACACACAACAGAAATCCAACCCTGAATAAAGACAAAAGGATCTCATGGAAGCAACAGTCTAGTCAAACAAACTGGTGCCTTTTTGGGGCTGTGACCAGGGAATCGCTGCCTCTCCCTCTTTACCTCACACCAGTGTCTTCTGTCACCAGGTCTCTGTCCTTGTCCTGATCGTACAACTCGGAAGAGGCTTCGGCATTCTCCACCAGAGACTGCATGTCGCTTGCAGCAAGATTTGGTCTTTTCCTCTGCGATTTGGGGCCAAATGTGGTTTCGAATGTTTCTGTGTCGAGAATGTGAACTCTGGAGGTCTAAGGACAGAGAACAGGTTGGTGAAAACCCCACAGGCACTGGGGTTTTTCCATCCCTCCTGACACACAGCAGCTGAGCCCTCAGTTCAACAAAACCCTGCAACCTGTGAGGGCAGTTACAGGCACTTCCCTAATGATGTTTGAGCTTCCCAGCTTAATCTTCGGGATGTGGAGCAGTGGATGTTTAACAAGCAACAAACCTCAGTGCCTGCCAAGGCACCAGGCTTCAGCTCTTTCAGCAGAGCCCACATCGGGCACAATTAAAGCTGCAGTGAGGGAAATTCAGCTGCTATCTTTGATCCGCTCTTGTTTTTCTAACCAGGCTGCAAATCTCACCAAACTCACAGGTTTTTGTCAGGGAGAATTACAGTCAGAGCTGGAGACTTGAAAGGCTGCAGCATGGGCCAGCTTTTCCTGGAACAGCCCCAGGGCACTGCTGAAAGAAGGGATTTTGTGTGAGGCAGCGCTGGGCCTTGCAGTGCTCTCCCTTAATTTAGGTACCGTGGTTATGATCGATCCTGGAGAGCTTCCCTGGGAGGGAGCAGCCAGCGAGAGGCCAGCAAACAGCTCAGACGTCACAGAAGAGCCCCGGTAAGAACTTGGATTTGATTTACCAGAAACAAGGGCTGCAGGCTCGACAATTTCCGGCTGGAGAGGCAAAACACAGATGGGATTTCAAAGCTATCGCCCAGGAGCATGGGCGGTGTCGGGTGTCCTCAGAGAAGGTCCCTCTGCCCCATGAGCTGTGAGCAGCATCAGAACACCAGTGGGAAGCTGCCACAGCCCCCCTGAGCCAGAGCCTCGCCTGTGGGTGCTCAGGGGATGCTCCCTAAGGGAACACAAGCCCTTCTAACAAACGACATCTGGTCACAGACCAGGGGGCAGCAGCACTCCGACTCTGGGCCTTCACAGTCAATCTCCACAGCGACAGACTCTCCACAACACCCTTCCTTGAGCTCCAAAGCCTCCAGCTCCAAACCCATCTCCAGGCTGAGCAGCCGCAGCGCCACGGCAGGAGATGAACACCCAGTGCCAGCTCAGCGCACAGGAGCAGCCTGCGCCTGCACACTCACGTGAGGCTTAATCCGGTCATAGAAGAGAGACATGGGCAGCTTCTTCTGCTTCATGACCACCCTGTAAGGATCTTTCATGACGTTTTCCATCTCTTCCTGAAACTTCTGCAGGGATGCCTGCTTGATCACGCGAGTGTTTCCTGTGTGTAAGGACAGACACTGCGCCTGACCACCCTTGTCCTCACCGCCCCAAAATGTCAACAGCCCATCTGAATCAAAACTTCCCACAGCAAACTGCAGAGGACTGTACTCGAGACAACCCCCAGACTGGCCCCAGTAAGCCAGCCCCTCTCTTGCCCAGCACTGAAAGGATGTTTTGCAAGGATCCTGAGGTCACTTAACATCCACATACACACACGGCCAACCCTGGAGCAGCCAGGAGAGGGAAGCAGAATGCAAACACACCCTGCAGTGGGGATCCTTCACCTCCATGTTCAGTATCTGCCCCACCAGGACCCCAACTCTGAACCAACCACCCGTCAAACACACAAAGCTCCACAGGTCTGACGGCTCCAAAAGCTGAGAGGGGACTCACCAAACCACTTGATGTTCGGTTCCACCCTCGCCACCGTGCCTGGCGCCAACGTCGACTGGTACTGCAGAGGCTTAATCACCTTGCCATATTTATTTCTAAGTGAGAAACGAGAGCATGCTCGCAACACACACGTGTTATGCTCAGGGGCAGCACAGTCCCTTGGGCTCGTTCCTTAGCCCAGAACATCCACAACCCCAGGAAGATCCATCCCCAGAGCTGCTGTCTCTGAGGCAGCAGGGCCCATGAAGGGGAGCTCGCCCGAGCACAGGAGCAGAGTGGTGTCAGCCAGGACACACTCCTGTCTCACTCCAGCCTGACCAGACTCCCCCAACAGCTGCCATGTCCCACCCAGCCGCAGGACCACCAACACTGAGCTTCCCAGCAAGCGGGGCTCTGCTCTCTCATGGCTTCACCTGCAATTCCTTAACCAGCTCTGCCCTTCGGCTGGTGCAGAGCTCTTATCACAAGATCACTTCCAAGTCGAGGCCCTGCTGTGGCGGGGAATTGGACTGGATAATCTGTTGAGGTCTCTTCCAATCCCTAACGTTCTGTGACTCTGTGAGACCTGGCTTACATGCAGCTGCTATTTAAAACACCTGATTTCCACTCCACTCTCCCAACAAAGCTGGCAGCACAGAACAGATCTGCCGTGAGCCAGGGCTCTCAGAACACCCTGCAGTATCTACACCCTGGCAAACAGCTGAGAGCTGCTCCAGTGTGGGGGGACAGGGGTGTCTCAGTGAAAGGGCCGGGGAGATGTCTGGCTTCTCAGGGGAGCTTCCTGCGGGGCCACACGAGGGACCTCCCGTGGCACCCATCGGCTGCTCTGCCTGAGCCCCGCACAGACCCCGGGCTCCCGCTGTCTCAGAGCGTCTCCCAGGCAGAAAGGGCCGGGGCGAGGGCACCGGAGGCCGACCGGCAGCACCGAGCCCGGCCCCAGAGGGCCTGCGCTCACCTCCGCTCCTTCTGCCGGTACATGTTGAGGCGCCGGATGGTGGCCCGGTCCCGCATGTTGTTTCCTCCCGCGCCCCCCACGCGATCTGCGGGGACAACACATGGTCAGGCTCGGCCCGGCTCGGCTCGGCCCGGCCCGCGGCCTCCGACCTACCGGGGTTGGTGCTGGCGCGGGAGGGGTTGATGGTGCTGCGGCCCTTGTAGCGGGGCTTCACCATGGTGCAGCCCGGGGGCCCGCACGAGGCGAGCAGCGGGGAGGCCGGGGAAAGGGAAAGGGAGAGGCAAAGGCAGCGGCGGCGCCGGGCCGGGGGCTCCCAACAGGCCGCTCCGCTCGGCTCCGCCACACGCGGCCCCGGGCAGGAAGAGGCGGGCGAGCAGCGGCCTCCCGGCCCTTCCGGCCCCGCTCCCTTCCGGTGGTGGCACCGCCTTCGCCCCGCGGAGGGCGGGGGTCGTCTCCACGGCAGCGGGGGCGGGCGAGCTCGGGCCCCCGGACCGTCTGGTCCCGCCCTCCCCGCTGGGTTTCCCGGGGCCTCCCCGGCCGGGGGTCGGCCGCGGTGCCCCGGGCCCGGCTGGGGCCGCCGCCGTGTGCGGGGTGTTGGCTCACGGACAGCCGGGGCCTCTGCTCCGGCCCTGCGCGGGCAGAGCAGGGACTGTCCCCGCGCTGAGGCAGCCTCTGTGTCCAAAGGCCGAGCCCGCACCCTGGGGGCTGCCAGGCTCTAGTAGCAGCGGGAAGGGGCCTCTCGTCCCCTGGGGGCCCGAGCAGAGCTAATTCACAGCAGAGATGGGGCCGGGGCCCGGCTCCCCAGCACCAGGGTCTGGCCCATGGCTTCCAAACACTCGTTATAGCAGCAGTGTTCACCCTGAGTTCACTCCATTCCAGCTCTGCAGCTGCTCCTCTAAACCCAGAGCAGTACCAGCTGCTGGGTTTGCGTCTGGAATGACGTCCAGCATTTGACTGGATCCAGGGGATCCTGGTGTGGCAGGGGGAACTGGCTGGATGAAGTTTCGAGGTCCTTTCCAGTCCCTTAATGTTCTGTGAGTCTGTGACTGCTGGATCATACGGCGTCCTGGCTCCACAGAAGAGCCCTGAGCAGTGAGGGTGTGGGAGGCCTTCTGTAGGATGGTGGCCCCAAGTTGCAATCAGGTTTAGTCAAGCCTGGGATTTCTGTTTCTTCTCTTAACAGAGCTGTGTGTGCCTCGGGTGGTTAAAAGCACACACTGATGTGGGCATCAAGAATGAGCTCCAAACTGCAGAGAATTGTTCCAGCTATCAGACTCGAGGCTCAAGTGGGAGAGTTTTCCCAGGACAAGTGTGTTTTCTATTAGGGCTGATATCAATCTGTCAGAAGATGCTTTTGATTTTCAGTTTCTTAGACTAAATAGTTGAGTAATCCTTGCTCTGTTCCCCTCTGCTCTTTCTTCCTCTTCCTTGAGAAAACACTCTTCATTGTTAGCGAGATATCTTGGAGCGCATCCAGAGAGCCGCTGTCTCTGTGAAAGAGTGGGAGCAGCTAGACATGAGCTTTAGACAGGAGGTTGTGGCCCAGAGAGCTCTGGCCAACACTCCGGTGTTAGTTGCTGGGCTCCCACTTTGAGAGCTTCAGCAGAGGAGTCTCGGCAGCCCTCTCACGGAATTAGAACATGAGGGATGGGAAGGGCCTTGAAAGATCGCCCAGTCCAGTCCCTCTGCCTCAGCAGGACCCCCTAGATCCAGTTGCAGAATCGCAGACTCACAGAACATGAGGGGTTGGAAGTGACCTTGGAAGACCACCCAGTATAGTCCCTCTGCCACAGCAGGACCGCCTAGATCCAGTTGCGCAGGAACGTGGCCAGGCAGGTTTGAAGTGTCTCCAGAGAAGGAGGCTCCCCCAGCCTGGCTCACGGCGAGCGCTGGCCAAGCAGGCTGCACACCTCTGCTTTGGGTCGTAAGCGAAGATTCTCTCAGCACACGGGGTTTGTGCTCAGAGTGGTACAAAGCTGACCTGTCCGCTCCCCTTGCGTGTCTGTCCTGACCCCCTGGGGCTGCAAGCTGGTGTGTGACTCGTGGGAGCTCCGCAGCGGCGGCTGTTTCCCTGTTCATGTGAGAACACCCCAGTCAGACGCTTCCCCCTGCTCTCATTGCTCGTTGCTGTGTGACTCACAGGCTGCTGTGGCACAGCCTCCCGTCCCAACGTTCAACTTCTTGTTGCCCCTGTCTGAAGCCGCCGCAGCGCGAAGGTTCTGCTGCCGCGACAGGGCAGGGGCTTGTGGCGGAGGCCAGGCTGGCAGCGGTGACAGTGGCCGCAGCCTCGCCGGCAGCGCTGCCCTGACGCAGGCTGGAACGAAACCCTCATGCACTGCCTGCGGCCTCTGCCGTGGTGGAGGAGCGGTGGCCGTGGCTTTGCACTGCCGCCGGGGTGACTCATCCCCGTGGTTGCACCGGTTCGAGGGGCTCTTCCTATTGTGTTGCTAAAAGCTGGCCAGGCTTGGTTGTTGGCAAGGACCATCTTCCTTGTGTGAGCTGCAGATTTTGTCAATTAAATGAAGGAAAAACAGATTTCCAAGGCTCCAGGACAGGACCGGGCTTGTCCTCAGAGCGCTCCTGCAGCGCAGCGTGGAGCTGCTCTCATCTCTTTAGCAGGGTGAACGCAGCACCACCCGTCTTGTTCTCCTTGCACGGCGATTCCCAAACCAAAGCCATCCCACATACCATCGCCTCGGCTCTGGAATTACCGAAAAGGCAGCTGAAAGTGACAGGGGAAAGCTGGAGGGAGGGGAAAATTGAGGTCGAGCAAGAAGAAGGGAGGAAGGTCTGTTGGCCTTGTGCGTTTCAGAGCTCCGTGAGGCCATTTGCAGCCGTCTCAAAGCAGGGGGAGGATGCAGCCGAGGTGCCAGCTGGGCACCTCAGCCTCTGCTGTAGATGACAGTGTCAACCGCCCGGTTGCCTCTGTTGTCCTGTTAAGATCCTGCTGCTCTTTGACAACCACGATGGTTCAGGCCAGCAGCTCCACCTGAGCCAGGGCTGGGCACTGCACAGCCTGCAGTGGTGCCATTGGTGGGGCTTGTTCCTGGTGGCTGGCTGCACACCGCTGGTGTTTCTGTCCTTTTAGCAGAGGGGGTTTGAGCTGCTGGGCCTGGCACCTCTCTCTGTGAGCCCTGCTGGCCTCTCAGAGCCTGCAAACACATGTAAGGCCACCCAGCGCCTCCCCCTCTGTGCTCCCAGACAAAGGAATCCAAGCAGCAGTGCTGGGGATAACCTCTCGACGTCTTGTCCCACCCCGTTTCCTTCAACCAAAGCTGAGGTTTCTTCTGAGCGTGAGGCTGCTCTAACGTAAACATGAGCCGAGAGCGTTTGCACTGGCAGACCCCAACGTGCCCTGCTCGCACCCCAGGCAGAGCCCTGATCCTTGCCCTTGGCTCCACACTGCAACACCAAGCGAGCTGCCCAGACACCAAGCGAGCCACTTGGACACTGTCCTGTGCTGGACTCTGCCCGCTGAGCAGACCCCAGCTCGTTCCACACTGCAACTGGGAGGACTTGTCCTGTGCAGTGGAGCTGGTGGTGAGGATGTGTCTGTCTGCCTGCACAGGCAGCAGCTGCTCCTGCAGGTCAGCAGGGAGGAGGCTGAGGTTCAGGCCCCAACTCCCCATAGGAGCCCAGCGGCCGTGTCCCACACCACGGTCTGTGTGGGCAGACAGACGCTGCTTGGGAGAGGCTCCCGTGTTCCAGACCCTTGGGGTCCACTGGGCTTGGACTCCAGGGGTGGTGAATAGAGCAAAGGAGCCCATTCAGCAAACCCATTGCTTTATTTATTTGTTTAAAGAAGCGATTTTACAGCTGTGCTGTGGCGAGGACACTTCCCTGGGGTAGCGGTGAGCTCAGAGAGCGCTCGGTGTGCGTGAGGTGCAGTGGCACCAGCCCAGCTGAGGGAATCCCCGGCTCGGACTGCCGAGCTCAGTGTGCAAGTCACGGAGACCAAGGGCAAAACCCTCCTAGACTGACCAGTGGCCCCCATCTCTGGGAGCAGGAAGAAGCACAACCCTTGCACTGCCCGAGAGCAGGAAAGAAACGCGATTTGGTTTTGATCTTTTCTCCCTAATTCTCCTAAAACCATTGGCCTTTGCCGTCACCCCTGCTGGAAAGTGCTGGGCTCTTGTCCTGCGCCTTCGCAGCCGCCCTCTGCCTTCCTCCCTCTCTCTTCCCGCTCGGCCGCAGACAAGGCAGGGAGAAGGGCAAGGGCTGCCGTAGGCAGGGGTTTGTTGGCTCCCCATGTGGGCTCTGGATGGCCCCACAGAGTGGCCTGTGGTCGCACGAGGGTTGTTTTGGGAGCAGTGGTGCCAACACCGGCCCGAGTGGCCAGGGGGACCCAGTGGTGAGCAGAGCCTCTGCGCGCCCAGCTGCCCCACACACCCTCTTCTGCCTCTGAGCCTTGGTGAGACGCTGCAGCAGGAGGGAGGGAGGGAGCAGTTGGCTATGAGCTAACAAGTGGAGGCTGGCCAGAGGGCTACTGGTAACTGCTGCTTGGAAGCGGCCAGGAGAATCGGTTCTGTTTCCGTGCCACACCGCAGCACGACCAGGGCGCTGGGCTCGGGCCGCTGAATCCTACGAGCCCTGGGCTTTGGGCCGGGAGGCTTTCAGGAGCAGCCCGAACGTGATCTGTAAACAACTGGGAGGATGACTTTCAAGAGCCTCTTTCTCCCTGGGCTTGGAACGCCGGTCGTTCATCACGGCGCTGCGCTGGAATCCCCTCGGGCAGATGCAGCGGCTCCGTGTTTACCGAAGCGCAAAGCGGACGAGGGCTGCAAAGGTTCGCTGCAGGCAGAGCGGTCACGGGGAGCGCGGTGCAGCTCCAGCGCATGAACAACTGCGCTGCTCCCCCATCCTGCGCTGAGCCAGGTCGGGGCGCGGGGAGAGTTCAGCCTCCTCTGCCGAGCCCGGTCCTCGGTGGGCGCCACGAGCCGCCAGAGCGCGGCGGCAGGTCTGGAGCGGTGGAGTGAGCGGGGGGCTCCCTGCTTGCCCTGCCCTCCAGCACCGCAGAGCAGAGCAGGGGTGGCAAGTACAGCAGAGGCTGTGATGGCCAGGTCTGGCGTTGGGGCGAGCTACGCCCTGCCTACCTCTGCGCCCGGGGAGCTGGGAGCTGCAGCCGTGCATCACGGATCCACCCCGGCGCGTCTCTGGGAGCCACCGCACCAACGCGGCTCCATCCGTCAGAGCGAAGGGCGGTGCTGGGCTCCGGACGAACGAAGTGTCCGCAAGTAGCTCCGTGAAGGAAGCAGGGCTGCGACTGCCGGGGAGCCGGAGCGCTCTGCCGCCCGGGGACGCTGCCTAGGGCACAGTCCCACGCAGGGAGAGCAGCGCTGGCGTGTGCCCCACGCGGGTGTCCCTGGGTCTCCGTCATCCCGGCGGGGCCCCGGCAGAGGCAGAGCGCGAGTGTTGAACCCAGGGAGTCCCAGCCGCCGGCCTGCAGACCGGCAAGTCCTGCCGAACCCAAGGTCCCTTCTGCTCTGCAGAGCCCCAGCTCACCCTCGCCTCCCTCCTGCCTCCCGTCCCGCTCCGCGGCGCGCAGAGAGGCGGGTGACGTCGCCAGCCCAGGTCGGAGCCCCGCGGCCACGCCGGTGCCAGCACGGCCGCAGCGTTTCGGTGCCCCCCGAGTGGCCGCGGCCTCTCGTGGTGTGGCTCTGCTGCTCGTGAGCTGCATCCTGCAGCGGGGACTTCCCGAGGGCCCCGCAGAGCTCGGCGGGGGCCTCGCGGAGCCGCTCGGTGGCTGCGGGGCAGCCGGCAACGTTTTCCGGTGTGTTCCTAAGGCTTGGGTGAACCTCCCTTCCGCGAGTGAGTGTCTGTCCTGTGGGACTCCAGCCTCCATAGGGGCCAAGGCATGACCCACACACTCGGCAGCTGCTTGGCGCTCGGGCTCCCGTTCGAAGAGCTCTTTGGAGCAGATGCAGGGCAGACACTGCCGACCCCTGACCACAGGCGTCCAATAAGCATTCGCAGAGAGGCAGTCGTACAGCTCAGAACCAAGGGAAAGGGGGGAAGGAACACAGGCTGCTGCCTTCGCGTGGGGCTGGGACCGCAGGGCAGGTCCAGTCTCTCCCCTCCAGCCACAGCTGCGCTGGGGCCACGTGTCCCGTCTCCAGTGGAGGCCTTTGGTCGCCAACTCACTCTTGACTTCTCCTCACCACAGTGTCCTGTTGGGGCCCTGGAGCAGTGCCTTCCCCTGCTCCGCTCCCACCACTCCTCCCGGCATCACCTGTCTGCAGTCCTGGGGGGTTCGGCCTCCTTAACGACTGGTGGTGTCCGTTTGGTCTGTGGGTCGCTCTGGGAGTAGCTGTCTGTCTCTGCGGGCAGGCGCACGGGCGTCAGTGCTCTGTTTGTAAAGCTTTTGTACACATAGCAGCAACGAAGTCTCACCGTCAGGTACCTACAGGGGCAACTACTGGGCAGGGCTGGTGGCCATCGTGGGCACTGCAGATCCTCTCTGTTTGCTCTTCCTCTTCCTGGTGCCAGACTTGGTGTCTTTTGTGTCCTTCTGGTTTCTGTCCCCTTTGGGATTGTCCTGCTTTCCTTGCTCTTCCTTCCTCCTCCTCTTCCCTGTGGGAAAGCAGACAGGAACCGTGAGGGGCTCTGGCAGAGCGAGTTCACCCGCAGCTGGCTGCTGCCTGGGAGGCTGTGCCCCTCACCAGGCAGAGAGAGGTGCCCAAGGGCCACCCCCGTGCTGGACCCTTGTGCCTGACATATCAAGGTTGCTGCTGGGGCCGCTGAGCCCATCCCACTCACCTTCAGGGCACTGGCTCTTCTGCACGGTGCATCGCCGCACCTCTGTGGTGGGGGGACACAGCGACATGTCCCCAGCAGGGGCCTGCAGGATCCGCCGTGTTCGGTCTTCATTGCCCTTCTTGAAGCCACAGAGCTTCCTCTTTTTGGAGCAGGGTCCCCAGGGCCCCCACTCACTCATTTCACATTGTGCTGCCAGAGAATATGAGAGGCTGACAGTAACTCTGGTGTCTGCTCCTGCCTCGGCCCTGCTGCACAGCATCACACCCCTGCCCAGCACCCCTGCACAGCATCACACTGCTGCACACCCCGCTCTGTGCTTGCCCAGCTTTTCATGGACCCCCTTACTGGTGGCGCCACACAGACCCCACAAACAATCAGCAGCAGTGCTGAGGGCTGCTCCCCATCCAGGCTGCTCCCCTGCAGGTCATCCCTGTGCCGTCACCCCCTCGACACGGGTCCGGGCAGCTTTTGCCTTGCCCCCTAACTCCCGGCAGTGGCGGGCGCCCCGGCCCTGCAGACACACGGAGCCCTCAGCACAGGGAGCCCCGTGGCGCTTACCGGGGCTGCTGCACTCCATGGTGCCGTTGGCAGCGGAGTAGCCATCAGGGCAGGTGATGTAGCATCTCCCCTTGTGCAAGTACAGCCCTTCCTTACACTTTGTGCAAAAGTTTCGGCTGAAACAGGACTCACAGTTCTCGATTTTGCATTCTGGGGGGGAGAAACCACATTGCTGTCAGGAAATCTGTGGCCAACGGGCCCCCTTCCTGCCCGGCCCCTACTCACTGATGCACTTGTTCATGTCTGTGTTGCGAAGGCCGAAGTAGCCCAGCGGGCAGGACGGCAGGCAGATCCCGATTTGCCGGATGTCGTTCCTCTCCAGCAGGATGAAGAGCTTGGGGGAGCATCTCAGGCACCCGTTGAACTCGGAGCACAGGTCACAGCCTCTGGCACAGCCCTGACTCAGCTCGGTGCTAACTGAAAGGGCAAGAGAGAGGCAGTGGTCTTTGCCGGCCCGCACACTCCAGCTTGGCTCCCATAACACCAGCACTGCCAGGCAGGGGACATGGGGCTCTTGCTGTGGCTCCTGGCACTGCCCTGACCTGAGCACAGGCACGAGGGTTGTGTCTGCGGCAGCAGTGAGGACCAGGACCCAGAAGCAGCCACCAGCTCTGCACAGAATCCCCCCACCAGCCCCCTCACACCCTGACTGTTGTCCCTGCCACCAGCACTGGCTGTGCCATGGGAATCCTAGACTCACAGACCATTAGGGACTGAAAGGGACCTCAAAAGGTCAGCCAGTCCAATCCCCCTGCCACAGCAGGATCCCCTAGATCCAGCTGCACAGGAGCATGGCCAGGAGGATTTGAAACTTCTGCAGAGAAGGAGACTCCACAGCCCCCTGGGCAGCCCCTGCCAGGGTTCTGGCACCCTCACTGCCAAGAAGGTCCTTCTCACGTTGATGTGGAACTTGCTGTGTTCCAGCACCCCACCGAGCTGCGGGGATGAGCGACACAGCACTGGAGCAAACCCAGGCTGCGTCCCAGGCTTCAGCTCCTCTGACCCTGCTGACGTTGTCTCTGTCTGGCAGAGCGGCAGGATTCTCTGCCCCCAAAATAGAGCCGGGTTCCCGGCTCCTAAGCCCCATCCAAGAAAAATACTCAGTCCCGTGTCTTGAGAGTTTTCTGCTTTCAATTACCACCCGCAACACTGCTCGTTCTGAAACCGACCTGGGCTCTGCAGGCTTCGGCGCAGGTTGTTTTCACGAGGTCATTGTGCAGGCGGTGCCTTGTCCGTGGGACGGCCCTGCGCTGCAGAGGGGTTTCTCCTGAACGCTGGGCTCACTGCGCTCGACAGGCAGGAGCAGAGCGCTGCAGGGTTAACCTGCCGGTCCCAGGGGTGAGGACACCTGCCCGTCCCCCGCTGTGACCCCGGCAGTGCCCTACTGTCCCGACCCCATCGCTGGGTCCACAGGGGCTGCTGTAGCCTCAGGGGACAAAACAGAGCCCATTGGGGTCCCCAGCTGTGACCCCCAGTGCCCAGTGCCAGCAGGGTCCACACTGGGACCTGGTCCCACACACAGGGGCTCCTCCATGGCAAAGGTCCGCCCCTCGCTGGAGACGGCACTGACAGCATCAGCCGTGACATCAAGTTTTCCCTGTTCTCCCGGGGCTCAGCAGCCCCAGTTTTAATATAAATCGTCGGAATATGATTAAATCGAGAGGGTTTAATGTGAACCAGCGCTCAGCAGAGCTTACACAAGCCGGGGCAGAGCCCCGCGGCTGCTCCTGCGCTGATGCAGCCGTTGCCCCGCGTCGGCCCCGAGCTGGGGCTGGGGCACAGTGAGAAGCCCCTGTGCCTCGGGTGGGCTGCGAGGGGCTCGGGTGCGGGAGGGAGGCAGCGGCGGGGCAGGAGGGGCAGTGCCGCTCGGCTGCTGCTCAGGCACCGACTCCCTTCGCTGCTCCCTTCTCCCCAGGAGCCCGACCGGGGCGGGGGACCCCGCTGCTCCAGAGCAACGAGGGCTCACAGGGCGTCCCGGGCTCTGCCCAGCTCGCCGTGTCGGCTAGACAGCGGCCGTCTGCCCGGACCCGTCAGCATCACCAGGAAGCAGACACGGAGGGCGTTTCATACGTACTTCGCCTTTGCCTCTTGCCCTTCGCCGCTTTGCTGCAGTCTGTGAGATCCATTGAGCTCAGAAAAACCGCCACCACAACCAGTCCAAGCCGCATAGTAACTCCCCAGCGCCGCGGCTCCTCGTCGCAGGATGCTCGGGGGAGCCCACTCCACAGCCGAGGGTCTCTGCTGCCGCTAGAACGTCTCGGGCGAGGTCAGAGCGGAGAGTCCGTGCAGGGAGCCTGGCGCCGGACCATACCCGCGGGGCACGGCAGCCGCAGGGAGCTCAGGTGGCGGGGAGCGCGGCTCTGCCTTCATCCCCGACGGAGCGCGGCTCTGGCAGCCGGCGTCAGCCGCTTGCGGAGTCCACGGCCAGTCGCAGGGGCTGCAAAGGAAGGGGAAAACAGGTTCATTCGGCTGTGGACGTCGATGCTCTGTCGGCTGGGCTGTCTGCGGGCTGAGCGGGGCGAGCGGCACGCAGTGGGCACCGGCAGTGGCACAGAGACCATGGCCCTGACCTCCTGCACTAGCCATGGCGCTGCTCAACCTCGCTCAGCCCTGCTCAGCTGCTGGTTGCCCTATAACCTCTGTCGAGTGCCTGGGCTGAGCTGGGGAGGGTTTCTTAGTGCCCAGGGCTGTGCAGAGCAGGGTCCCTCTGCAGGTCCTGGGCACAGGGCTGGTGTAGCAGGGGCAGCCGGGCACGCAGGGCCTCTCTGGCACAGGATGGGTCCCCAAGGCCCATCCCCTGGATGGAACCCCCTGGGGCAGCAGCAGCCCAGCCCGAACTCTCTCTGCATCAGCACAGAGTGCCGGGGGGGAGCGCAGAGCCCCTGTAGCTCGACCCTGGCTTTAATGATGGCTATTCGCAGGAAGCACAGGCTGACCCCACTCTCGTCCCGCCGTGTTTACACAACACACAGGGTTTAGGGGACAGTCTGTGGGAGCAGACACAGCCCTGGATGCCAAGAGCCAGCGGGAAGCTCCTGCCCACATACTCTGTCCCCGAGGGCTTGCTCGGGGAAGGGCCAGGAGAGCCTCGAGGCCACAGCACAGACCACAGTGGCAGCAGAGGGATCCCTCACGTCTGTGCCCTCCAGCTCCACAGCGACAGCTGGACACCCCGCGTGGAGCAGCTGCCAGCGCCCTGCGTGCCCAGAGGCTGGTGTCAAGGCTGGACACGAGCACCATCCCCCCTGTCCAGCGCCTCCCGGAGTCACCCAGAGCCCGTGGTGCTGCCAGTGCCTGTGGCACTGCTGGTGCCTGAGGCGCTGCCAGCTGCAGAGGCTGCAGCAGAAGGGTCGGGTCCCGCTGTGTCCCAGCCTGACCTCAGGACACGAGTCGCGATCCTTCATGCGGTCGCGGCCGCCAGTCAGGCTCTGGCTGCCGCCAGCAATCCCCAGTCTAAACACGAGCCGGATTTGTGCCATTATCCCATCACCAGGAGGGGCTCGGGATAACCTGAGTTGCTCTGAACTCGCTAACGCCGAGCCCGGCCCCTGCGGCCGAGGTGGCGCTGAGCCTTGTTTGCAATCCCACCAGGATAAATTGGGCCTGGGAGCTCCAGCCCGACCCGGGGAATGTAAACCTCCCGATAATTCCCCATTAGCCCTCCCACGCTCGCGGCGAGAGGGACCCCACCGCAGCCCCGGGGTGCTGGAGCCCTAACCTGCGGCAGCGGCAGCGCTGATGTGTGGTCTCTCGCCGGATGGTCAGCTCTCGGTAATGTAAACGGGCTCTCTGAAGGTTTACGGAGCCCGCGAGAGAAGGACCAGGTGCTGGCGCCAGGGCTGGCGCCAGGACAAAGCCCAGTTGCCTCAGCAGCGCAAAGAGCCCCCGAGAACTGCCAGCAGCCACTGGGCATCGGCTGGGAACAGGGGCTTCCAGGGCCTGGAGCTGGATGGAGAGTTGGGATCTCCTTGGGAAAGACAGAGCTGCAGGAGAGCGGGTGTCGGCGGTGCAGGATGGGGGGTGGGGGGGTGTCGCTCTGCACCTGCACCCCGCACCCCAAGGAGCTGCAGCCACTGGGAGCACCCACAGTCCAGCCCTGCTGCAGCAGGTGGGGCAGTGCTGGCAGAGGAGGCAGAGCCACCCTTGTCTTCATCGCCCTCCTTGCCCTCCGCTGGCAGCATCTCCTTCCCAAGACACCAGAGCTTGGCAGCCCCATGTGTGGCCCTGGGGCACCTCAGAGCTGCAAGGGAGTGGAGCTGGCGTGTTCCAGCACTGCCCTCCCCTCGTCTGCTGCTGGGAGATGTGGGTGTCAGGAACCAGCAGCATGTGGAGCCAGAACCTTGTCCAGGCACCAGCAGAGACTGTCCCCTCAGTGCAAGGGAGGGGTCAAAGAGGTGACCCCGCAAAGCAGCTCAGTGCTGGGTGATCCCATGGCTGGACCTCCCCACCCACTCTGCCAGCGCCCAGAGGAGCGCGATGCCCCACATAGGCTGCCAGAGCCTCCTGTCCTCGAAAGGGTCTCTCACACAGCAGAGGTGGTGCCAGGGCTGCAGGGGCAGTGCCACGGAGCCCTGCGCAGGGGAAGGTCCCAGCACGCAGGGCTCCGTCAGCGCGGCTGCCACAGGGTGTCTGTCTCGCGCAGCTCCAGCCGGCGACGATCTGCACAAGCACCGGCAGAGCTCAGCTGCGGCCCCGGAGCAATAAAAGGCGGCAGCATTAAGGCAGATTTCCGAACCAGAAGGTCTTCCTTTGATCCTACCCCCGAGCGCCAAGCTCTGCAGGATCCCTGAGCCCATAAACTCACTGCAAGAAGATCATAAACCCCAGTCTGGCAGCAGAGGCTTCCCCAGCACCGCCGAGGGCTGACTCCTTCCACCAGCTCCTGCACCGCCTGCCCCAGGTCTGCGGAGCCGTGCTGTGACCCGCTGGCAGGGGCCACCGAGGAACAGCTCCTGCCCACGGCCACCACTCTACCAGCCGGGCACCGAGAGCCCCCGGGCTGCCACGTGAACACCCAGCGCAGCAGCTGCTCCCAGTTACACTGCGATTAGTGGTGCCACAGGCCTCTCTCCAGGAGCCCTTGTGCTCCAGCACTGTAAAACATTAGGAAGTCTTTTACTAGGGGATTTCCATCTCGCGCTCGCGAGCTCCGCGTGCTGCTGCTGCTGGTGCTGCTCTGGAGCAGGAGGCAGCGAAGCCCCGCAGCAGGTCTGTGCTGCTGCTCCACTGAACCGGCAGCCTCGGGCACCACACGGGGTCAGCGCAGCAGGCTTGGACCCAGGAGCCCGGAGCAGGGCCTGCCTGGGGCTTCAGCTGCAGCCAGAGGAGGGCAAACCTGCTTCTCATCCGCATGACCCCAGGGATCGATACCCAGAGGCAGGTGGGGACAAGAGGTGCAGGAGCAGCAGCAACCAGAGCACCTGTCAGACCAGGAGCTGCAGAGAGTCCAGTGCCGAGCCGGGCACTGAAGACCCTCCAGACCCCATGGACACCCAGGGATGGGCTCAGCAGGATCCCAGGAGGTTCAGGGCAGGGACACACCATGAGAACACCCAGCCCTGCTCCCACAGACCCCAAGAAGTGGAGGCTGATGCCCAGCCAGGGCTGCTGAGGCTCTCCCCACGTGAAGGTGCCCACCTTCAGCTCAGTTCCCAGTACCCCCCTAGACAGGGGGGCTCACGGCCGACTGCACTGCAGGGCTGTTGGAACAGATCTCCAGGGCTCAGGTGAGCTCATGGGGTCACTCTGCTGCACTGACCAGCTCCTCGGGTCAGAGCAGAGACCCTAAACAGCTCCTGGGGTCTCTGCCTGGCCGTGGGCAGGGGAGGTGTCTGCCAGCTGTCAGTGTCCCCTGGGGAAAGCAGAGCCCTGTGGAGCCCAGAGCAGCGACACCCTGGCAGAGGAGAAGGTGGCTGAGGAAACAACCTGCAGCTCTGGGCAGGGAGGGAGCGGGGCAGCCTGGGCTTCCCTGGGACCTGCCATGGCTACAAGCCTGGCACAGGGACACGAGTTCTGCCTTCTGGAGGGGTGACGGCAGCTGGCACCTCCAGAACAGGGAGCCGTGAGCTCTGCAGGGCCTGGTGTCACTTGGTGGGTCACACCCAAGGTGGCCTGTGGCTGCCCCACACCATCCGGCTGCAGGGGGCACGAGGGGAATCTGCAGTCCCAGAGGAAGGGATCCCAGTGGTGGGTCTGGCTGGGAGGCTGTTGCTGTTCACTGGGTTCTCAGGCAGAGACAGACACTTCCAAGGATAACTCTGCTGCCAGTCCCCACTGACCTCAGCTCTGTCGTTCCCATTGTCCCACTCCAGGAGCACCCCACAGCCAGCGATGCTGACCTGGCCCCCAGCTCTGGTGCTCATGGCAGCCTCAAGGTCCTGTGCCACAGGCAGAGTGGAGCTCTGCCATCTTGAGCCCAGCTCGGGTGATGGAAACGGGGCGTTTGTGCTCTGCTCTGCACTGGCATGGGGGTCCCCTCCGTGGCCCCCCCAGCTCACTGCCCGCTGTGTCCCTCATGGTGGTGCTGCTGCTCTCGCAGCGGCTGAGCCGGAGCTGATCCAGCTGAAAGGAGCCTTTTTTCAGACATGTCACAGTGCTCCCAGGCCCCTGGAGCAGCTGCCATCCTCCCAATCATCCTCTGCAGCCCCAGCCCCACAGTGGAGGAGGTGATGGGGCAGCCAGGAGTTCACCTGGCCCAGGGTCACGAGAGGGCTTCAAACTGATCCCAGCTGGACAACGCTCCCGGCAGATGTTTCACTGCCAGCACTGGCTCCCTGCGGGATCTCAGCACAAACCTGGACACTGCAAACAGCCCCATGGGGGCTGCCCCAAGGTCACAGCCTGCAGGTAACAGGGTCTGGAGGGTGAAGGCTCTGTACCAGCCACCCTGAACAACCTCTGCTTCTGCTACCATCAGCCTTCTGCCAGTGTGACCCTGTTCTAGTGATTGTTACTGGAAGACAGCCTTACAAATCCAAACACATCCCCTGGACACCCCTCATTCACCTCTAGGGCTACTCAAGGGAATCTACGTGCCTGATCCTACAAGAACCCCACCAGTCCAGGGGCAGCCTTTCCCCAGGTGCCCACACCCTGCAGCACCCGGCTCGGTCAGCACAAAGGACCTGGACAGAGGCTGAAATCTTAACCCGAACCCTCTCTGGGAGCCTCATCGCTGCCCGGCTGCAGGAGCTGCTCGCAAACACTCTGGCTTACCAGCCCCGCACCCAGATCCAGCAGCACTTCCCCTGCACCTCAGCACTGGGGTTAGTGCCAGTCACTGCCACGATCCCTGCTCACCCTGTTCCCGTGGGTGCTCCATCCCGAGCCCCAGGCAGCACGGACTTACTCTGCTCTCCCTGGGTGCTGGCCGAGCCCCCATGGGTGCAGCCACCACACAACTGAGACTGCGACTGCTCAGCTGGGGCTCCCGGCGCAGGGGTCGGTGTGAAAGCAGCCGGGCGCTGCAGCCCACGGGCAGCGCTCGGTGCCTGCGCTGCGGCAGGACAGCCCCCGGGGTCCAGCGTTGGCAGCGAGCTCCAGTGAACTGACTAGCAGACCCGCGGGCTCTCCCGTCCCCTTCCTGCCTCCGGGAAAGGAAGAGAGTGGCAGGGACAGCGCGGGGCTGCGGGGAGCCTCCCCCCCTTGGGGGTCGGGGAGAAGGGGATCCCAGCCGATCGCACCGCGACTCCTCGCTGCTCACTGTCTGCTCTCACCGCCTTCGTCGCACAGGGCGGACCCGCGGGTGGGATGCTGACACGGCCTCTCTCTCCTCGTCAGCGAAGCCCTTCCTTACCTCCTCTCCTCACCGCTGCATCGCGGCCGCGAGGGCTCTGCAGCCGCCTCCGCTCTCGAACGCTACAGGACCGACGGCCACAGCCCCCGGCTCCTCCAGAGAAAGTCGCAGCCGGCAAACCCGAGAGCGACGCTCATGGCCAACGCACGGGGCAGCCGGGCCGCCCGGCTCTGCCGTCGGGGTCACTTGGTTGTGTCCGAGCAGGTTCCCGGGAGCTCCGCGGAGGCTCCGCGCAGAGGAACAAACCCCTGGGTGATGTGCAGGCTCTCGGCTCCCGGAGATCGCCCGGACTAGCTCTCGCTCCGGCTCCGCCAGCCCACGCTGCTCCTGAGGGGCACCGGGATGCGATCACGTCGCGCCCGGCAGTCCCGCCCGCGGTGCCGCAGGCTCCATCCCCGTCCCGGGCAGAGACTCCCTGGTGCTGTCGTTAGCGGAGGGTCCGGCTCTCCCGAGCAGGCATCCAGAGCGAACCCCTGCACGAGGGGATCCCACCCCTCTGGTACCACCTCCTAGCACAGTCTCCAGCCGAAACACGGGGGCTGCCGCAAAACCCGGACTGGAGCCGCGCGAGGGACCTTCCCGAGCTCGGCGGGGTCTCGGCGAGTTGCTGCGGAGCGATGCAGAGGCACCATCTAGCTGCCTCTGCAGCCCTTTTTATTCACGGCAACGAATTCCCGGCCATCACCAGCGCTCCGGCGGCGGCGGCCGTGTGAACGCAGCAGCTGTCAGGACGGCGCCTGGCAGCGAACTGCTCAGATACGAAAAGCGGCTCCTTGTCCGCTGGCAGGGGGCGAGCGCTGAGGCGCAGGGCTCCGGGCACGGGTCATTCTTCCATCCTGCTGCAGCAGAGGAGAGCCAGGGGTTGCGGGGTGGCCCTGTGGGGTCCCTGCCCACCCTCACATCACCTCTCCCCGCCCCCAGGAGCTCCCCTCCCCGTGCCAACAGCTCCTCATCCCTTCTGAGCCTCGACTGGGGTGGCCAGGAGGATCCCTACTTCACGCGGGAGTGTCGAGGCTCAGGCATCTCCCTGGAGATGTCCCACACCCCGTGGGCTGGGCAGCGTCCAGCATCTCACCCTTGGCAGCCTTCTGGGGTGCGGTGCCTTCCCAAACCCACTGGGCTCGGCAGCCCCAACCTGCCTGTCCCCCTTGCTGGAGACCCCGTCAGGCTCCTGGAAAGAGCTGGGGCAGCACAGACAGGCTGCACCGTCGAGTTGGAGGGGTTGGGGCCCACTCTCACCCACGGCTGGCTTTGGAGGACACAAGGCTGTGGTGGGAGGGTTGGCAAGGTCTGCCCCGTGCTGCCTTCCTTCCCATTTAAGACCATCTTCAAGAGGACGGTCTACATGATGCAAGAGGATGTAGAATGTCTTCCCCCTGCTCTGCAGAGCACCCATGCCTTTGACCTCTGCTGCCTCTTCACACTCATCTTCCCTCTCCTGTGGCTCTTGGGCAGAAGGCTGCTCCAGCTCCAGGCACTTCCTGGCCAGTGGCCTCTGCTGATCCCTGGTGAGGACAGGTGCAGGCTCTGCTCTCTGGGTGCTGCTGCTGACACCAGTGCCAACAGCTCCTGATCCCCTTGCATGAAGGGTGTATGTCCATCAGACCAGCAGGTCTCCCTGAAGCTCAACCCGGTATCCCACAGTGGGCAGGAGTGCAGGAGATGCTGCACCGACTGCTCCATCTTTGCCTTCATCCTTCTGTGGGTCGACTCCTCCAACCTTCTGTCCATGTCTCCGTATTTCAGATGAGAGACCCCACACGAGCAATGGTTGTGCAATGGCTACGACTCTGCTTGAGCTCCCAGGCTGCTCCTAGGGACCTCATGGGACAAGGTGCTGATGGGGGCGACTCCTCTGCCAAATGGAGTGACTCACCCTGCAGAGTCCACAGAAGTCTTGGAGGAGCAGCATTTTCTCCTCTGGACCCTCCCCACCCTCGCAGGGAGCCGGAGGGCACCGGCTGTTCTGCAAAGTCTGCGATGGGCCCTGTGCTGACACCTGAGACCTGCCTGGGACCCTTAGTGGAGCCAGAGCAGGACCCTGATGACACTGTTGCCCAGGAGCCCCCCACTGAGATGGTCTCTGAGTATTCCCAGCCCTGGAGCACAGTGAGGGATTTGACAAGGAACTGGGAGCACTGACGAAGGGGAGGGATGGGTATGGAAGGTGGTGGGGCCACCCCTGGCCACACTGGGGTGGTTTGAAGCCTCAGCTCTGCGCACACAACCGGCTCTGCTTCGCATGGCCCTGCTGCGGGGGCAGGTGGGGACCCAGCGATGCAAAAGAAGCCCAACCAGGCAAGAGGGGACGCTCCCCCTTTACGCAACGTTCCCCCTGCTCTATGTCCGCGCTCCTGGAGGGGGAAGCTTTATGCATCCTGAATTCTCTTGGCACCTCGTTAAACAGCCCCGGTTTCCTCCTCATAAACGGTGCCCTCTGAGATCGCTTCTGTCTCGCAGGAGCACGGGGGGGTGTTTGGCACGTGGGGCAGGTGCTGCGGGGTTGGTGCTGCAGAAGGAGCAGAGGAGGTTCCACATCAATGTGAGAAGGACCTTCTTCCCAGTGAGGGTGCCAGAGCCCTGGTAGAGGCTGCCCAGGGGGTTGTGGAGTCTCCACAACAGATCCAGCACCAAGCCCCAGAGCTCTTGCTCTCCTGGCAGGCGGTTGGGTTTCCTGCAGCTACTGGCTGTCGTGGCTGCTCCTGCCTTCATCCTGAACCGACCGTTCTGCCTTGTGCCCAGGGACACTGAACCCTTTAGGGGGGTTTAAATCCAGACCCCAACTTTTAGCAGGGTGAAAGCCCCCGGCATCTCCAGACTGAAGGCAGAGTTGCCCCCCAGGAGACTTTCCCTGCCCACAGAGGTTGTTGTCCAGCAGGTACCCGAAAGCTGCCCTGCCTGGGCCACAGCAGTGCTCAGGAGCTGCTGGGGCTTCTGTCAGACCTGAGCCCTGCAGCCTCGGCTTAACCCTGTGTGCAGAGGCAGGTACCAGTGGCTACAAGCCCTTGGCTGGCACCGCGGGTGAATTACTCATCCCCAGCGCCTCACCAGCCCTGATAGCATCTCAGCATAAGCAAAACGCAGGAGCAGCTCCTGCCAAGGAAGCAGAAGGAGAGCAAGAACGTCCTGAAGCTGTTTGTGACGTGCCTAGGCTCCACCTGCAGCGTCCTGCTGCTCCTCCACACACGTCCCTTCCCAGGAGGTTGAGGTGCCGCAGGCACTGATAGCCCAGGATAGAACATGGGCCCCTGTGGCCCCCCTGAGCCCAGTCAGATGTCTCTGGTGCCCAGTGCAGTGCTGGCAAACCTGGCACAGGCTGAGGGAGCTGCTCTGGGGGGTCATGCATGGGGACATGCAGGGTCCTGCTTCCCACAGCAGGGTGTAGGAGCAGGAGGAAGAGAAGGAGACTCCTCAACCCCTCTGGGCAGCCCCTGCCAGGGCTCTGGCACCCTCGCTGCCAACAAGGTCCTTCTCACACTGATGGGGAACCTCCTCTGCTCCAGCTCACACCCGCTGCCCCTTGTCCTGTCACTGGGTGCCCCTGAGCAGAGCCTGGCTCCATCCTCCTCACACCCACCCTTCACATATTGATCAACATCCATGGGGTCACCCCTCAGGCTCCTCTTTCCCAGCTCCAGAGCCCCAGCTCCCTCAGCCTTTCCTCAGCAGGGAGATGCTCCCCTCCCTCCATCATCCCTGTGGCTCTGTGCTGGGCTCTCTCCAGCAGCTCCGTGTGCTGCTGGAGCTGAGGGGTAGGAGCCGGACACCAGGTTCCAGACGCAGGGCCGCTCGCTTCCCCTCGCTCGGCAGAGGCAGTGCCCACGCTGGGCAGTGGTGCCCCAGGAGGTTGCCCTGGCGTGCTGCTGGGCAGAAGCCGAGCCCCACGAGCTGCCCTGCTCCTCGGGGCCTCTCCTCTGCGCTGCCCCAGTGCCCGACGCTGCGTGGGAGCCGCTCGCTGCGCGGGCTAGGACGCGCTGCCTCCTCGTCGCCGCGAAGCCTCCCCTGCCGCCTGAGGAATGCTGCGCGAGTTCGCTCCGCGGATTGCAAACAGACCCCGTTGTTTTCCTTTCCCGACGCAGGGAGGCTTCTGTTCTCTCTGGCCGGCTGGATTAACCGGGGGCCTCCCGCGCTGACCCCTCTGCAGCTCAGGGAAGCTAATTTAATCCCAATATTGTTGCAGATCCCAGCGGGACGGATCCCACGGATTCTTGAGGCGGCCGGCGCTGGGCTTGGGCCGGGGCAGCTCTGCGCTGCCTTTGTCAGGGCAGGAGCTGCCGCAGGGGTTCCCGTCTGCCTCCCCGACGAGGGTTTTGGTGGTGGGGGGCACCCTGGGCACGGAGGTCCCACCGAGGAGCTGCTCCGCCTGCGTCCCGCCAGCACCCATCCCCTGGCACGCAGGGGCCCTCGTTACTGATCTCTCCTCGTTCATGTTTTCCCTGGGTGCCGGCCCCCTGGGCCGCTCCGTGGGGTCTGTCATGTGCAGACCCTACGCACAGCCGAGCTGTGCCTGCTGCCCATCCCTGCACAGGGCAGAGCCGTCCCTGCGGTGCCCGAGCACCACCAGCGCCTTCCCACTCCTCCCAGCACCGCCGTCATCCTGGGGGCCACAGCTACATCCCCCTCAGGGCTGCCATGCTCCTCACTGGGCAGCCTGGGCTTCCTCTGCCCAGTGTGGGCACCAGTCAGCTCCCTGCAGGGGGAACCCCAGAGGGCAGGTGGCTTCGCAGGGGCTTCCTCGGAGAGCCCAGTTCTCCATCAGCCCAGCCTCTGCCTGCCCTCCCCAGAGCGCCCCAAAGCTATGGGGTGGGGAGGGGGCACCGGAGCCCCGGGACCCAGGAGGAAGCCCTGCCTGCACGCCCCTCCGTCACTCCGGAGCTTCGACGTCTGGGAAAAACAACCGCTGTGAGATCCCGGTGAGCACCGACGCCGCGGGGCTGGGGCTGCCCGCGCCTCTGGCAGCTGCGGCCGGAGCTGGAAGGGAAGAGGCCGCTGGCACAGCCAGGAGGGCACGAAGCCGCGACTCGCTGCGGCAGGAGCGGCACTGCCGACAGCCTGTCCCTCCCCAGGCTTCTGAACCCCTCCCTTGTGCCTCCAGTGCTGCCGCACTCAGCAGGAGCTGGTGCTGCCGAGGGGCTGGGCTGAGCCCTCTTGCCAGGAACCCAGCAGCCGGGCACCCGAGGGCCCCCAGCCGCAGGAGCTGGTCCCGGGACTGGGGGCTGGACGCCGGGACGGAGCTGGACCTGGTGGCCCTGCTCGAGCCCCTCCTGCCCGGGGCCAGGAGCAGCTCTCGGGAACATTCCTGCCGGATGACATTTCCCAGGGCAGCGAGAGGAGGGAAGAAGGGCCCTTTTTTCCCAGCATCAGCTCTTGCGACACGCAGCCCCACACAATAGCTGCAGCCCCGGGGCGGCTGGGGGCAGAGGCGCTGCAGCCTTGCATGGAAATAGCGCTGCCCCAGCCCAGCCCCGGCCCCACGCGGGAGACACGCTGTGTGACCAGCCCTGGGGAAGCTCCTGGCCGCTGTGGGGCTGCGTGGGCGCACGGGACGGGGACCTCGGGAATCCCCCAGCCCCCGCTGCAGCGGCCCCCTGCCGCAGCCTGCAGCAGCGAGAGCGGAGCCGTGCCCGCCTGCGCTGGCAGGGGGAGCCCACATGGGACCGGGGTGAGCCCCGGCTCAGCTCTCGCTGCCCCAGCTGAGCCCTTGCAGCGGGCAGGAGGGACCCCGGGGTGGCTCTGGGACCCTCTGATGGTTTGGAGACTCTGGGCTGGGTGAATCTGGGAGCCCCTCAGGTGTGAGCTGGAGGCTCCCGATACCCCTCAAAGGGCCCCGGCACTGACCTGGGTGCTCTGGCACCCAAGGGCGAGCAGTGCCTGTGCCATGGGACCGGCTGCACTGGGACCAGCTGAGGAGCCTCGTGCAGGGAAACCCGCCGGTTCCGCTCGCAGTCAGGTTTAATTGTGTTAACAACATCCAGACCCTCTGGGGTGGCTGCTGCCTGCTGCTGCTGCCCAGGGGCTACCGGCACAGGCCAGTGCCCGGCTGCCGTCGGTGGGGCTTGTCAGCTCATTGCCAGGGACGTGGCTCCGCCAGGAGCTTGCCCTGCCACCTGCAGCAGGGGAGCCCAGGCAGCGTGCGGGTGAGATGAGGGAGAGAAGGGCAGGACAGCCGCTGTGCCAGGGCAAACCCAGCTCCAGTCACTGTGCCCACAGCTGGGCGTGAGGGACGAGCAGAAAGGCGGCAGCAGTGCTTCCACCTCTCTTCCTGCCTTCTGTGCCCTTTTGGTTTTTGGAAGAGTTCATCAGGCAGGGCCTTGAGGAACCTGCATCATCCCTCATCACCCCTCATCAGCCCACATCAGCGTTATCCTCCCTCATCACCTCTCATCACCGTCCTCACAAGGGTCAGTGTCCGCAGGGGAGATGTTTGCCCAGAGCTGCTGATCTTCCAGATGGCAGCCTGGAGGTGGATGGGCTGAGCCTGGTGCAGAGGAGCCGACCCCTCAGCCCAAGGGGCCGTGGGGCTCTGGGGGGGTGACAAGCGGTGCTGCTGCCCCATCATTGGTAGGGGTTTCCCTGAGGCAGGGCTGAGGCTGCACCGGACAGACCCAGCTGCGGGCAGCCCCTTCCCGATGCTGCAGCAGCCACCCACCGGAGGCTCCTGTTGTCAGATGCCTCTTCCCTTGCGATGGGGGAGAAGACCAGCAGTGCTCGAGCGGCTGGGGTGTCAGCACGAGAGCTCCCACAGCCCCAGAGCCTCTCGCGGTGCCTCTGCACTGAGTGCTCCAGGGCCCTGTCTCCAGCGAGGGTGGTTCATATGGGGACAGTCAGGACCGCGATGGGAGCTGGGGCTGCTCTCGTCTGAGAGGGAACAGGCCTCCTCTGCTGCGCGCGGCCCGGGAACGAGTCCCCCAGTGTCAAACCTGACTGAATTTATCTCCAAGGATTCTGCGCTGCCTGGGACTCGCTCTGAGGAGACCTTCGGAGGAGGACCAGTGCCTCGTGCCTCGTGTGTGCGGGGAGCTGAGCTCTGGCAGGTCCCCTCTATCCCCACCACATCCATCACGACAGGAGCCCTGCCAAAGCCCTAACTCAAGCCATGCGTCTGGCAGCTGGCAAAGCGGGTCGGGAAGGAAAGAAGGAGCCGCGGGATGCTCCGCTCCAGGGGTCTCTTCAGTCAGAGCTGCAGGGCTGCAGCACAGACGGGGAACATTTGCAGGCCAGTCGCCTCCCCAGGGTTAGCCCAGAAACAAGTGGCCACCTGCAGCTGCGGCCGAGTCGCTCCGACAGGCTCCAGGCGGCTTCGAAACGAGTTTTCTTGAAGATCCAGGCCCTCCCCGCGTGGAGTGACAGCACCGGCACCTTCCCAGGGAGGGCTGCAGGGTGCTGCTGGGTTCCAGCTCCCGCGGCTCCCCAGAGCACCCCCTTTGCTGTGGGGCGATGGGCGAGGGAGCCCCGTCCCTTTGCCGTCCCTGGGAGATGCTGCCCGTCTTTGCCAGGGCAAATGCCAGCCGCCAGCTGGTTCCCAGTCCACAGCTCTGACCTGAGAGCCAGGGGACGACTGGGCCAAGCCAGGTCCCTGTTCGGCTGCTGGCACCTGGGACGGCCTGGGGCAGGTCCCTGTGTGACCTGGAGCTGGTCCCTCACCTCTGTGCCCCCTGCCAGATCCAGCCCGAGAGGTGATGGAAGGGCAGCTCCTGCGCCAGCTGCACCTTGGGGCGATGGGCACAGCCACGGCTCTTTATCTGCTCTTCAGATGAGGATGCCCCTGCTCAGGCTTTCTCCCTGGAAGACCCAGGACTGGGGCACACTGGTCCCAGCCCCATGTCCACCACCCATTGACGGATGGGAGAGAGCTGGGCTGTGTCACCAGCCAGCACTGATCTGCACCCCTGGCCCCGGGGGAGCCTCACACCTGAGACCCCAGTCCTCCCTGCTCTCCCGAACCTCGCTTGAGCACCACAGCAGGAGCCTCCCCACTCCCCGTTCCCTGTTCCCCATTTCCATGCTTCACTCGGGTACTCGAGCACCCAGTGCTGTCTGTCACCGGCTGCTCCCTGCAGGGACTGGACAAAGGCAGCTGCACAAGTGACCTCTACCTTGGCACAAGCCTTGGCACAGGGCACTGGGGCTGGCATCGCCCCCGCACTTGGCACCGGGGCTGGCAGAGCCCAGCAGGTCACTGCAGAGGTGGGAGGACGGCGGGCCTGAGCGGTGCCAGCTGCCGCCACAGCAAGCTGCTGCCCAGCTCGGCTCGGCTCGGCTCTGTGTGCAGTCAGACCCCGGGAGCTACTGGTAACAGAGACAGTCGCTGCTCTCGCAGCCTCAGCAGGAGCGGGAGAGAGCTGCCAGATCACAGCTGCCTCTGCTCCGGGAGCCGGCAGAGGATTAGCCCAGCAGCCCGTCTCCGCGCGTCACCAGCTCCCGGGGCGCTCCGCACGCAGCTCAGCGCTCGGCCTCGGCACAGGCACCAAGATGGGCCCTCAGGGAACCCCCCGGTACTCTCGGCATGGACTGGGGGCCCCTGGCTCTGGCTCGGTGGCTGTGGCATCAAAGCCAGCAGCTCAAAGCAGAGCTCTCCTGCCTGGACCCAGTGGACACTGGCCAAGACCCTCTCCCCCGAGCTGGCACCCCACAAGCTGGAGAGGGTTGGCAAAGCCACCACAGGTCCCTCCTGGAGCACCCTGAGTGAACCACCTGCCCAGGACCATGGGGAGGCCGCTGGCGGTACCGCTGTGCCCCACACAGCCTCAACCTCCTTCGCAAAGCAGCAGCCCTGGTGCTCGGGGTCTCCGCAGAGACCCGCAGACAGGCCTAGAGCTGCAGCTGGCGCCGGGGAAGCTGTCGTGACCCAGCTCCTGCCGCCCTCCCGGCCTGGCACCGCAGCCTGCCCGGGGATGTCCAGGTCTGCGCCTGCTGTCTGGGCTCTGGGGGAGCTGCCAGTCCCGGTGCCCTCTGCTGACACCCCAGCATGTTCCAGCTCCTTGCCTGGATGACACTGGGAGGCTGTGGCACATGCCGGGTCTGAGTAGCTCCATCCCTGTGCCTGCTGCCACCTGCGGGCAAGGGGACGCACCAAGGGGCTCTGCCATGGGCAGCTGCCGGAGCTGGCAGCTTCCGCTGCTCCTGCCACGGGACCCCTGGCACTTGGGAGGCTGCTCTCATTCTGGCTTGGAGCGGGGACAACATCCTCCCAGCTCCGGGAGACGTCGCGGGCCACCTCAGCGCTCCGCATCGTGCCAGCTCGCGGCACCCCAGCACAGCCTGTCGTGGGGGTCGTGACCACAAACGGCACCAGCGGGAGCAGGGCAGTGGGGCTGAAGGGACAGGTCCTCCAGAAGGACCCTGCACAGACCAGGTCTCCGTGGGGAGCGGCTGGGGCCCAGGCAGCTCCTCTGCTCCGCAGAGCCACGATGCCCGGTGTCCCGTGGCCCTGCCCTGCCCCCCTGGGCAGGAGACGGGGAGCCCGGTGCCGCTGGAGGGGGTCACGCGTCCCGCTGTGCCCGGTCTGAAGGGCCCACAGCCGGGGCCGCCGCCGCTTACCTTGGCCGGCTCAGCTCCGTGCCCGCAGCATCGCCCGTCGGGGCGGCCGGCACCTGCGGTCCTGACTGCCTGGTGCGTGCCTCCAGGAAGGCTCTGCCGGGGACGCGGCACCGGGGCTGGTGCCTGGGCGCTGCACCCACCCCTCCCACCCCGAGGGGCTCACTCCTGCCAGGTCCTACCCGTGGGCTGTCCTCACCACTGTGGGCCCCTCCGCCGCAGCCACGCTTCCACGGGCCGGGCTTGCGCAAGGCTCGGGCGCCGCGCTCGGAGCGCGGGGCTCGTCACTGCACAGCTGGCAGAGCCGTTGCCGTCCAGTGGCTTTTACAAGGGGCAGAACTGAGCCGGCGGCCGGCCCCGTCCTCACTGCCGGCGCTTGGCAGCGGGCACGAGCAGCTCTCGCGGTGACCCGGAGCCCTCATTGTTCGCAGACGCTAATAACTTCCTGAGCTGTTGAAGATGCTCCTGCTTCTGCCGGAGAACTGCGACCCCTGACCGCGGCACTCCTCGTCAAGGGCGGCATCCAGCTGCGGCCGGCTCTGCTCGGCTCCTGCTGGAGCCGTTTCAAACGCGTCCCGAGGACGCTGCTGGCTGCGGCTGGGTGGGAAATTGTTTGGAAGCCCTCAGGAATGCTCCCGATTTCAAAACCTTTCCCGCTCCGCACGGGGACGGGTCCAGAATTGTTCAAGGGCTTCACCCCTCCTCACAGGGAAGCGGCTCCGGAACAGCCGATGGCCACCAGTCGCCCTGAGCCGCGCAAGCCGGGCCTCCCGCTCAGCCCAGCCTCGCCTGGCCCGGCCCAGCTGGCCAGCGGTTCAGGCGGCAGCACTGGTGTGAACCGATGGCTCCCTGCAGCCCAGACCTCGTGGCCTTCTTGGGCAACAAGCGAACCCAGGGACTCTGTCCCCCTTTCCCATCTCCTGGCCCCTCACAAGAGCCAGGGCAGCACCACAGGGTCACCCCCACCTCCTGCCCTCGGGACAGGACAGGGAGCCCCTGCAGCTCCTTCCCTTCTGCAAACCCGCAGGAGGCTTCAGGGCTGCAGAGGGAGGGTTGAGTTCTCAGCAGGCGTCAGGCAAGGAGCAAGCAAGAACCAGCCTCTCTCCAGCTGTCCCGAGAGGGAGCCTGGTGGCCATCAGGACCACCACCTGCTTTTGGAAAGGAGGGAAGGTCTGGGAAAGTTCCGTAAGAAGCCCCAGAGTCACAGGACCACTCTGGTTGGAAAAGACCCCTGGGATGGAGTCCAACCATCAGCCCTCTGCTGCAAGGGCACCCCTGTGTCCCGAGGCCACACAGAAAGCAGGTGTCACCAGGGTTCTTCTCCCACACAAGAGCACCTGCCCGTCCTCAAGGCAGAGGGAGAATCCCTTTCCCTGCCCCGATGCCACAAGAGAGGAGGCAGCCCTTCCCCTCGCGCCCACCTCTGGCAGGGAGTGGGCACCTTTCCTCCCAAACCCCAGCGGGCCCCCGGCGGCTGGGCTGCCACCACCGCTGGCAGGGAGCTTCAGTCCCCGTCTGCGTGACCGGCACGTGCGGAGCCGATGGAAGGCTCCCGCGGAGTCCCCCTGCTCGGCAGTAACAATGAGCAGGCGCTGGCTCCGAGCACCAAGCGCCCTGCCAGAGCTGGCGAGAGCGCAGAGCCTGCCGGCTGCTGGGGCAGCTGCCACCGCCGCCACTGCAGGTCTGCAGGAGACCACCCTGAGCCAGCCGCCGCCCCGAGACCCTGCGCCAGCCCTTTGGCCCAGGTGCCGCCCAGACAGGCAGCGCCCGGCCGCGGTGGGGGCTTTGTTCGTCCTCCCTGGAGAGGCTTCCTCTGTGCTGAGCAGAGGGCTGGGCAAGAAGCCCACAGCAGGCGCAGCAGCAGGTGCTGGGCACCGCTCCCAGTGCCCACACCCCCTGCACACTGGCCCCTCTCCTTGTTTCTTCTGTGGCCCCTGGCTTGAACCCCACGTCTACCCAGGTTCAGACTGGTGCAGGTCTGTGGACGCCTCTTTGAGGGGAACCTGCTGTGGCAGGGGGAAGGGACTGGGTGACCTTTCCAGGGCCCTTCCAGTCCCTAATGACTGGATCCAGGGGGGTCCTGCTGTGGCAGGGGGTGGGTCTGGGTCGTCTTTTCAGGTCCCTTCCACAGAACCACAGAGTATTAGGGATTGGAAGGGACCCCAAAAGATCATCCAGTCGAATCCCCTTGATCCCTGATGCTCCATGAGCGATCCCGTGGATGGCTCCTTCTCCCAGGCGAGCACCAGGGGCACAGGGGTACTAGTGTGGGGTCTGCACGGTGGGGAGAGGCGGAGAGGCGGGCGAGGTTGTTTTCCACTCTCTGTTGTTGTGCAACGGCTCCGGAGCTGGAGACACTTCACACTCTCTTTCCTTGGCTACCGAACGTGGGGGCCGGGCTGACAATGGGCTTTGTGGCTGGCGAGCGCCTTAAGGGCCTCCCGGGGCCTACAGGAGCAAATCTTTGCTTTAGGTCCTTCTCCTCTCTTGCACCCCTGCAGCAAGGCTGCAGCCTGCTGCGCGTCTGCGGCACCGGGCGCTGCAGGACCGGGCTCCTGCTGCCCCAGCACCAGCTCCTGCAGCTCCGCTGGCTGCGGCAGCGGCCGCCCCGGCCAAGGTCCCGCCGCGGGCACCGTCGGCAGCCGGCGACAAGCGCCGGAGCTTCCCGTCGCAGCTCCGCGTGTCCGGCCGGACTTTCGCCGGGTGTCCTCCCAGATCTACGGAGCAGCCCGGCTGAGGGGCTGCAGGCGGCGGCGCTCGCTGGCGGAGCCCCGTCCCGGGGACGGCTCCCGGGTGCCAGCCCGGGCACCTGGCTCCCGCGGGGGCTGCCTTGTGCCCCGCGGCGACCCCGGCGTCCGCGGCGCGGGGACCCATGGGCTGATGTCGCAGGATTTCCCCCCCGGGCGGCAGCGCACAATAGCCAGGACAGGCTGCTCGCAGACACCCTAATCCCCGGGCGATTGTGCGGCCTTTCGGGGGTGACGGCGGCTCGACGAGGGTTTGCAGGGTCAGCAGGAGCCTTAATCCTCGCAGAAGGAAAATGCGACAACTATCTGGTGCCGCGGCCGGGAGCCCCTGCGCTGCCCTCCGGGCGCCGTGCAGCGGCTCCTCTGCGCGACTGGCCAGGGCAGCGGCTGCTCGGGCTACCTGAGCGCTGGCCGCAGGAAAGGGGGACAGGCCGCTGCGGCCGGAGATGTAGCCAGAAGCCTGTGCAGCCTGGCTCCGCTCCTGTCCACCCCTCGGCACGTTCACACGAGCTGGGCAACACCCACCGTGGTCCGGTGAAGCACAGACGTGCCCGTGGCTGGAGCGCAGCCGGGCGGCTCCTGGGAGCCACAGGGCTGGTCATCGTCAGAGCTCAGCCCCCAGAAAATTGGGGGTCCCCGGCAATTCTGCAGAGGAAATGCAGCCAGTGGGCTCCTGCTCTCCCAGTTTATGAAGTGGGGCGAACTGGGGAAGGAGGGCAAAGAGAGCAGCTCCGGGGAGCGCAGCGGGGAACCTGCTCCAACCCAGACCCAGAGCCCTGTGGAGGAGGGTGCAGGGGGTGGGGGCAGGAGGCAGAGGACCCCCCAGTCCTGTACAGCAATGCCCAGGGCAAGCGATGGGGCTGGGTGGGGGGTGGTCCCTGCCATGTGGTTCCCACAGCCGGGGGTGTCCCTGTGGGGTGGGAGCTTCCTCCATGAGCAGCTGCCAGGGGGTAGAGGAGATGGTCAGTGGACGTCCCAGCCTCTCCCCACAGGACCGCTGCTCTGGCACCAGCAGCGGGTGGGAGAAGCGGGACCCCCAGCTGGCCAGGAACATCCAGCTGTGGGGGTAAAGGACTGGGCAGGACAGGGGGGGATGAAGCTCCGAGGTCAGGGCTGGGAATGACCTCCCTCACCCAGCAGCCTCCGCCTGGCCCCAACCCGCTCCCGGTGTGGGACAAGGAGCCAGGAGCAGCCAGCACTGGTGGCACTGGGCTGACTGAGCATGGCCAGACGGAGCCTGGGCTACAAGGCTGGGACAAACCAACAGCTCCTGCATGTCACACATGTGTACTGGTATGTACTGGTGTGTAGTAGTTTATTCTTGTATATATTGTGTGTTGATGAGTACTGGTGCGTGCTGGCGTGTACCGGTTTGTGCTGCTGTATATTGGTGTGTGCTGGTGAGTGCTGGTGTGTACTGGTATGTGCTGGTGAGTGCTGTAGTGTGCTGGTGTGTAGTAGTTTATTCTGGTATATACTGGTGAGCACTGGCATAAACTGGTGAGTGCTGCTGTGTGCTGCTGTGCACTGATGTGTGCTGGTATACACTGGTGAGTGCTAGTATAAACTTGAGCATAGTAGTTTATTCTGGTACCTACTGGTGTGTACTGGTATATAGTGGTGAGCACTGGTGTGCCTGGCTTCATGGGTGCCAGGCAGTGAAGCAGCTCTGCCTGTGCCCCGACATGGCCCAGCCCGCCCTGGCCCCCCAGCTCCCAAGGGAAGCCGCAGGCCCCCTCCCGCCGCCAGGGCAGAGGGTCCTTCCCCTGCTGGAGAGGCACAGGGGGCTGTGCGAGAGCGGCAGCACCGGGCCAGCGGCGCTCAGGGCTGACAAACAGCGCCGACCGCGCAATCTGGTTCTAGGGAAGCGGCTTCACCGCAATTTATTTTAGTGCTTTAAACATGAGGCCAAGCGCCGCAGCGAGTGGCTGAGCCGATGCCGGGCTGCCATCTCCATCGACATCGCAGATCACAGGGCTCTGGCGGGGGGGCGCTTTCCTTTGAACCGCTTCCCACAGCTTAGAGGCTGCGCCGAGGAAAAATGTGCCCGGGACTCAGTCGCTGCCAACATGTGGCGGCCACATTGCACCGCCGCCAGTGGCCAAGATGCTCAGCGGAGCCGGGGAAGCTCCATCTGAGCGGGACAGAGGAGCTGGTGAGTGTGGAGACGCAGGGGATGTCAGGAGCAGCTTTCTCTGAGGAGAGGGATCAAGCGAGTCGCAGGACTTTGGGGATCAGAAGGGACCTCAAAAGACCATCCAGTCCCATCCCCCTGCCACAGCAGGATCCCCCAAAGCCACTCACACAGGAACAGTCCAGGAGGGTTTGAAATGTCTCCAGAGAAGGAGACTCCACAGCCCCCCTGGGCAGCCCCTGCCAGGGCTCTGGCACCCTCACTACCAACAAGGTCCTTCTCACACTGATGGGGAACCTCCTCTGCTCCAGCTCACACCTGCTGCCCCTTGTCCTGTCACTGGGTGCCCCTGAGCAGAGCCTGGCTCCATCCTCCTCACACCCACCCTTCACTTATTGATCAACACCCATGGGGTCACCCCTCAGGCTCCTTCTTTCCCAGCTCCAGAGCCCCAGCTCCCCCAGCCTCTCCTCAGCAGGGAGATGCTCCCCTCCCTCCATCATCCCTGTGGCTCTGTGCTGGGCTCTCTCCAGCAGCTCCGTGTCCTTCAGAGAGTCTCAGTTCCAGGATCGTGGCTTGGCAAGACTTGCCCTGCCCACAAAGGCACCTGGTTGCCCTGTCAGCACCTTCTCAGCTGCTGAACAGCCCAGGGAAGCACAGGGGATGGTCCTTCCACTCTTGGTTTTCCATCTGGCTGGTGCAACCAGACGCTGTCCTCTGCTCCCCTGGCTGCTACTCTCTTGAGACTTTGTGCCACCAGAGGAAGGCAGGGCAGCTCCTCGGGTCAGAGCTCACTGACCCTGAGAGCCCTGGGGAAGGAGGGGCTGGTTTGACACCTTCCTCATGCACAGATACAGCTGCTGTGCTGACTGGAGAGCTGCAGCGCCCGAGGACCTGGAGCAGGCTGGTGGTGGGGACCCACACCACACCCCACGCGTGCTCCACACACAGGCTTCAAGCACCGGAGATACCCTGGCAGGCAGCGCCTGCTCAGACAAAGGGCGAAAAGACAAAGGAGAGGGAAGGGAGCTGTCACTTGGCCCCCATCCCCACCACTCCCACCCAGGCAAGTTGGGTTTTGTTTTCCCATCACCAGCCTGAAATCCATCTTCCATGCTTTCGCGGCTTCAGCCACTCTCTTCCCTTATGGTTTCCTTCAGCTGAGCTGGAGGAAGAATAAAGAGATCTCTCTCTGGGCCCCAGCCTCTTACAAGGCTCATAAATATGTCTCTGCTTAAAACCTCACGGATTAATTAACTCCTGAGTATCTCTGGGAAAGAGCCACCCCCCTGTGCAGGAGGCAGCGTGGCGGCAGCAGCGGGAGCTCCTTGGGTCTCTCGTGGCCCCACAGGCACCTGACTGGGCTGCACCCGGCACAGGCAGCACCCAGGAGTGGGACCCCAGGCCCAGCCCCACACAGAGGCTGTGCCGGTGCCACGGGGCACCCGCGTGTCCTGCCGGGCCGAGCGGCCGCGGCTCTGCAGTGTTTCCAATTAGGCGCCTGACAATGCCCGGGCGCGGTGGTCCCTTGTAAATTCTGAGGGATGACGGTGCCACGGGGAAGCTTGGAGCGGGGTGGGGGTCGGTGCCTCAGGGGCTTCTCAGGACCGGGCTCTCAGGATGCACCAGCCCCTCCTGTGCAACCCCCAGGCTCCATGCTGGGCACCACCAGCCACTGCTCCACGGGAACAGGTGGGCTCTGCCAGCGCTCACCCCTCACACACACACCCCATCCCACCTTGGGGGGTGCAGCGTGCGCTGGGGGTTTCCCCTTGACACTCTCTGCATTGCCCCTGCCCCATGCCTGGTCTGAAGTGGAGTCAACCCGTGCAGCAGGGCAAAACCACCCGGGGGATTGGGCTGGATGGTCTTCCGAGGTCCCTTCCAACCCCCGATGTTCTGGGATTGTGTGACTCTGTGTCCCTGGAGGCTGCAGGAGCAGAACCCCCTCCACCTACAGCTCCCCGGATCCCGGGTGCTCCCTGCGGCACCTGCAGCGGGTCTGCAGCCGGGCTGATCCCAGCGCCCCGCGGGCATACGCACCCTTGCCGGGAGACGACCCAGTGCGAGGCCCAGCCGTGCCCAGCGCAGCCCCTGGGGAGGGAGGCGCGGGGGGAGGGAGGGAAGGAGGGAGGGAGGGTGTCTCCCTGCAGCATCCGTCTGGCCCTTGGCGCAGCGCGTCGGCTCCGCAGCGGCCGGTCTCCGCGGAGCGGGATCTGCCAGCAGCCCCTCCTTCCTCAGCGGCCCTGAGCAGAGCTGCTGCGGACAAACAACTTTTGCAACGCGTTTTGTTTTCCATCACTGCTCTCAAAAAGCGAACAAATCAAAGCCCTCTAGCTGCCGCTTCGCTAGTGTCAGGTGCAAGCTGAGCGGGGTAGGCGGTGCGCGGCACCCGGGCTCCCCGGGCGACCGGACGGGACGGACCTGCGCCCCTCGCCGGTGCTGCCCTGCTCCTTCCGAGGGCGGGTGTCCCCATCCCTCGAGTCAGGCAGGGCTGGAGCCGAGGAGTGTGGGCAGCTGGAATGTCAGCGCTGAGCAGGGAGCAGCCCTGCCGCTGCTGCGGCTGAGAGGGACTGCGATGTCCCCGGAGCCGGCACCGGGTCTCTCCTCCCTCTGCCCCTGCGCTGCTTCTCGCCTTCTCCCCCATGTCTGCCGGGACGGGGCTCCCAGTTCGGAGCGAGCAGCGTGCATCCATCCTGTGCTGCACCACCAGTGTCACCCAGCACCGCAGGGGCGCTGAAGGGAGACCCTGGAGCTGTCACTGTAAGGGAAGGGCCCTCAGTCGGGTTTTGGTCCTGGTTTGGGGTCAGGTTTTCTGACGGGAGAGGTCCCGAAACAGCTCCCTGCTGGTCCGTGTCCACAGTTCCTAGGGCTGAAACCATCCCCCATGGCCACAGTCACCCTCTGCCAGGGCAAAGGGATTCTGCACCCCCTCGCTGGGCAGCCCCTGCCACCATCCCCAACCCTCGCACCAGACAGGTGGGTGATGCCTGGTCCCAGTGAGGAGCTCTCCAGGCAGTGGGGATCCCAGTGAGCAGCTCAGAGCTGCCATGTGTGCACCAAGGGCAGAGCCTGTCCGAGCAGCTGCTGGTGGGCACAGCACTCCAAACCCTCTGCCAAAGTGGGTAGGGAGGGGCTGTTTGTGCTGGGAGCATCGTCCGGGGCCTGGGTTTTCTCCTCTTGGAGAAGGCAGCTGTCTGCACCCAGGAGAGACCTTGATGACGCTGGCACCACAGCAGCCGTGGTGGCACTTGGTCCCGGCCGGCCTCCTCACTGCTTCTCACACTCTGTGGGGACACGACTGCTTCATTCTGCTGGAGAGTAGCTTCCAGCGGGGCAGAGATCCTCTGGGTTGGAGAAAGGGGTTCCCAGAGCACAGACCACCTTTTCGTCTTGACAGCTGCAGCAGCAGCCCAGGTTCCTGCCTGTCCCACCTTGCTGCTGGCGTGGACCAGCCCCACTGCTCAGTTTCACCTGCAGACACAGCGGGCTTTCTCTGCAGCACTAGGGACCTCACACAGCCAGCGATGTGGACTGGTTGGCGCCACAGAACCCAGGGGCTGCGGGGTCACAGCCACCCTGAGCTGTGACAGGAGATCCCCAGCGCTGCCTTTGGCTGCAAACACGGACGGGCTGAGCTGCTCCCTGTCCCGTGAGCAGCAGCACCCTGGCTCTGCCTTGGTGCCTGCAACGGAGCATCCACTGGTCGTATCCTGCCTGACCCTGAGGTGTTTGCTGTGCGGCTGAGCCCCCATCCGGCTCACTCCCGGCCTCCACATGCTGCTGTCAGGTTGCAGCGTGAGCCGGGGGAGATGACGGAAGCTCAGCAGAGGGTTTCCCCAGGACCAAGGCACAAGCCCGGTGTGGGCTCCAGAGCCCCTCTTGGGGACACTCTTCTTCGCGGTGATGCTCCTTCCACGGTGGGGAGCTCACACAGCACCTTCCCAAGGTGCCCAAGGTGACCCTCACTGCAAAACCACCCTCTGGAGCTGAAGTCTGGGGACTGAGTGCCAGTGGGGGCTGCACTGGGGTGACTGGGGTCCCGCACAAACCAGCCGCTCAGCATCTTCCTCGCCCCTGCGCTGTGCCCAGGGGAGCAGCAGAGCCCCAACGATGCGCTGGGGATGCTCTTGAGGCCACGGATCTCCTGTGACCGAAACATAGCTGTTGATGTTTGAGGAGGGGAGATGCTGATGGGGAACGACGGCCGCTGTTTGTTTGTTAAAGCAGCTCTGCTCACACAGCTCGCAGCTCGGAAGGAAGTTCTCCCGGCCATAATATCCTGGCTCAGCACTGGGCAGACAATGGGATTAGCTGCTGAAATCACCCTGCACAGCCCAGGAAGGGCGTCTGGGAAAGAACAGCGGTGGGTCCTCTTCCGGGAAGGCTAGGGAGGGGGTAGGAGACTCCCATGAGCCGGGGTGGGGGCAAGGTGCTGACAGCCTGGCTGGAGCAGGGCACCGTCCCCCCTGGCTGGCACTTGGCATCGCCCTGCGCGGCTGTTCTCCCAGGGAAAGGGGTTAATTGCAAAGTGTGGGGGTTTAAAACACTTCCCAGAGCAGTCACACTGAGAAGAGGCCAGCACACACCCTGTGGCCAGCAGTGGCCTCACGTCAGCAACCCTGGGTGGAGCTGGGCTGTGCAGCTGATGGGTCTTGGTGCTACCAGCCCTGCTCCTTGAGCTGGGGGCACAAGACCCTCTTGGAGCCGCTTCTGCCCCTGCCCCAAGTGCACTGAGTCCTGCGACAGGGCTGCCTGGGCACCAAGGGCACCGATCCCCTCAGCAGGGCTGCATCACGGTCGCTGCTGCCCAGCACGTTCCCTTCAGAAGGGCAGACGGGGCTCTGGGAGGGTGGCGGAGGTGGCAGTGCCAGCTCCTCTGTTCATTGCAGCTTCTTAATCTCTACAAGGTCGCCCTGAGCCTTCAAAAGCGCCGCTCGGGACGGTGTCGGTGGCGCCGTCTGCCCTCGGCTGCCCTCCCCTGCGGCTGAGCTCAGGGGCAGGAAACCTCTGCTTCCACCGAAAGCCCCGACGGGTTTGGTTTATGTACTGGGGCAGAGTGAGGGAAGCACTTGCCAAGAAGCTTCCTTGGCTCAGATATGGGGACACCGAGACCCCGCGCAAGTGCCCCGGTGGTCCCACAGGACGAGGGTCACGGGGCTCCGGTAGAGCCTCTGTGGCTGCTGTTGACCCAGCCCACAGCGGGGTTCCCCAGGGCTGCCCCGTCACACCCTGTTCCTGGCGGTCTGACCCCCCGAGGGCTCCCCCAGCTCCCTGCCAGAGACCCGCGGGGCAGAGCCTCCCGCCGCCTCACCCTGCGAACACCGGACGCAGCAGCAGATGAAGGCGGGTGAATCCCTGCTCTGCCAGCGCCGGGGTGCGAGGCTCTGACTGCAGGGGGGCCCACGGAAAACCTCTGCCGGGGGAGCTGCCTGCGGGAGCCCCGACCCGCAGCGCGGAGTTGCCTCATTACGGGCTCGGATGGAGCCTTCTGCCTCTTCCTGCTCCCGGAGAATCTCATTGTGAACAAATTAAAGGGATTCTCGTTAAAATGTTAATGTCCTTCCAGGGCTGTTTGTTGTTTTTCTCAGCTGCCTCGGGTCTCTGCAGAGCCCTCGCTGCCTTTCCCTAACAGATTCCAGCCCTCGCTCCCTCCTCTTTCCGCGGCGAACTGGAAAGTCACAGCTGCGGTCGGCTCGTGGCCGCGGGCGGCGAGTCACGGCGAGGATCCCCCTCGCAGCTCGTAAACAGGAGGGACAAGCACGCTGCTGCTGCACCAGTGCCTCGCACGGGGCTGGGGCTGGGGACTGCGGTGGCGATGGCTCAGACCTTCCCACCACCACTCACATCTCTCCCCTAGACACAGGGCAAAGCCAAGGCAAAACTGTTTCCTTGTGGCTGTCACGGAGCCCCGGGTCAGAGGAGATCCCGGTGCGAGGAGCTGGTGACCCTGCTGGCCATGGTGACGGCACCATGTGTGCAGGATCTGGCAGCCCCCGACGCTGCTCTGGGCTCGTGAGTCCCCTGGGCCAGCAGCCACAGCACAGCCCAAAGGCACAAGGCGGCTTGCAGGGACACAGCGGCACCTCAAACCTTACTAGACCCAGCACTTGAGGCCACGGTCTAGGGGTTAGGGAGACGTTGGGATGAGGGCAGGACTTGATGATCCTGGAGGTCCTTTCCAGCCTGATGACTCTGTGACTCTGTGATTCTAAGACATCAGTGAAAAGCAGAGAGGCTGTTGGGTTTTTGCCACCACGAAGAGAAGATCACTCGTGTGAAGGCATTTTCCATCCAAGAGCAGCCGGTGCAAAGCCCTGGCTCCTCTCGGAATTCCTCAGCACCAGCTCTCTGTGCTGCTGGAGTTTAATGCTCTTTTCACTGCTGGTATCTAACACAGACACAGTCTCGGGGGTTACACGAAACATGTGTGAACCCAATGTGTTCTCACAGGGCTGCGTGCTTATTCTCCCTGCGTCACGCAGTCAGCATGGACCACGCGACCGGCAGAGCCCGAGGGCCACTGGCCAGCAGGGTAGGACAGTGGAAAACACATCCACTGGAGGAAGAGGAGGGTAGACCCTGCTCTTCAAGAACAGCTGTCAGACTCTGGTAGCAAAAGGTGATGGAGCTGCTGTGCAACCAGCCTTTCCTCAGGAGTGTGGCTTGTCCTGGAGCCCCACTGCTCCCAGGGTGAATTCCAGAGGGTTCTGGCTCTGGAGTCATTTACCTCCCCGGCAGAGGTGAAAACAGGCTTCCTAGAGATGCAGCCAGCAGCCACCACCTGCCTCATTCTGTGGGCAACTTCTGTTCTTCATCTGCTCAGAAGCCTCCTCCTCCTGTTCTCCTTCTGCTGTCTCTGGGGAGAGGAGCAGGAATTTACAGGATCCGTGGTCCTCTTTGGTCTCCCTCAGGTCCGACAGCTGTTCCCATGGGACCCACATTCGTAGGGGGGATAATGAAGGGCCAGTAGCCATCAGAGTGGCCACCACTGTGCTTTATTCTCTGCTCCGCTCGTGTCCCCTGTTGGCTGCTCAAGTGGAGCTGAGCTTAGCTGGGAATTTTGGAGCCTGGAAATGACTGGAGCAGGAAAAACAGGAGACACTGGGCTGGAACCCAGGGGAAGTGAGTGGAGCAGGGAAACGGGAGAGGCTGGGCTGCTGTGTGCAGGACAGCTCTGCCTGCTGGCTGTGTGGGCAGCTCAGGAGATGCTCATTGCCACCCACAGCAGGTTCCTGGACACAACAGGTCTCTGCAGCCGGCTGTAGGTGTAGACAGATCCCCAGTCAAAATGTGAGCCCTCTGCCCCTTGGTAGTTGGACACCAGCACCCAGCTGCTCGCTGGCTGTTAAAGCCTCCTCTGAGCCAGAACTGGTGCCGTTGAAGGCAGCAGAGGAGCTTTGGTGCTGCTGCTGGCCGAGTGCCGGGTGCCCAGAGCCGGTCCCAGCGGCTCAGAGAAACCTGAGCCCTGAAGACTCTTTGACTTGTAGTGTCCGAGAGCTTCAGGCACCCCGAGCGCAGGAAACGCTGGTGCTGCCACACACTGCTGGCTCCCTCCACACACATGGGGCTTATTAGCAGTGTCAGAAGCCTCCAGCTCGTGGGTGACCGCTAACCACAACCACCAGCATTAACCTCCTGCTTGGGGGTCATTTGCAACAGCCCACAGAAACGCCTTGGAACGGGGCCGTGCTGCCAGGAGCCGGTGGGCTCCTAAAGGCAAGTAACTCCAAAATCATTTCTACTGATCGATTTGGGCCTCTGGGAGTCCTGGAGAGAAGTGACAAATGCACTGTGGACATCTGCAGCCTGCCAGGGCAGGAATCCCGGGGTGGCCATGGTGTAGGGTGGCTCCACTCACAGGCTGAGGTCGCGGTCACTGGGCTCTGACCGCTCCGTTGCAGGAGCCCCGGGTCACAGACTCACAGGACATCAGGGGTTGGGAGGGACCTCAGAAGATCAGCCAGTCCAGCCCCCTGCCACAGCAAGATCCCTCAGATCCAGTCACACAGGAACATGCCCAGGAGGGTTTGAAATGTCTCCAGAGAAGGAGACTCCACAGCCCCCCTTGGGCAGCCCCTGCCAGGGCTCTGGCACCCTCACTGCCAACAAGGTCCTTCTCACACTGATGGGGAACCTCCTCTGCTCCAGCTCACACCCCTGCTGCCCCTTGTCCTGTCACTGGGTGCCCCTGAGCAGAGCCTGGCTCCATCCTCCTCACACCCACCCTTCCCATATTGATCAACACCCATGGGCTCACCCCTCAGGCTCCTTCTTTCCCAGCTCAGGAGCCCCAGCTCCCCCAGCCTTTCCTCAGCAGGGAGATGCTCCCCTCCTTTCATCATCCCTGGGTTCTGTGCTGCTGCCCAAGCTCTGCTGCCCAAGAACCAGCAGGATGAACCTGGCCACAAGCTGTGACAAACCCAGACACCCCCAGACTGTGACAGCATGGGGGTTACAGCCTGGCTTGGCCAGAGGGCAACAGGGGTTGACTTCTGAAGAGGGAAGCTGATGCCAGGGGAGATCCCAACCACAGAGACCAGAGCTGGGCAGTGGAGGGGCAGGAGACTACACTTGGTGGGTCTGCAGAGCTTCTGGCTGCTGAGGAAGCTTCAGGGGAAGGAGACGACAGCTCCCTGCACTGTGCACAGGCTGACCTCAGGGAAGGACCTGCAGCGGCTCTCTGGGCCAGCAGCCCCAGGGGGATGCAGCCACGTGCTGTGGGCAGGGAGCTGCAGGCATCTGGCCCGAGGGAACAGGACATCCCAGCAGCTTTGCCAGCAGTTCCCTCCAGCAGGAAACCTCTGGAAACTGAAGTCAGGTGTAACTTGGGACCCCCAGCTTGCCCAGAGAGGCAGAGGCCAGGTTTCCTGTGTGGCGCACGGTGTGGGTGCCAGCGCACCGCAGGGCACCGCGGTGCCGGCACAGACAGCCCGCTGTGCCGGGAGCCCCAGCCAGGCTGCGCCGGGGCTCTGCAGCAGCTCAGACTCCTCTAGCCAAGACGCTGGATCCCAGTGGCGAAGCTCATCGGACCTTCACGTCACCGACAGGGCCTGTCGTGCAAAGGGTTAAGGGCAGTCTGAACGATCCCTTTTGTTTAGATTCATTTCGGGTTTCGTGATTTCTGTTATTGCTGCATAAAATCACTTGCAGGCGCCCGGGGAGGGGGCTGCAGCAGATGGGAGCTAATTGGAAGCACAGCAGCAGCACCAGCAAGTGCCGCGCGGCTCTGCGGGGGCCATGTCACCCCTGCACCCGTGGGTCACGCTGGCCGCGCGGGAGGGGAGGATGTGCCAGGGTGGGCTGGGGCGTGCCCAGCAGCAGGGCTCTGTGCTCGGCGAACGTCGAGGGTCGGCTTGTCCTGCCATCAGCTGGGGCAGGAGGACCAGGTGCTGCCCAGCACCCAGCACCGGGCTCAGCTCAGGAGCTGGAACCCTCCCGCTCCCATCAGTTTACAAATAGGGCTGCTGAGCAGAGGGAACTCTGGCAGCTCCTGCGAGAGCAGACAGCTCTGGGCACGGCCGCTGCCTGCGCTGGGGAGCGCAAAGGGACCCTAGGACTCCTCACCATTGCAGCCAGCCCAGGGTGGGGTGGGATGGCCTGCCCAGCTCTGACTCTGCTTCCAGCATGAGCCCCCCAGGCTGCGGGGCACAGGAGAACGGGGGAGCCGCTGTGCGAATGCGAAGAACGTGGTTCAATTAACTTTTCTCGCTGTCCTCGGGGCTAGGAGCAGCGTCTCGGGGGCTCCCACCCCGGGCAGGTGACAGGGCTCAGGACTAATGAAGTTGCTGACGTGCCCCGAGCTCCGCTCTCCCGGCAGCGACGGTGGTTCCCAGAGCTGCCAGCGCTGCCGAGGGTCCCCGGCTCCCCTGTCCGCCTCGGGGTGGCACCTTGCTGTCCCTAACTCTACTGGCGAGTCAGATCCAGTCTGTGTGCCTGTGTCTGTGTGTGTTAGGGCTGCGCGTTAGGGCTGCATCGCTATGTTCTAGGGCTGTGTCTGTGCGTTAGGGCTGCGTCTGTGTCTCTGCCTGTGTGTCGCTCGTTCGCGCTGTTTGTTTTTGCAGAGCACAAAGAGCTTCTGCCTCCGGCCTGGCCCCATGACTCAGCTGCGGGGATTCTCCGCAGTCGCAGCCCTCCCAGCAGCCAGCCCTGCCGAGCGAGCGCTGGAGAGTGAACTGGACCAGCGAAGGGCGAGGGAGCTGCTCCTGCCGCCTCCCGTCAGAGCATGTGGCGGTTCTTCTTCCAAAGTCGCAGCACCTCCCGCATCCCGGTCGATGGAACCGACACGTCTCTCTAAAGAGCCGTGGGAACAGGCTGCTGCCCTCGGGACCCCCGTCCTGCCGCTGTCGGAGGGAACCGTGTCGCTGTCACTGCGGTGCCCCGGCCGCCTTCTCCTGGTGGAGCGCAACGGGCTGCAGTTACTGAACAGCTGTGGCCAGAACCCGGCGGCTCATTTCTGCCCCGATGAAAGGCTGGACCCCTCCCTCAGGATCCGCTTTGAGGTTGTCTTGTCCGCAAAGGACTGTTTCTAAAGATTGGAGTTTGGTTCCAACTTAAAGCCAGATTTTGCAATCCCGAGCGGAGCCTGCGGGTCCGGCTGTGCAGCCCCAGACTCATCCCGCCCGGACCGGCCCCTTGGGGCTTCTCCGCTCCGGCACCGGGAGGGGGGGTTCCCAGCCCCAGGGCTGCCCCAAGCACAGGGGTCATCACCAAGTCCCCCAGAGCCCCGTGGCCACTGCAGGCTCCTACCTGGCATCGGGGGGGGGGGGAGGTGCCCTGGCTGTCGGTGCTGTTTGACAACTTGTTAGGATTAGCCCGCTGGTCATAAAAGCCTCTCAAACGAGGGGGTTCGTGTCTGCGAGTCGGGCTGCTCTGCCCCAACCAGGAACAGATGTCGGGGCTGGTTGATGAATTGGAAACATCTGAAACAACTTTCTGAGCCCAAGTACAATAAATACACCTTTCATCGCGGTCCCTATGAGAGGGGCTGAGAGGCAGAAGGCACCGAAGGGTTTAATATGGCCCCCAGTGAGGAGTCGTTAGGACAAATGAACCAGATTCCATGGGAGCGACTTTGCTGGGGCTCCAGGAGCCACCTCTGGAGCTCTGGGTGGGACTTTGTCCTGTAGACCTTCCCAGGTCACTCTCGGTTGGCCGATGCCACCAGCCCTACGGAGGATGAAGGTCTGTGAGAGCGAGGAGACACGAGGGGATCTGGTTTAGGGGTGACCTTGTAGAGTAGGGTTGATGGCTAGACTCGGTGACGCTGGGGGTCTTTTTGAACCTGAATGATTCTGTGATTCTATGATTCGATGAGGTGCCCCCAAGCCCTGGGCAGGAACTGGGTGCTTCTGTGCCAGGGCGGCCAACATCCACATCCACGGGTGGACACACAATCCTCTGGTGCCTCCTGAGCTCTTTGAGATGCTTCAGCATCTCCAGAGGCTGATGGTGAAGCAAAGTGGAGGGTTCTCGGGTGTCCTCCCCACGTACGGTGCGCAGTGCTGAGCTCCTGGCGAGGGCGTTGCCTGCCAAACCGGGGAGCAGTCCCGGGGCTGTGGTTCCTCCCACACGGCCCACGCAAGCTCTGCAGCTGCCCAGGAGCCAGCTGGGGCCGGAGCAGAAGCAACCAGCATCCTTGGGCCGCGGTGCCAGGAACATCTGTTGGAGCCAGGAGCGCCGCCTGCCAGGGTTCAAGTGGCTGCCATTCCCGCCGCTGATCCCACGACCTGCAGAGATGAGAATCTTTCAGCAGGAGCTGCCAGAGAGGGTTGATTTGTCCACATCTGCACTTGGCTGGTCCCCCCGAGCGCAGCCGTGCTCTGCTGGTTTATGCCCAAATCGCGCTGCGTTTCCTTTGCGAGACAAACCCCAGCGCTTCTTTTGTCAAAGCTGATGTGGGCTGCACGGGAGTCGAGGGGCAGGTTCTCCGGCGTCAGTGCAGCCACGAAAAGCCGCTGCGTTGGCAGCCACCGTCACCTACGGCTGGGAACACAACCCCGCTGGCGCTCAGCGAGCAACGGGAGCGGCGGTCTTGCAGCAGGGCTCCTACTACGGTGGAAACTCCCTTTGGTTCTCGCTTCGCAGCAGCCTGGGGCTCCCCACGGGTGCCCTCCCTGAGAGACAAGTGTTGTAACCACACAGGCACGAAGGAGTTTGGATTCTGCTCTGGTGAGGGTTGTAAAATGATGGGAGCAGATGAAAACAGAGAGGAGACTGGCTCCACAGCCTGGGCTGTTTGGTTCTGGGCTGACTGCGCTCAGGGACCTGCAGTGACCCTCTTGTCCGGACGGATCTTCCAGTACCCCCGAGCTCTGGCCGCGCCACCGCCCTGCTGCCGGGAAGAAGTGGAAACGGTCCCAGGGGACTTGCTGGGGACACACACAGGCGCGGGCACAGCCCAGTGACGGGCACTGGCCGACCCCAGGCTGACTGTCCTGCCCCAGTGTGGGGGGCCGCCATGTCCCGAGGATGACACTGTCCCCAAGTGACGGACCGGTTGGCTGCTGGGTTTGTACAGCTTCACTGCCAGAGGGCTGAGGCATTCCCAGCGCGGGCTCTGAGCAGAGTGGGTCCCTGGCACTCGGTTCACAGGCACAGGAGTCAACCTTCGACGGCTCCGTCTGCAGTCGCTCCCTGAGCCGGCCAGCATGAGCAGGGCTGGGACTATCACACAGCCGTCAGCAATGGGACACCCCTGCTCCCACATCCCCTCCGCACCACAGAGCAACAGTGCCCTGTGTAGGAGTCAAGTCCTCCAACCTGCCTGGCTGAAGCTTCCCCAGGTCCCGGCCACTGCTCCTGACCCCCGTTAACAGAACAGCCTTTGCTGATTGTGTGGCTAATTGGTGTCGTGGGGTGGCCACTGCTGGGATGGCTGGTGTGGCCACTGCTGGACACCCCTCCCTGCTCCAGCACCAGCACCCAGCACTTGATCTGCATCTCCCCCTGCCCCACTGGGCAAAGTGAAGCCCCTGCAATACAGGTGTCTGGACCAAGGTGCGGGCTGTGATGCCGGTAACTGGACCAAGGTGCGGGTTTGGTCCCAGGGCAGTGCCCGGCTCAAATGGGGCAGGGGAGTAGCTCAGCACTGCCCCAGAGATCTGAGATTTTGGACAAAAAGGGGACCCTGAAGTCCTGGTGAACCCCGCACGGAGCTGGCTGTGGGTGCAGGACAGGTAGCAGGGAGCAGGGTGAGGGTGCAGGACAGGGGGCACGGAGCGGCTGTGGGTGCAGGACAGGTGGCAGGGAGCAGGGTGAGGGTGCAGTACGGGGGGCACGGACCGGCTGTGGGTGCAGGACAGGTGGCAGGAGCCACCCCCATAGCCAGTCTCCCTCAGGACTCCGGGCTCCCTCCACCTTCCAGCCGGCTCCGCACTGCTGCCCAGCCCAGGCGCCTTCCCGGGCGCGTCTCTGTCTCTCTGTACTTCTGTCCTGCGCGGGCAGAGCGGAGAGTTGTCTGGAGAGCGATTCACCATTCCCGAGCAATGTCCTGGAGCAGCTGGGATGTGGCCCCGAGGGAACAGCCACAGCAACCCAGACCCCGAGATGGGAGAAGCTGTCCCAGCCCTCACCCGGAGCGGTTGAGATCTGTCAGGGACATCACCGGCACCACACGGGACACGACTCGCAGGCACCAGGGCTCTGGGGGTTGCTCCCCAATGTCTAATCAGCGAGATCCACACTCCTTCAGAGAAGTGGCTGGGTCTTTGGAGATCGATTCTGCTGTGGGGAGCTCTCAGATGGAAAACATCTCTGTAACGGAGGGGTCTGGTAGCAATTTCAGCTGAAGGGCTGGTCGGTCCCATTGTTCCCAGCCCGCGATGTCCGTGTGAGAGGTCCCGTGGACTCGGGATGCTGCAGAGTGAGAAGGAGCTGCAGATGCTCGGCACCAGCAGCATCTCTGTGCAATCAGGTAACGGATCAGGAGTTGATTTCTGCGAGATGGGGCCGTTGCTGTTTGTTTAAAGGGCCGACAACAGCCTGAAATTCACCTGTAATCTATTCAGGTGCTGAGACTAAGAGATCTGCCCTGACCCGGAATGAATAGGGTGAGGAAGGGCTGTTTGTTCTATTTCACCTGGTGCTTGTTGCGGTGTCTCGGTGGCACCCTGAGTGCCCCGACCCCAGAGCTGCAGTCAACCCCAACGCATGTGAGTCCCCGCCAGGCGCTCAGGGTGCCCTGGCGCCGGGGGTCTCTCATCACCAGCACTCGGGGCAGGAGCGGGGTGTGGCTGTGTGGAACCCCGATGGCCCAGGCAGTGGGAGGGGATGAGCAGTTCTCATCCTCCCGCTCCTCTTTGTGCACTTCCTACCTGATTCGCACGAATCAGCCCCCCTCTTTGAATCAGAGCACCTAGAGAGAGAGCAGCAGTGAGAGCCGCGGGCTCCTAGCCAAGCCCTGCAAGTACCCCGGGGCAGGAGGTGCACTGATGCCCTCCACCTCATCCAGGTCACCAGTCTGCAGCATCTACCTGTCACTGCCCGACCTGTGTCCCGACCCGCAGTGCAGATTCTCTCCACCTCTGCGCAATAAGGTTCGTGGTATCTGAGGGCTCGATCGGATCTCCTTGGTCCTCGCAGAACTAATCCAGTCCTGCCCACACGCTGTGATTTCCAGACCTCAGACCGTCCTCCCTCTCCTCTGGAGCCCCGCAGCTGGGTCTGCGCTCTCCCTCCCCGGGCAGCAAGAGGGGAGTTGCGCACCAGGGGCCGTGGCGCTGGGCGAGCTGTGGCTGGGCAGGCGCAGCGCTGGGCACAGCGATCGCCAGGGAGCCTGCGGCGAAGCAGAGAAATCTCACTTCATTTCCCCCCCCCCCCCCAGCTGAATCACTACCAGCCGCCCCGGGGCTCTGCCTCTGTAGAGGAAATACAGGCTGTGATCGCTGCTCCGAGCGCCAAGGCTCTGCTCCAGGGTCACCCAGCCCGGTGCCCGTCATCCAGGCTTCTCCTGATCACCCCGGCCTCCCGCAGCAGTCCATCGGCGCCAGGCGGTACCAGAGGAGGGGGCTGGCCTTGCTCCTGGCACAGGGAGGCTTTTCTGAGCCCGGCGAGCTCAGCCTTCGCATGCTGCTTGTTGCCTGCCTGGCCGCTCACACGCCATCGTGCAGAAATGCAGCGAAACCTGCGCTGGCTCCGCAGCCTCCATCACACCCGGGCACTGCAGCACCACACGGGCTCAGCGGCGGGTGGACAGGGTGCCCACGCCTGGGCGCTGTAGCAGGCCAGGAGCGACGGGCTCTGGCACCAGTGCGATGAAGTGCTCCTGGGGGAAGGCGTTGCGACGGCATCGTGTCTTCAGGACAGGGCTGTGGGTATTTATCGCGCTGGCAGCGCTGGCACAGGCACTGCTGCAGCACTTAACAAGTCAGACTGAGCCTGGCACACTTCCTCTACCCTGACATTAAGCAAATCTGCTTATTGTTGTTTTATCTGTTTAATGGAGCAGCAGGGACGGCTCCAGAATTCAGACCAGGGTGAGTGTTGCACACGGAGTCAGCGTCCCGTTGCCGACTCCCCCCAAAATGTCACCGCTCCTTCTGAAACTTTACAAGAAACCCTCTTGTGTAGGTTGGGGCTTCCAGCGGGGACTTCGCTGAAGGGGCAGATTTTATATCCCAGGATCAAACAGACTGCATCCTGTCAAGTTATGAAATGTAATGGCCAAAAATTACTACTAATCCCCCCCACCAAAATTGCCGGTTTGATGTAACCGGCTGTCCTGCCGGTTCTGGGAAGGGAGAGCAGGGGGGCAGAGCCCAGGGCTCGTGGGAGCGGAAAGGAGTCGCTGATGTGGGCAGAGCCGAGGTGTGGGGGGCATGCAGCCCCAGGCAGAGACTCGGGGCTGTGGCCCTGTGCGATGAGATGGGGCAGGAAGAGAACAGGGACCCCACCCTGAGCGACCTGTCCACCCACCCTTCAGCCCTGTGTGGTGCTGCAGCAGCGTGGGCTGCCCTGGGCCACGAGCTTTGCTGGTGCCCAGCTCCACGTCAGCCTCTAGCACCCCAGCCGGGCTGCTGGAGTCCCTCTGTCTCCACCACAAACGGTCTTTTTCTGCAGCTTCCCCTGGAACCAGCTGCAGGAAATAAAATCCTGATCCGTTGCTTGATGAGAGGGGCGATGCGGTTCTTCTCCTGCAGCCCAGAACGAGGAGTGTTGGCACCGTCCTGGGGAGCAGAGCTGGGCTGCCAGACACCCCAGCAGCCCCCGCCTTGGCCAGCCAAGGGGTGAGCTGGTGCAGACGCCATCCATCAGGGCTTTGTCTCACTGCCTTACCGGGGCAGGTTTGGGCAATCCCATCCCAACCCAGCGCCCGGAGAAGGTCAGGAGCGTGAGGGAGGACACAGAAGGTACCACCTGCACACCCGGGGCTGGGGCAGCCCTTCCTGGGGTGTCTGGCAGGACCTCGCCAGTGCCGGGACTCCCTCGCAGCCAGTGGGTGTCCCACGCACCTGGGACGTCGTCGGGGTTTCCCTGGCTGGGAGCGACGCGATTACTCGTTTCCTTCCTGCCGCAGGCTCTGTGCCTCTGCACGACAGCGCGGCCGCCGCCTCGCTTGTCAACAGACACAGCGAAGGGAAGGAGGGTTTCCCTGCCAAACACACACAAACACACGGTGTCTTCAGTCAGGGCTGCAGCATCCCTGCGGAATCGGTGCCAAGGGGCTGCCACCACTGCCTGCTCTGCCCGTGCTCCTCGTGCCCTGCCAGCAGCCCTCGCTGGGTGCAGGGGTCCCCCTGGGAGCGGAGCGTCCTGGCTCCTCTGCCCACCCGCTGTGCAGCGGAAACAGGAAGGGGATGGGGGAACCCACACTTGAAGGCACTTTTGTGCCAGCGTTTTCCTAGCCTGTGCCCTCCTGAAACTCCGACGGCAGACGGCCGACGGCACCCTGGGGTGGATCAGAACCGGGCTGGCTGGCAGATCGAGAGACGTCCTCTCCCCCTCTGCTCTGCCCTGGGGAGATCCCATCTGGAATCTTCTGTCCAGTTGTGGGCGCCTCAGGTCCAGAAGGACACAGAGCTGCTAGAGAGATCCCAGCGCAGAACCACAGGGGTGATGGAGGGAGGGGGGCATCTCCCTGCTGAGGGAAGGGATGAGGATGGGGAAGGGGAAGGGAAGGGAGAGGCTGCAATCACTTGTGACTTGGCTCTCCAAGTTCATCGCTCAGCCACCTCTCCTGGACCTCAGAGAATCCTCGCAGCCCCTTCTGTCCTGCCCCACGGTGCTGCCTCGTTTATCCGTAGGAAGAAGCGCTTGAGCGGTTACACAAAGAGACTGATTTGTTCCTCGGGCACTCGCCCCGCCGTCTGTGCCAGAGGATTCCTTCCCCGCTGCCTGTGGTGCGCGGGCTCCTCCTGCACTCGGGTTCCCCGGGGCTGGCACAGTGCGTCCCACAGCGCGGAATTTCCATCTGGTGGAAAAGCTCTGCTTTCCCTGCTGTGAGAACCACGGGCCGGCGGCAGCTCTGCGGGGTGACGGGCATCGCAGCCGGCCCCCAGCTGCGCAGCCGCATCGTTCTCATACGGAAACGCGAAGAGAAGGGGCAGTAGCTGCTCAGCGGGATGCAAAGAGGGTCGGCTTTGCACATCCTCCTCATCCTCTCTGCAGCGAAAGACCGACACGGTCAGATCTCGGGGTCACCCGCGGGCTCTGCCTGCAGGGCTCCCTTTCCCAAGGACCCGGGTCCTCCCGGATGATCCGGAAGTCACCTGAAGGTGCTGCTGTTACCCGGGAGAGATGAGGGCTGGCAGGCGGGAACAAGGGGAAGCCCGAAGAGCCAGGGATGAGAGCTCGGGATGGTGCTCTGGTGTTTTTAACACTTCTCACCCCCAGAGCCTGGCCCTGCAGACCCTTCGGGACTGAATTCTGCTTCCTTGGCGGAAACAGCTGGATTTGCCGAAGGATAAAGGAGAATGTTTTCCATTTACACATCGAACACCCCCATTAGAGCCTTCCCGGCTGTACCCCAGCGCTAACGAGATTTCCGCGACACCGCAGGAGCAGAGAGAGTAATTTGGACCCGTTTCGTTTTCACGGCTGGAGAGGCTGAATTAATTGAGATTAACCCCTGTACAGAGACAGCAGCTGCCTCAGGTAGAGGCGAAGAGGCGGCTCGTTAGCGCCGGAGCAGTTCTGGGGTAACTGGTGACAGGTGCCAACCCAGGTGAAAATGGACAGCTCTGGGGCGGTGGGGCTTCTCCGGGTCTCCTCGCTAAGGAGGGGGCTGGAGAGCAGGGGGGCTGTTACAGCAATCCCTGCTTTTCCTTTCTCTCCCCAAAGCTTTGCTCCTTACCCTGGGGGCACCTGGCTGGCTGGAGACCGCTCGGGACAGGACACTCAGTCCTAGGGCAGGTTCCCGAGGAGCCACAGGTTGCTGGTCCCTGCAGCCCTGGCTCTGCCGAGCCCCTGTGCGCTCCCCAGCAGAGCTCCTGCCCCAGCAGAACTGTCTGGGGTTGCTGGGAGTCTTCCCGGTGGAATGCAGCTACGGAGGGGACTATTCCCCATCTTAGCGAGCGAGAGAAAGGAAAACTGAGGTGAGTGGATGTTTTCTTAAACGGACGATGTAATTGCTGACATCTGGGACAAGAGCTGTTCCTCCCCGACTGGAGTCTGTTCCTATCTCAGGATGGAGCAGCCATGTGGGGGCAAATTCTTCGGAGAGTGGCTTTGAGTCCCTTCCAGGCAGGACCGGGGATGAAAGGTGGCCCATGCTGGACACATAAACGAGGTACCGATGTCCTGATTCATCTCTTTCTCGCATGAGATCTTCCTTGGCTGCATCAGACTCGCTCGATTATTTATAGGCTTTAAACACTGAAAACGAGATGAGCAGGTTTCAAACAAAACATCAAGCCCTCGGTGCCGACCACGTTGTTTCAATAAGAAATTAGGTTTGAAAAATCAAATTCAGAGGGTTTCTGTGCTGGATCAAACCTGCCCCTCATGTGGTTCACATCCACGCTGGACCCGCTCTGCAGGACTGGCTTCTCTTTGCAGTGATGTGCAACAGTGAACTCAAAACAAACAGATCTGGTTTCGTTCAGGGGATGTTTCCTCGTCATTGAAAAACATCGTTTTCCGCGCCGTCCCCTGCCGTTTCTTGGGGAAGTCCTGGAGGCTCGCAGCTCGTCAGAGGCATCGGGACATCATCCTGTAGGCTGCCCTCACCGACACAGCGCTCTGCTCCCTGCGGGCTGTGGCAGACCCCTGCGTGGCAGGGGGTTCGAGAGAACCTCTCTCCATCTGCTAACCAGCCCCTCTTCTGATCCACCCTAGGATGCTGCTGGCCTCTTGGCCACCAGGACCCATTGCTGGCTTCTGGCCATCCTGCTGGCCACCAGGACTCCCACGTCCCTCTCTCCCCCGCTGCTCTCCAGAAGAAGAGGCGTGAGGGCAGCTGGAGCTGCACCGAGGGGACGCGCAGAGCAGCTCTGAGCTGCAGCAGTCGCTGCGCTTGCGACGCAGCATGAATGGTACTTCGGGCTGTCCCTGCAGCTTGTGTCTTCTTCACGTGGGGAAGAGCTGCTGGGGTCTCTCGCTTACCCGTGGGGACGGTTGCCCCACCATCATCACCCCGCAAACACGTCAGCAGCAAAACGTGAACCGAGCTGTGGTACAGAAGCACAACCGTGGTCACACCAGCCACTTCCTCTGTGGAGCTGAGACAGAATGAAGGACTCCCAGGCTCCACGTCGTGGGATGAGGCTCAGCCTGGTGGGATGTGCTGAGCGTTGCTGTGCAGCACCTGCTCCGGGTCACTTCACGGGTGCTGATGGCCCCACAATCAGCACTTTTCTCCCCACGAGGCTGGGGAAGATCCAGCACCCGTCTCGGGGAGGGGCCAAGTGCTCTGCCCAGGCAGCACCAGGCACGGGACTGGCACCGCTCCTGCGCACGGTGCTGGGTGTGGGGCGGCAGCACCGAGAAGTCCTGCACGTTGGTGCCAACAACCAGTTGGAGCCTCAGTTCCTAGCACCCCGAGCAGAGAGCGAGCTCAGCTCTCCAGGCCGCTGGGCTGCCCTCGCCGCACATCTTGTGCGCTGGCGGGTCACCGATGTCGCTGCCTGTCTTCCTCTCCCTACTGATGTGGCTCTGTGGAGTGTCCCTGTGAGTCAGCGCCACCCGCTGCCGCCCCCAGCGGGGCTTGGGAAGCCGAGAATCCTCCTGCAAGACGGGAAGCGCCTGCAGCCGCCCCTGTGCTGCTCGTTTCTCTAGGAGCAACGGAGCAGCTGAGCGGGGGAGAGCCAGAAGGGCAGGAGCTGCTCATCTAGTTCCCTGCGGTTTCATAACTCAGTTGCTCACCAGCGCTGGATTTCCCGAAGCCTGTGGTTTCCCAACAGCCCTCGTCTGCGGGGAGGATGTATTTCAGTAGCTCACTGAGCTGACGTGGGATCCCAAACAAACATAATGTGGCAGCAATCCGGGGCTCTGCGAGAAAGAAACACAAACACCCCACCGGCCGTGCTCAGCCCAGACGAGGAAGCGAAGCAAAACCGCCGGTGCCAGCAGGTCACCTCCCAGAGCATGGCTGGAGATGCTGCAGCCCTGTGCTGAACGAGCATCACGGCCCCCCAACCCACAGCAGACCACAGAATCCGGGTTCTGCTCAGGGGCACCCAGTGACAGGACAGGGGGCAGCGGGTGTGAGCTGGAGCAGAGGAGGTTCCCCATCAGTGTGAGAAGGACCTTGTTGGCAGTGAGGGTGCCAGAGCCCTGGCAGGGGCTGCCCAAGGGGGGCTGTGGAGTCTCCTTCTCTGGAGCCATTTCAAATCCTCCTGGGCTGTTCCTGTGTGCCTGGATCTGGGGGATCCTGCTGTGGCAGGGGGATGAGACTGGATGATCTTTCCAGGTCCCTTCCAATCCCTGATGGTCTGTGACTCCATGAGCCCAGGCAAGGAAAAGGCCCCTGGCAGGGTCAGGGCCAGGGCTGCTCCTCAGGAGTAGGTGGTTGCTCTCTGCAAATGATGCTGCTGCTCTGGGCCAGGCAGCCCACTGCTGCCAAAGGGACAGTGCCTGTATCCTTGGAGAGCAAATCCCAGCTCAGGCAGAGGCAGTCCTGGAGCTGGAGGTATGGGCTTGGCTCACAGCCCAGTGGGCCTGTTCCCATGGGCTCAGAGCTTGAGGGGTTAGGTGGGTGCACCGGTGAGGTTTGTCCTTTTGCAGCTGAAGAGAAGACTCCAGTGTGTCAGTGGAGCTGTGTCCAGTGGCCCTGCATCAGGTCACTCACAGATGATCCCCTGCGATGCTCTGCTGAGCCTTGTGCAATGGGGCTGGGACACTCCAAGTGCCTCACCGAAGCGGCTCATGGCTCGTGGCAGATTGGCTTCAGCGTTAGCTGCTAACATCCTCCTCTGGAAACTGGTGGGGAGTTACTCGCGTTTTCTGAACATAAACTTTCCGCGGTGCAGAGCAGCCCTGTGGTGAAGAAAAAGCACTTGTGAGCTCCGGATTTATAGCCCGGCCCTATAAAGCTGTCCAGAGCAGGTCGCTGCCTCAGATGCTCATGCTCAAATCATTTTCCTGCTGTTAAATGAGGAGAGCTCTGCGTCTGGCGGGGCCGCGCTGCTCATGCTCTCACCACTTCATAAATAACCCTCCGTCCCAGCAGCCCGGAATGAAACAAAAAGGCGAGGGAGGGGGGCCGAGGTCCGTGCGGAGCTCTCCGTGCCGCTGTGAATGCCTCTCGCCATGATGTCAGCTCTGACAGAGCCTCGGCCCCAAATCGCTTCCACATGTGCAGCCAGCGGCTGGGCTTTACCTGGACTTTCCACTGGCTGGCGGCCCTGGCGCCGCTCGCGGCCTCCTCGGGATGTTCCTGCTGACGCTGGGCAGCCCCATCTCATCTCAGGGGGCCGGGTTATTTTTATCCCCCCACGCTTTCTCGTCCCCTCGGTGAGGATGACTTCACACCTCCATGGGCATCGCGGGCGCAGGCCGACCTGACACCCGCAGCAGCCGCCGCCAGGGCAGAGCCTGGCGGGGCGGCAAAGTCTGTGTCGGGCAACCAGCTTCTCGCCGCAGGACGCGGATCCAGCCCTCGAGGCTTTGCTGCTGCCTTGCAAAACGGGGCGGGTGGGCCAAGGCGCCCCGGCTCGTGTCCTGCAGGCTGCCGCCAGGCACCGGCACAGCTTGCGGGGGCTGGGGATGCTCAACCCTTCTGCGACGGTTGGTGGCCAGGGCAGTGTCCCCGCGTTGGCAAGAGCAAAGGAGCTGGGACACTCGACTGGGGGGCAGCTGCAGCCCCCTGCTGCCCCCACCATGGCTGCCTCTGGCTCCTGCAGCAGCTGGAGTGCACCAGTCCTACTGGGAACACGGGACTCTTAGGACCAGTAACACTCCTAATGACCCTTGAAAATCATTTACCAGCCCTTGAAGGGTCTGAGTTAATGAAATCTGCCCAGACTCGGCCTGGCTGTGACTGAGCTGGGGAGGGATGTGGCCCTCACCCCGCAGAGCAGCCGAGGGGCTGAACGTGACCCCCCACTCTCTGGACGGCTTAGAGAGGGCTTTGAGGGCTGCTCTCCCGGCATGGCTCCGTACCCACGACTTTAATTAGTCTGCTCTGTGAAGTGGTTTGGGGATGCAGCGCCCGAGAGAGGCAGCAGAAAGAGCAGAGCCGAGCGCCGCAGAGCAGCAGGACGTGGCCACATGCGGCAGATGTTGGTCACATTGCAGAGCCCTTTGTCTGCAAGGACTGGGCCACGAACACACAGGGCAGCGCGGGGAGCAGAGTGGGCACTGGAGGAGGTCTGTTTGGCCAGAACCTTGGGCCGCTGTGTGCAGAGACCTGCCAGCACCCAGCTGACCCCAACAGAGCTGAGCACAGGATCACACAGACTCACAGAACATGAGGGATTGGAAGGGACCTTGAAAGATCAGCCAGTCCAACCCCCCTGACACAGCAGGATCCCCCAGATCCACTCACACAGGAACAGCCCAGGAGGGTTTGAAATGTCTCCAGAGAAGGAGACTCCACAACCCCCCTGGGCAGCCCCTGCCAGGGCTCTGGCACCCTCACTGCCAACAAGGTCCTTCTCACACTGATGTGGAACCTCCTCTGCTCCAGCTCACACCCGCTGCCCCTTGTCCTGTCACTGGGTGCCCCTGAGCAGAGCCTGGCTCCATCCTCCTCACACCCACCCTTCACATATTGATCAACATCCATGGGGTCACCCCTCAGGCTCCTTTTTCCGAGCTCCAGAGCCCCAGCTCCCCCAGCCTCTCCTCAGCAGGGAGATGCTCCCCTCCCTCCATCATCCCTGTGGCTCTGCGCTGGGCTCTCTCCAGCAGCTCTGTGTCCTTCTGGAGCTGAGGGGCCCACAACCAGCTCAGCTCCCCATGGCTGCTCCCAGTCAGCAGTGCTGGGGTGGGTGTTTCCCAGGTCAGGGTGAGGAGACCTCAGGCTCGTGGAAGGGCGGCGACTCGTCACCCAGCTACAGGCTTCTCTATCCATCGCTGGCCCTGGCTTTTGTGTTGGAGGGAGGGAGGGAGATCTCCGCGGATTTGGCTCGGCGCAGACAATGATGCCATAAGCGCAGGGCTCCTCTCAGTGCCAACGAGTCTAACCTAATAAAAGGGGGAAATTTCCACTGACCACAGGGGAGCAGGAGGGTTGGGACAGAAAAAAGAGGTGGAAAATTATTTATGACAGAGTAATTGCGTCTGAGACAACTCGCAGGCAGCCAAGATTCCACAAGAAATTTAGGAAAGAACAACTTCAGGTCAATCTGATTTGTTGTCCTGTGAGCGCAGGGGGTGGGGGGGAAGTTTCCCTTGTGAAAATTGGACTCTGCAGCCGTGCAAGAGCTCGGAATCAAAATGACTGTGGAAAATAAATGGCTGGCTGGCAGCCCTGTCAGCGACGGACCCTCGCTCGGCCGCGCTGCCCGGACACAGACGCACGTCCCGGCCGACCCAGCCCCGCACAGCTGGCATTTTCCTCTGGTTCCTTTAAAATCTGCTTTGGTTGTCCCCGGGGCTGGAGGGAGGAACAAAAGGATGCCAGAGCTCTGGGCAGGGTGGCAGAGTCTGCTTAGCTCCAGCTGGGCGAGGAGGGGCCCGCTGGCAGCACCCCAGTCCGAGGGCAGGACCCCACTGCTGCTCTCTGCCCGCTCGGGGCAATGTTTCGTCCCCAGTGCCTGCCCTGGGCAGCTGCCTCCTGCACTGTGCTCCCAGGATCTGCCCCACAACGGCACCCTGCCCGGCTGCCTCATCCCTGTGTTTGCCATTGTGGGGCAGTCCTCCCACCCTGGCAGACACCAGCCAGGTCACCCCAGTTCCCCTGAAGGATCCTTGAAGCACTCAGGGCCCAGCTCCTGCTCCCTGGTCAGCAGCAGTGCCTGGAAAAGGTGATGAACAGGACCTTCCCCTCAGCTCCAGCTGACTGTCAGACCTATTTTCAAGGTTTCCCTTTCCCCTAAGGAAGCTGTGAACCATTTTTTTAGTAGAGGTGGAAGTTTAATGAGCTGCAGGGTCTCTCTCATTTGCTGGAACCCAGAAGGTGGAACTTTAATAGGAGCCACCAGTTACTGCAAAATGTTCCTCGTTGGATCAGAGCTGTTTGCTCCCTCAAGCAGACCCCGGGATCATCAAACCCAACCATCAATCCTGCTCTACAAGGTCACCCCTAAATGAGGTCCTCCAACACCATGTCTAAGCGACTTTTACACTCGTCCAGGGATGAGGACTCAACCACCACCCTGGGCAGGCCATTCCAGTGCCTGACCCAGGAGAGCCGAGGGGAGCAGGGTGCGGGCTCTGGAAGAACTGCCTCCCCAGCGCAGCGGGAGCTTGCAGGGTTTTCGCCGGCTCCGCTGCAGAACCTGCTGCTAACTCCAGTGGTTAATTCTATTGTGTCAGTCCCCTCCATTATTTGGTTCAGAAGACGAAGACTAAACGCGGGCTTTGAGCTGCCCAGAGCTCAGACCTTGCCCTTGGGGAAGCCTCAGCCTCATCTTTTGTTTTCACTCGGGTTTCTGCAGGTCTGCGGCTGTTTGTTTTCGCAGCGCAGCTGCGGGACAGGGCGAAGTGTGCGAGCGGCGCTGGCACCCGGCACCTCTAATCCGCGGTAAGACAAGCCTGACGGCCGCTTGCTTAATGTTCCACATCCTTTTCCGATTAAGCGAAAGGTTTGAAGTGATTATAGTTTATTTACAACAAAAGTGGACTTAAATGAGAGCTAATTCCTCCCCCTCCTCCCTCCCTCGTCGGGCCGGGTGCCAGTTGCCATGTGTCTGCTCGGCTCCCTCTGCGAGAGCATCCGCAGAAGCCAGGGGCAGATGTTCCCACCAGCCTCTACAGACCGAGCTTCTCCCGAGCAGGGAGTGCCCCCCGGGGTCCCGGCTCACCCCAAGGTGCCACAGCCCAACCCTGGACCCTCTCGGGTGGGTGCCACGTTCCCTTTCCCCGCAGAAGGTCCAGCAGTCCCTCAGCCAATAGTGCAAAGACAGCTTCAGTTTCCAAGCCAAACGTGTTGGTTTTATTGTCGTTCATCAGAGAAACAGCGAGAGGCTGCTCTGACGGGCGGTGGCAGCAGAAACCACCGCCGAGATGTGGGGCTGGGGGTGTGGGTCATGTTCCCCCGCCACCCCGAAGCCCAGGGTGACAGCAAGGAGGGAGGGGGAGAAGTTTCTCTCCCTGAGACACTAAACTCAAAGTGGATTTTTTTTTTAATAAATGGATTTTTATTGGATTTCCAATCAAATTCAAACTGTTTCCCTTGGCACCAAGGGAACCCCATCCCAAAGCCCTTTACACTGCCACGGGCAAGTGCAGTTTCTGGCTGGGGACACAGCGGGTCTCAGACAATCAGGGGGCAACTGCAGAAATCCAGGGGGAAAGTGAGGGTGCCAGAGCCCTGGCAGGGGCTGCCCGGAGGGGTTGTGGAGTCTCCTTCTCCGGAGCCGTTTCAAACCTGCCTGGATGTTCCTGTGCGACTGGATCTAGGGGAACCTGCTGTGGCGGGGGGAATGGACTGGATGGTGTTTCGAGGTCCTTTCCAATCACTAATGCTCTGGGATTTCGTGATTCTGTGAATCTGTGTTGGCTCGGACTCCCCAGGGCCAGGAGGGTTCTGCCCTGGTTCATGGATGTGGCCGGACACCTTTGTGGTCCCCATGGGACAGCTCAGCATTCCCGCGCACAGAGACCCCATTTGTGACTCCGTGGCACCGGTTCTGGTACCGGTAAATGATCTGACAGGCACAGAGTCACAGAATCATCCAGGCTGGATGAATGGACTCGATCAGATCGCTGCAGTTGCGAGAAGGGTTGGCGAGGGGGCCGGGCACAAGCGCCGCGGGCCGGCGGCCGGTGACAGCGCCCGGCTGGCCGCGCCGAGAGGCGCCCGCTGCGCCCCAGCGCTGCCCTCTGACAGGGGCTGCTCCGCGATGGAGCTTCCAGCCCGGATCAGCACGGATGCCAGCGCCTTGCCGCCCGTGGGGGGACTCTCAATCCGCAGCCCAGTGGGAGAATCCCCTGCTTTGCATTCCCAACGGTTGGGCTAATTTCAGAGCCAGGCTTTGAAGTGCTTTGGGGAGCCCTGCGTGCCCCGCACTTTCCCAGCTAGGCTCCCCCCTCCCTTTCTCAAGCGCTTTATTAATTTTCTCCTGTGGTTTGTTTTATCCTCCCTTTCTCTCGGGGCCGCCTGCGACTCCTCCTTTGTGCTGGCGCAGCGGGGCTCGCAGCGGAGAATTTATATCGTTCTGAAATATATATAAAGGAGGGATAAAAGGCGAGATGTAGGAACCTGCCGAGACTATAGCAACCGTCGGCGCTGGCAGCCGGGGGCTCTTCCTCCAGCCACCCCGGTGCCCCCGAGGCTGGTTTCCCGGCTGCAGCCTCCCCATCTCCGTCATCCCCACAGAAACAGGGTTGTCCGGGGGGGTCGTGGAGTCTCCGTCTCTGGAGACGTTTGAAACGGGGTGACCCCGTGAATCTTGATCAATATGTGAAGGGTGGGTGTGAGGAGGATGGAGCCAGGCTCTGCTCAGGGGCACCCAGTGACAGGACAAGGGGCAGCGGGTGAGAGCTGGAGCAGAGGAGGTTCCCCATCAGTGTGAGAAGGACCTTGTTGGCAGTGAGGGTGCCAGAGCCCTGGCGGGGGCTGCCCAGGGGGCTGTGGAGTCTCCTTCTCTGGAGACGTCTCAAACCCGCCCGGACTGTTCCTGTGCGACCGGATCTAAGGGATCCTGCTGTGGCTGGGGGATGGGAATGGGACTGGGTGATCTTTCCAGGTCCCTTCCAATCCGTGATGTCCTGTGATTCTGTGATGGACCCGCCAAGCAGGTGACAGTGGGCAGTCAATGACAGCAGTGGGCAGGACGGAGCAGCCATCCTGTCCCCAGGGTCCCACAGAGATCAGCCTTCGCCACCTGCCCGCAGCTGGTGCCCACGGCGGACGGCAGTGGTGCCAGCAGAGCGGATGCAGCACCCACTGTGGAGGGCACTGCCGGGGCGCAAGGTGCTCACTGCTCCCTGTACACCTTCTGAGGCACAAAGCAGTGCCCGGCTGTGCCTGTCACAGGGCTCTGGCCCACACTACCGTGGGTCCCTAGCGTTGCCTTCACCCCACCTCAGCTGTCCCCGCTGATCATCAGGAGCAGCCTGCACCCACTGGGGGCTGTGGGGAGCTTCGCTGCCGTGTGTGTGGGCTCGGTGCTCAGCTCCCCCAGACCCAAAGCCCCTAGGTGAGGCTTCAGCCTCCTCAGCCTGGTCCCTCTCCCCCCGCATCCCACCCCGCCGCTGGGCGATGGCGACATCCCCCCGCCGCCGAGAGCAGAGCCGGCTGCGCAGCTCCCTCCAAGCTGGCACGGAGCTCCCTTCCTGTTTTCTATTATCAACTGCACTTGGCACAGAGGGGATCCTCTCCCCACATCCCCTTGGCACACAAAGGGCTCAGAAACCAGCGAAACCATTGTTTGTGCTCGAAGGGCGGGGGCCGCGGTGAGGAGAACAGCGTGCTTCAAAGCCCAAAGCTGGGAACCAGCGGAGCATCTGGAACAGCCGGCGGGACAGGGGCGTCACCACTGGGCACAAGCGGGCGAGCGCGGAGCCGCTGCCCGGCCCTGGCACTCGCGGGGGCTGACGGCTGCACATGCAGGGCAGGGGATTCTGCTCCCGCGGACCCGCAGCGAGGGGAGTTCTCACTGGGAAGGGCTGAGGAGGCTAAGAGAGCTGCAGAGGCTTCTGCCGCCAGCATCAGCGGGTGCCCACGGGGGAAGGAGCCCCGTTCCTCGTGGCCGAAGGAGCCGGAGCTTGGCCACCGCCTTCCGAGCTCTCCGTCTCTCCAGGGCTCTAGGGTGTCCAGTCCTGGCTGCCAGTTTGCAGCTGGGATGGATGGGTGGATTGATGGATGGATGGATGGTTGGAGAGCCCAGGCCAACCTTCCATGGTAACGAGCCCCTCGGGAGCGTTCGTGCCCCGTCCTGCCAACTCCTGCTGCCCAGGAGGAACCGGCTGGACTGGGCGGCAGCTTCTGCAGAGAAACTCCAGCGCCGCAGGAAGAACCCCAGAGCCCGAGCCCCCAGCCCCAGCCCCTGCTCGCGTTAGAGCAGCGACCGCGGGTTTCACAAAGCCCTGGCGTTGGACCGTGGCCCTTGACTCGGTCCTGATGAACAAGATCCAGAGGCAAAACAAAGGCTGTTTCCACAATGGTTGGAGGGAGAGGGAAGGGGTCCAATTGCAAAACTGGGATCCTGGCACCGAGAGAGTCTTTGTGTGCGAGACCTGTGGCAACGAATGGCAGCGGCTTCGGGAAATTCAATCCTCGCCCAGCTCATAAACAGAAAACAAGGAAAATAAACTTGGGCAGATGGGAGGAAGCGGGGAGCCAAGCTCTGGACTCTGCTCGCCTGGAAAAGAGCCTCTCCCGGGCTGCGGGTCCCAGCCGAGGCCGGGCTCGGGGGGCGGCGTCTGAGGCCACCGTGCCGGGCACTGGGCGCTGGGCAGCCAGGGGTGGGTGGCAGCAGAGAACAGCCACTCCCCTGCCGCAGCACTGGGCTGGAGGGGGGCACGGCAGGAGCCCCCACGCTGCAGGGACGGCAGCGCCTCTGTCAGCAGGACTCGCCGCAGGGCGCAGTGGAGGGGGAAGGCGGCAGTTTGCTCTGTGACATCGCATGTGGAAGCTGGAAACACTTGGCGGCGGCGGTGACAGGGGTGGGAGGATGATCTGAGCAGCAAGGAAAAGCCGGTTCCGTGCCAGCCTGCCCCGGCGCTGCGCACAGTGCAGCCGGAGCCCTCCCGCGGACCCGCCGCTGAGTGACGCCCGCTGCAGCTCCTGGCCTCAGCATCGCCATCTCCTCCTGCCCGCTCGCCGCTCCTCCCAGGACCTGCGAGATGGGTGCCCGGGGGTGGGAAGCGGGGCCACTCAGGCTGAACCACCCCTCCACCTCGCAGGCGCCCTCGGGCGTAGGATGGACAGGGACGTGGCAGCTGGGGATACGACAAGAGCAGGGCAGGGCTGGACGGGGTGAGGGCAGCAATTAAAGGCTCAGGGAAAGAAATCGCTTTTGGAAAAAGACCTTCAGAAGCAGAGATGATGATTCCACGGAGCCTCAAATCTGCTGCCAGATGATGCCGCCCTCTTCAAATCACGAGAACCGACTGTTCCCTCTTGGCCCCAGACAACAGGAATCAATGTTCTGACCACTTCTGGGCCACAGAGGGTCAGGGGACATTTGAAATCCACGGATGCACTGAATTCCCTCACTGCCACAACCCCACAATTGCAGTCACCAGCCCGTGAAGCTCAGCAGCCGCCCCTCGCGGAGCTCTGCCGCTGAACCCACGGCGAGGGCTGCCCCGGAGCCGAGACGGCTGCCCTGCGCCGCGGGGAGGCTGTGGTGTCCCGGGTCACCCGGCGGCCGCTGCGGGAGCAGGCTGCCTGTAGGGAAGCCCATGGTCAGGCAAACTGTCACTCCCTCGGCTGCGGAGGAGAAGCAGCGCCCTCCCCTCACATCACACAATTATTGTTGTTTATTTCAAGATTCAAACTGATGCCTCGTGAAAGAAAGTTCAAGAATCAAACTGATGCCTGGCACCAGCAGGACGGGGTATCCCTGTGACCGGGCAATGCTCCCGCTGCCGGGTACCACTGCCCAGGACCCCAACTTGCTGCTGCAGCTGAAGGTCAGGGGGCAGAACCTGGCCGCAGAGCTCTGGCAGCCCCTGCCTTGGCCCCTTCAAACCAGCCAAGTCAGACTAAAGAAATCCAAGCCGGCCACTACTGCTGCTCCCTGGAAATTCATGGAGGCATCGCTGGCCCAAGCCTCCTGTCTGACAAGGGATGGCAGGAGAAGTGCTGGATGTAAATCACCGCGGGTCCCGCACTGGAGAGGAAACCACCCATCGGCGCGGGGAGGACACGGGAAGCAGCATCTCGCATGAAGCAGCATCTCCGAAGAACCTGTCAGACGCCCTGGCCGGCCATTAAACTTCACAGGTTCCATTTAAGAACTTGAGGAGATTGCTGGCAGTGCCTGAAAGGGAGAGGTGAATCACAACCACGTGCTCGGGGCTCCCAGGGAGACGCAGAAATCTAGAGGAGAATCCTTGCTGCGGTTCCAGACGCAGCCGCAGGATTCCCTTCACCTGCCTGCAGGATGACTGCAGCGCCAGCCAGACCGCAAACACCCCTCTGGAGTGAGTGGGTCAGAGGTTTTGTGGCCACGGCGAGTCTGCTCAGACCTCGTCTGGCCTTCCCCAGCCTGCACTGCCCTCTCTCCTGCGGCACCACTAGTCTACAATGTTGCACAGTTGGTCCTTGCTGGATGCAAGGATGAGCATCAGGGATCATTGGCCAAGGGCAGCCAAGTGCTTCTGGACAGTCTAGATGGAGAATCTGACCTTTGGGAAGGCAGAGGACCAGGTTGATGGGGTGATGCTGCCTCCTGGAACACACTGGCCCTCGGACATTGTCACTAAACCCCCCTGCCCAGGGCATAGCTGAGGCTGAATGGAAGCCAGTAAGCAGCAGGACACAGGATGCTGGTCCAAGGGAGCCCCAGGACACAGGAGGCTGTAGCACAGCTCTGGAAAGGCACCCAGGAGCCCCATGGGTCCAAGCTCACCCCTGGGAAGAAGGCTCTTGGCTGAGCAGCTGCTGAAGCCTTTGGAGCTGAGGGGCTCCCAGGCAGTCGCACAGGAAAGCCAAGGAGCCGAGAGCCCCTGCATCCGTGGAGATCACGGCTGCACTTCCGACTGTGTCAATAACTGGCTGAATCAAACCACATGTGGCCACATTCTGCTCCCCATCCGTCAGCGCTCTGCCGACAGAGGCTCCCACTGCCCCTGTTCACAGGGAGACTGTAGAGAGCAAAAGCCATTGGCTGAGTCTTGAGTTTCTACTTCAATTCTCAGTGACTAAAAAACCTGTGAATGTGCTAATGGGCTCTGAAGGCGCTGGGGCAGTGTGAGCCGGTGAGCTGCTGCTGCTGCTGCTGTTGCTGCACACAGAGAGAGCTCGCGTTGCTGGAGAAACTACTCCCTTAGGGAAAGCTGTAAGAGATGAAAGGCCGGGACCTGGCTCTTTCCAAGGAAACAAACAGGTTACTGCGTCCAGAACAAAGCTGCCCTTCAGGGGACACCTGGGGCTGCTGGTTCACCCGTGTTTATGTACACCCCATAGGCTTTGGGGCTCTGGAACATGTCTGCAGGCCAATGCACCCTCACAAACCCTCTCCACCAAGGCAGAGCTCCGCTGCATCTTTACTGCACTTCTGGTGACGAGAGCTGGGAGCACCAGAGCCCGACGGGCAGCTGGGATTCCTTGGTCTGACGCGGTGTCGCACCCCGGAGCTCATCTGGCACAAACACACTGTTCTGGGTCTGCTTTGACCTGAGGACCCGAGGGAACCTCTGCAGCAGAAAGATTTGCAAATGGGGTCACAAAGCTTCGCCTGGCTCTTCCCTGGCAGCTCAGATCCGTCCGGGATGGGGGCTGCAGTCTGCTGGAGGTTCTGGTTAAACAGGGTTCATGTGCAAGGGACTCAGCCTGAAATGAACCCCGGAGGTGTCAGGGCAGGGGGCAGGGACTGTGCTGGCAGCATGATGGTGGAAAAGATGACGTTGTGGATGCTGGGGAGCAAGGAGGGCTGGCAGCCCGGCCCTGCCTGTGAGCCTCGCAGATGCTGGCCCCTGCGGAGCGGCTGTCCCGGGCTGCTGCAAAACAGCTACTGACTGCGTGGAACCCACCAGAGACCTATTCCCAGCCAGTGCCTTGGGCTTCTCCACCCACTGCAGGAGCTGGGGTGAGAAACAGTGGAGAAAACCGGGCGCCCAGGTGCAGGGTTTCATTCAAGAGACTCTGGGGAGGCTGCTGGTGCCTGGGACCCCACAGGAGCACCCACGGGTCTGCAGGTAGTGGACAGGCAGGGACTGAGCACCCAGCAGGGAGAGAGGACGTGGATTACAGAACATTTCCCAGGCAGGGGCAGGATGATTGGCACCTTGTCCCCTGCTCCTACCAGACCCGGAGGGGTGACCAAGGGCTTGGCACCGTCCTGCCTCGGTCCCAGCACCACCACCTCACCTCCACTGGCTGCCACGGCACAAGGACATTGAGGACCAGCTCGGAGCAGCTCCTGGAGCTCCAGAAGCAGCAGACTGCTCCAGAGCCCTGCAAACAGTCTCACGAGCGGCTCCTCGGAGCAGCAGCAGAGGTGCTGGGCTGGAGGAGCAGAGCTAACTCCAAACATCTGGGGATGCGAATTCCAACTCTGTAATGAAAGGTCTTCCCACGGATTTCACGTCAGCTTTGCCTGGGCGCCGCTCAGCTGTCAAGGGAGGGACTTCTTTGTGGTTTGCAGAGGAATAAAGGGGCATCGCATCTGCTGAGGTGTCCCAGCAGCCTGCATCTCGCGCCAGCCTCACGGCTCTGTGTCCTGGACTGAGAAGCCCAAAGGGCAGAGCCTGGCAGGGAGACCGTGGTCCCCCAGGCCTGGGGGCTGTGAGAGGGTCTTGCTGCAGCCCACAGAGCCCAGAAGAGCAGCCCCCAGGAAAACACCTCTGGTGCAGATCCCACCTTACTTGCTCCGAGCAACAAACGGGCTCGAAACTCAGAGTCCTGGGTCCACCCCTTCAGTGCTGCTCCCAGCGTGACCCCAGTCATGCCAGCGCAGGAGACACAGAACAGACCCCAACCCCTCCAGCTCCAGAGCCCCTTCCCACCCTAAAGGACTCCAGGGCTGCTTCCAGGACTCCAGGAACTGAACTGCTGACCTCTGGAGCCCTGAAAGCGGAAGGAAGAGCAGCGCTGGCCTGGCAGAGCCTGGTGATAGCAGCAGGGGAAGCACCGGCAGGATTTACACTCCGTCCCTTGCGAAGGGTTTGCCTGAGGATGCAGCGCAGAGATGGGATCCCTTCCAATCCAAGGGCTGCAAAAGCCATCCTGTGTGGAGCCAGAAAGCTCCCCTCATGCGACAGCTGGAATCTGCTGCTAGCAAGGACTTGCTGTCACCTGCTCCTGCCCGGGAGGACCCTCTCATCCTGGGCTTCAGACTCCAAAAGCAAAGAACAAGCAGCAGGTGCCAGGATCTCGACAGAAGGACTGGAGACTGGCTGCATGGACGTTCCAAATTGATGGAGCAGACCCAGCTCCTTCCTAGGTGAGGAGCACAAGCTCCTGCAGATGTGCCCCCAGCAGCAGCTGCTGCTGGTTTATGTTTGCTCAGCAGCTTCAAACCACTTGCTCAGGACATAAAAGGAGAATCAGCCTGCTGCTGGTGCTGTCAGGATCTCCCCTTTGAAGAACTGAGCCATCTGAGCAGTGAGGACCCTTCTGTCAGAGACCCTGGAGCCATGGGGAGGAAGAAACAGGTACCAGACTGACCCTGTCACCCTGCTCTCCTTTGGCCAAGGTCCTCCCCAGCCCTGGTCTGGGGGCTGCCAGGGCAGAGTGGAGCTCAGTGCCCAGGGCTGGGCAGCCCTGCTGGGGACCTTGGCCCTTCCTGGATTGTTTTGTGGGCACGGCTGCTCTGACTTGGGGTAGCTGGATTCTCTTTCCTTCTGCTCTCGGGTACATGTGGAAGTTAAGGGTGTTTGCCCTGGGTCACAGCCCTCAGCACCCTGCAGGTCTGTGCTTGCTGCAGGCTCTCAGCAGACACCCAGGACACAGCAGCTATGAACACCCACAGAGCCTGTTAAAGCAGCAGCTGGTGAATGCAAGCTCCATCCTCAGCTGCTGCTCCTGCACCAGCTTGTCCCCTGCCCCACATGCCAGCGTTTGCCTCTGAGGAAAGGCCACCCCGCCAGCTGCCCCCTGCGGGGAGCCTGGACCTGTAGGCAAAGCTCGGTGCTTCCATTTTGTCGCTCTAAGGTGAACACCAGCTCATCCCCTGTTTAACAGCAGCCCAAGGGGTGCAGGGGTGTTGTTTAGTGGTTATGGAGGTGGGTTTATTCTGCTTTGAGTCCCGCAGCTGTGCCTGGCCTCGAGCCGGGATGCTCCTCTTCCACTGGGGTCCCTGGTGTCACCATCCCCAGGTGTGCTGCTGGCATCTGGGCTCGTGTCAGCAGGGCAGCACTTCAGGGCTGTGTGCCCCCTTCTCAGCTGTTCCCTGGGCACTGCTGCGAGATACCAGGACCAGGCTGGTGGGCTGGTGCAGAGGGCAATAAAGCAGCCCTGGCAGTGAGCAGCTGTGTGTTTGCCTTACACAGGTGTGAACCAGGCGCTGAGCGGGCCCTGGGACCTGCACCTTGTGTTCCACACCTCAGCCGGGCTCCAGGACCAGCTGCACCGCTCAGAGGCTCCCAACAAGTGTGATGAGAAGCCCAGTCCCATCCCACACGAGCTGCTCTGCTGTGGCTGATGAGGAGACGCTGAGCTCTGCCTCATCGCCCGCGGGTCTCTGCAGGGATCCCCTCTCTGGTCTCACAGGGACAGAAGATCCCTCAAACACTTCAAACAAATCCAGCCCAGGGAGGCACCGCTGAGCTGAGTCCCTGCTGGAGAAGGGCAGAAGGTATTTTCTGCAGCTCTGTGGAGTCACAGATGAATGAGAAACACCCGTTTCAGCCGGACTGCTCTGCTCCCCCCATTTCCCAGGGCTGCTAAACAAATCCCAGCACAGCATGGGAGGGTGGTGGCTCCAGGAGCCTCCCTGCAGGGCCCACCCCTGGGCTGGTCCTGGCAGTGCTGGCTCCTTCTAAAGCCCCGGTGAGAACCTGCTGCTCAATTCACAGCAGAAGCCCTTTGGGGAGGGGGAAATGGCAAAGGAGAGACTGACCCGTTGAGTCGCAGCTGCTGGAGCTGTAACTGGTCTCCCTGTCGCTGCCAGCAGCCACCGTGAGCTGCCATTAGCCAACTGCTCCGTTGCAATAACAGCTGTGTTGCAGAGCTGCCCGGGCTGGGTGGCTGCTGCTGCTCCCTTGCAACTGGCAACGAGGAGCAGCCCCGGGCTCCCCCCGGCACGGCCCTGCCTTCCCTTCCCAGCCCCGAGCACGTCACTCCAGCGTGACCCCATCCCTGATGGATGGCAGAGGCACGGACAGCCCTCACTTGCCCTTCGCTGCCCTGGGAGGGTTCAAAACCCGCAGGGCGATGTGGCGCCGCTGAGGGACAAGGACCCTCTGCCCCTGGTCCCCTGTGCCTGGGAGGTGCCTGGCCGTGGGGCTGGGCTGCAGGACAGGGGCTCTGCAGCCCTGGGAGCCGGCCCCCTGTCAGTCTGTGTTTGGGTTCTGCTCTGTGGGGTTCATTTGGGTCGTTGCTTTCCCTCTGCAGGATGGATGTGGCCCCTGCTGCGACCTGTTTGACTACCAGTGGCCTCACCGATGTCAGCACAGACCGAGACCAGAGCTCGGGAGAGCAGACAGCCCCCGGCAGCAGGACGAGCTGCGCAGGGTCAGGCTGCAGACGGGGTCAGGCTGGGCACAGAACCCTGGCGGTCCCAGGGGCACAGGGAGCTCCCTCCACGCGGGTGACCTTCCCCGCACCCCTCTCCGGGCTCTCTGACCTCCAGCTCGTCGCCGCAGTGCAGATGCGTCCGGCTGAACGAAGCAGCAGCCCGGTCCAGTGGTGCTGAGGCCAACGAGCCGAGCGAGAGCAGCCCCTGGCAGGGAAGCACCGAGCACAGAGCTGCCAGCGGGCTGCTGGCCCCGGGCTCACACGCTTGTCTTGTTAGACTTGACCGAAGAACCTCTCAGAGCCAAAGCTGCTCTGGATTGTCTCCCGGAGCCTCGGGGGCTTTTCCACACTGCTGGCTGCCCGTTACCCCGCACCTCTGGGACACAGAACCAGCCCGGAACGGGAGGGTCCACACAAGCCCACCGGTTCAGGGGCTCATTCTGCCCAGGTCTGGGCTAACACGAAGGGCAGCAGGGGCTCGTCCTCGGGTTCCTCTTCAGCAGAACTACCCTGCTGCTGCCTTGAAGACCCTGCCAGCCCCCTGCTCCAGAAGGATTGGCCGCAGGCTCCCCGGCTCTGGAATCACTTCAGACCGCTTTTGCTTGGAGCACAATGATCCGGATTTTTCCATCCCTTCCCTCTCCCCTCACGTCCTCCTGACCTCTGACTCACAGGGAGGCTTTACCGAGGCTGCGAGCTGCACACCACAGCCCCACTGGCACAACCTGCTCTCGCCCTCTGTTCTGGGCACCCAACCCAGCCAGGGAACTTGGGTTCTCCTCAGCACCCTGCGGGAGGGGAGCTCTGCCCTGCTGTGCAGAACGGGGAGATCTCTTGAGGGAGGCAGGTCTGTGCAGAGAACTGGCCCTGGGTGACTCTGCTCTCGCCACTGCCCCCTCTCTTGAGCTGGCACCAGCAGGATTTCCCTTCACAAGCCCTGATGGGCCAGCCCCGGCTTTTTGTTTCTTTCCAGATCAGCTCTGTTCAACTTCAGTGATTTCAGCTCCTCCATGAGGAGACGATGGTGGAACTGAGGGAGAGATGTGAGGAAAGGAAAGGAAATGACTGACAGGGTTTTATTTCTCTGAAACCCTAAGCAATAAAAACCTCAGGATTTATTCAAGCATCAGGATTCCTCCTGCATTACGGTGGAGCCACCCTTTCAGTCCCAGAACAGGGCCTGGTGCTCTCTGCCAGCGAAGGCAGGGAGTGGGGCTGTGGTGGCTGCTGCCCTCTGCCCTGGCTCAGGTGGGCAGGACAGGGCTCTTCTTGCTGAAACGAGGTGGCGGCACGTGGCGAGCTGGAGGGCTCCAGCCAAAGGAACAGCTCTGCTCACTCCTGCTTTGGCTTCCCCCGCGGATGTTTTCTCTCCCCGCTGGCCGACGGGTTCCAGGCCGAGGGAACACGCAAAGGAGGCGGCTGTGACACAGTGTGAGCGGCGCCAAGGAACGGTGGTGACGCACAGCAGCTGGCGGGGAACCCGGGGTGCGCCCTGCCAGCGCTGCTGCACGAGCCCCCTGCCATGGGGTCCCTCTGTCCCTGCCCATCTGCTGACATCAGTTCCTCGCCTGCCTGACAGGCAGTGAGCACGAGGCAACACAGCTGCTGGCTCTTCTGCCCCCTCCCACACCCAGAGCTGCACAGGTTGCTGGGGCCAGCGACAGCAGCGCCTGCCCCTCGGCACGTGCCCGTGCAGGACAGCCGTGATCCCCCAGCACAGCAGCCATGCCTGTACCCACCATGGTTCAAAGCCACCTCACAAATGGAACAGGAGAGGGATCAAAGACATTGCTGCCACCGTTGCTCTGTGCTCCGTGGGTTTCGGGCCACAGCTACTGCAACACACATCACGGCCCGTCCCTTAAAAGCAGGGGCATCCGCAGGGATGGGGCGAGGGCAGCAGCCACTGAAGGTGCTTCGTGGATTCACTGGGTGGAGCCTGACCAGGGGATGTGAAAGCGGAGGAGTCTGCCGCTGCACTCAAAGCTCTGGAAATGAGATGAAACTGGGCTGCTCTGTGAGGTCGAGCAGTGCCCTCAGGTGGCGACAGGGACTCCCCAGGCCGAGACCAACACCAGTGTCACCACGAAAACGAGACCACCCACAATGCTGCCGCCTGCCCGGGGACCAGTCTTTATTGGGCTCCAACTGACCGAGTCCTCTTTGCACACAGCCCCGCCACAGCTCGGCCGGAGAGTGGCAGAAACCAGCGTCACAGCCAAGGAGCAGTCCCAGAGCTGTCAGCAGCTGCTGCAGAGCCCATCTCAAGACTGTGATTTAAACACCCTGGGGAGAACCATGGACTCCAACACCCTTGAACACTGCCTGTGTCACAGCTCCAGCTGCAAACTGCTTTCAAGTCCCAGTTTGACACTCCTTTCTTTGTAAGGACAGTACCCAAACACTCTCCTATGGGGTATCAGCCCACTGGATTTTATGATACCTTCACTCTTTTGCAGGGCGCCTCCAGTTACTGAGTCCCAACGTGTTTTTCACCCACAGCCAGCAGAAGGACAACTGCTGCAGCTGAAGATGACACCAGTCCTTATTCACAGCTTGTTCTCCCAAAAACCAGCAGTAAAGCTTCCTCAGCTCCCTCCGCTCTGCAGTCACCTTGGAACAAACTGGACTTGTGCAAAAGCTGGTCAGCACCAGTGGCTGGTGTCAGGAGCCGGGTGAGCAGCACAGCTCTCGCTGGTTCTCCACAAACAAAGACACCTTGAGGAGGGTTTCTAAATGGGAAGGAGAAGACCAACCCTATCAGCTCACTGCCCTGTGCTCAGCACCCACACAAGTGCACTCTGTTCACACTAACAGCACAGTGTGACAAAGGGAGCAGAGCAGGGGTCACCCAGCACTGCAGTACTGCGGCAGTGGTGCTTTCAGCTGCACCCAGGGTGCGACAGCGACCGTTTGTAACTCTGAACCTGCCCACAAGGCCTTGGAGCAGGACACACAGATCAACTGCAGCCTGAGCCAGGCCACCTGCTGCTATCCAGCACCAGGCTATGATGTCAGGAGGGGAATGGCCCTTTGGGTCTGCTGTAGGTGGCATTACCTTGGACAACGTCTCCTTTGTATCGCTCCAAAATCCTCTCCCAAGCCTGCGGGAGGGTGTCCACATCTGCCAGGCTGTTGCAGCTAATACGGAGCAGGAGCATTTTGCTCTCCAGGTACCTGTGTGACAGCTAAGGACAATGCAGAGGCCACAGACTTTCCCAGCGCTGCCCGAGAGCCCCAGGCAGAAGGATACACGTGTCGGTAGTAGCGATCCACGTCCTGCAGCCCCTCCAGCACATCGGCCAGTGAAGGGCAGAGGGGTCCCCGCTGCAGCGCCGCCGCCAGATCCAGCTCCGCTGCCCGCTCCTCGTACTCCCGCAGCACCGTAGCCACGGCCGCGGCCACCGAGTCCCGCACAGCCCGCAGCTCCGCCCTGCGCGGCAAAGAGGGGCCTGAGCGGTTGTCCGCGCCCAGCCCAGCCCCACCGCCTCCTGCGTCTCTTCTCACCGCCGGGCCCCGAGCTGCTCCAGCAGCGCCTCGGCCGCCCCGCGCTGCTTCTGCCGCAGCCGCGCCGGGAGGTCGCTGAAGGCCCCAAGCGGCGAGTCAGCCCACGACAGCCGCTGCGCCGCCCGCATCTGCGCCGCCAGCGCGGCCAGGGAGCCCAGGAGNCCCCCCTTGGCCTCCGGCCTCCCCCCCGCACCCCTCTCCGGCCCCGCTATGGCCTCGACGCGGAAGAAGGGCCCCGGCAGCGCCCGCAGCAAGAAGATGACCGCGTTCCTGAAGGACTTCGACCGTGAGGGTAGGCAGGAAGGGGCTCTCGGATCAGGGAGAAGGGGCTGGGGCCGGGCCGGGGCCGGGGCCGGTCCGGCTGAGCCGCCCTGTCCGTCCCTTAGTGCGGAGCCGCCAGGAACGGATGCGGGCGGACGGGGAGCAGCTCGTCAAGAAGATGGAGAACATGTACGACATGGAGCTCCTGCGGCTGCCGGCCGCCATCCGCAAGATGAACTGGCTCAGCTTCTTCGGTAGGGGCCAGGGTCTTTTCCCTTCCGCGATAACACCCAGCGGCAGGGAGGGAACTGCCAGACTCTCCCTCCCCTGGGCGCCCCCGTACGAGCCCCTGGGAACCGCTGCCGGTCCCTTGTGCGAGGAGCTTCTCCCGGTGCCAGGAAGCCCGGTTGGCGCTGGGGCTGTGCGCACTCGGTGGAGCTCAGCAGCCGCGCTCTGTGCTGGCTGTTCTGTCTGTTGTAACCGTCTGAAATATTATTCTTCTAGTTAGAGGAGGAAGCAAGAAGCTGTTGGAAGAAGCAGCGACGGTAGGTGCCTGGTACAAGCACTGGCCTTCTCCAGTGGTGTCGTGTGCTGGTGTAGGATCCCGCGGGTTATTGACTGTGAGATTGCTGCAGCAGCAGACCCCGCACGAACACCTGCGTAGATGCTGCTCTAAGACTCGGTGTAAGAGGTGCTTGCTGCCTCCAGCACAGCAGTTGTGTGCTTCTGCTGCTGTGTCAGCTCTGCCCTCCTCGCCTGCTTCCTTTCCCTGAGAGCTGCCCGCCTTTCAGTAAATCAAAGCACTTGCAGGCTGGCTGGGCTGTGGGGTGCAGGTCCGTGTGCTTGCTGCTGCTGAATGGCCTGTAGACCCTTGTCAGAGCAATGTTTGAGCATGGCAGAAAGCAGGGAGGTGTTCCGGCTCCGAAATAGCCCGGGGGTGCTCCACAGCTGAGTGTTGCTGGTAGTTCCAGTGCTGTTGTGCTGCTCAATTTCAGGTGGACTTGGGAATGTCAAAGATCGACAGGTTAACAGCAGAGGTTATCCAGACTCCTTTGAAAGTCGTCAAGAAAGGTCAGCTTGTGCTCAGCGCTGCGGCGAGTTCTGTGAGGCGGGAGCGCGGCCTGGTCTGTACGTTGCGAGTAACAATCCTGTTCTCGTATCCCTCGATGCCCTTACGGGAAGGGAAGTGACCTGGGTCTGTCCCATGATTGCCAGCAGCTCTAGCTAGTTCAGTTCAAACTCTCGCAGCAAACCGAAGCCGCACCCTGACAACCCTCTCAGGTGCCTGGGGCTGCAGAAGCTGCTGTTGTGGGGAAGGCCTGTGTCTGTTCACTGTCTCTTTAGTGTGAAACTGCTGCTGTCAGCTTAGAGCCTACTCTGTCTTCCTAGCGGTTAAGTCCAAGCAGTGCATCGAGGCCATTGGAGAAGAAGCAGAACCTCCTCTAGCAAAGAAGGCAAAACACATGGGCCAATGTCCTGTGGAGCCGGAGGCTGAAAACTCTATCCAGAGAACTGGGAAGGTCAGTACTCACTCTGCAACAACTTCCTCCCCAAGGTAGAAGCTCCTGAGCTGCTGCCTGCAGTGAGGTGGCTCCAGGAGTGACCTGACCTGCTGAGTCCTGTGTGTTTCAGGTGGGGGCCTCCACTAAGAAAAAGCAATCGTCTAGGAGTAAAAGGCCTCCCTCAGCAGCAGCGAAGCGCCTGAGCAAAAGGTAGCGGGGCTCAGTTTGCTGGGGAATCGGGGTGTGGTGCTGGTGTAACCCCAAAGCAGAGTGAGGGTGGCTTGGGCTGGGTGATGCGGCTGTGCCACGTCATTGGAGAGAGCCAGCGACTGATGGTGACTCAGATGGGCAGTGCACTCGCTGCTCCTGGCTTTGGTTAGGAAGAGCCTCGGGATCCCCGTGGTGCTACCCTCAGTCAAGCTGTTAAGATGCTGCCCCGTGTACAGCAGCTACAAGTGTTCAGAGCAGACTTTCATTTCCCTTCGACAGATCCAGCAAAAGCAGCTTCATCACGCCAGCTACTGGGAGAAGTGTTGACTTCTGTGCTCGGGGCGGCACCGCTATGGTCACACCCAGGTTTGATTCCAGGTTTGTGTTCTCTGCTGTTCATCCCTTGTCTAGGAGAGCGCCTTGCCCTTGGCTTTAGGGTGTCACCTGCTGCTCCGCAGTCCGTAGTGGCTCTGAATGCGGGACGAGAGCCCTCTAGCCAAGGTGCTGTGAGGGACAGCCATGGGATCGGCCGTCACCTTGTGTTTCAGAGTGTTCAAGACGCCGGGGTTGCGCACGCCGTCAGCCAACGAACACGTGTACACCATCTCTGCTAACGGCAGCCCCCTCGCCGAGAGCAGCGACATCTTCATCTCGGTCCCTGTTGGAGGAGGGGAGGTGAGTCAGACCCTCCGCTGAGGGCACATTGTGTCTTTCAGTAACGTTTAAAGCAGCTTCTGCTGCAGTCGTGGCTCATGGGGCTGCAGGGAGGGTGTGAGATGAGCCTCCAGGCCGAGCTGCCTGTAGCTGGTCTCCTCCTGTTTACTTGGAGTTGTTTTTGCTGCCTCTGGCTACTGAAGGCTGCCTCAGGTGGAGAGAGAACACAGGCTTTGGCGTTTGTTTCAGAGTATTCGCTTAGGAGCCAGGGATCTGACCAAGAGGAACTTTCTCCACCTGAATGCAGAGACCCAAAGCATCGTGAGGACACTCTCGGTGAGCCTGACAGAAGCGGCTGGGGGCTCTCGGGGAGTCTCTTGGGCTGCTGCTTAACTCCTGTCTCTCCAGGTTCGCCTTGCAAAAGCTTGCGGCGGCGCTGCAGCCCACAAGTGAGGATCGGCCGGTGCCGACACCCTCTGTAAATACAGAGCGCCGTGGCTTTTGTTGCTGTCTCTCTCTGTGACTGCGGAGCGGCTGCCAAGGACTCATGTTTCTGTGCTGGATCTATTCTGGAATTAAATAAAAAGGGGAAAGAACACTTGATTTCCTCTCCCCTTTGAGGCTGAGCCCGAAATAGGGTGATCTCAGCCTTGCGGAGCCACTGGCTGGGCACAAGGGCTGTGCTGGGGTCTTGTACAGGGCGCAAGGGACTGGAGTCCATCTCTGGACAAAGAAGGCAACAGATGGGATCTGTTTGCTTCCCTGCAGACATCCTCCCTCTGCAATGGGGCATCCAAGGGCAGGGTACTGGGGCCTTTGCTGCATGGAGAAGCTGCTGTGGGTAACAGCCCTGTTCTTACAGCAGCCACTGTGGTGTACACTGTGGGTGTAACTGGCTCTGGATTTCGTAGTGAACTGGTGCTTCACAAGAGGGAAATGTGGGGAGAGCTGCTCGCCAGCGCTTTGGTGTCGCAGCCTGTGGCCCAGAAGGAAGGTTGTAGAGCAGCCCTTGGGCCTGAATGGCCATTAGAAGCAGTCCTGCACGGTGTGGGAGCCCTGGACATCACTGCGCGAGAGGTTTGACAGCTCCTGTGTCCTGGCTGCAGGCATCAACCAGCTCCTGTGGGTGAGAGGAGAGGCCCCCTGGTTATATGGAGCAGGGCTGCCCAGAGACTGGGGGGCACCAGGCACCGCTGCCCCCCGCCCTTGGCCACAGCCACCTCCCTCCTTTCTCACCTGCGTGTCCCTGCAGAATCACAGACTCGCAGAGCATCAGGGGTTGGGAGAGACCTCTAAAGACCATCCAGTCCAGTCCCCCGGCTGCAGCAGGATCCCCCAGATCCAGTCACACAGGAACAGTCCAAGTGCATTTGAGACATCTCCAGAGAAGGAGACTCCACAACCCCCCTGGGTAGCCCCTCTGGCACCCTCACTGCCNGAGGTCGCTGAAGGCCCCAAGCGGCGAGTCAGCCCACGACAGCCGCTGCGCCGCCCGCATCTGCGCCGCCAGCGCGGCCAGGGAGCCCAGGAGCGGCGGGACAGCGGCCAGAGCCGCCCCCCAGGCCGCCGCCGGCCCCGCCATTGCCCCGCGCCAGGCCCGCAGCGCTGGCACCATCCCGACCCCCATGGCCACGGAAACGGGCCCCTGGAAAAGACGTCATCACCCCGCGCCGCCGTCTGATTGGCCGCGCCGTGCTGGGCCCTGATTGGCCGGCTGCAGGCGGCGGTTAGTTTTTAACGTGCGGTCCCGCCATTGCTCGCGGCCCCCTCTGAATCNCAAGGTCTGGTGCGATGGTGGAGAGAAAAGAGTTGCTGCAGGAGTCCTGGGCACGGAATGGTGGGGAGGGGAGGGCTCTGTGGCTGCCCCTCACATGGACCTGGTGATGAAGCTGCCTCTCCTGCAATTTATCCTCCCTTCATTGAACCTCAGCCAGGAGCAGCCATGGGGACACAGGCTGGGTCCCTGAGCTGTTTCTCCCCAGAGATCCTCAGCACCATGATTTACCTCCAGCCCTGGGAGCCTGCAGTTGCCATCATAAACCACCACTGATCCAGTGCAGCAGCTGCTGTCACCCCAGAGCACCTGAACCTCAGCCCAGAGCCCCTGAACCTCACCCCAGAGCACATGAACCTGGCCGAAAGCCTTTCCAGCACCCTGCTGAGCATTTTGTCTCCCAGCATCTCACGGGCTTCACTTTAGACCATTTACCAGCATGAACCCACTGATGGCTGTGGGCCAGCCCTTGGCTGCCAGGAGAGCTTCTCTTGCCTCGGGCTGCTAGAGCCCCCCAGGGCCGCGTCCCCAGCCCCACACAGCTGGGTGGCTGTGTGAAACCACTCGCCTCCTGTTTGTGAGGTGGGGTCCAGCAGCACCAACCCACTGCAGCTGCGGCACTGATGACTGCGTTTGCTCAGCTCCTGCCAGGACTCAGCTCTTCGTGGAGCCTCTCCCACCTAATCAAAGTTTAATTAGATGAATGCAGACCCCTCTGCAGCTCAGGGGGCACAGCAAACCTCCTCCCCAGGGGCTGCCATGGCAGTGCTGGGGACAGGAGGTGCTGGCAGGGCAGCAGTGGCAACGCCCTGTGTGGTGCCAGGATGCCAGTTGGTCACTCCTTCTGCTCTGCTGCGCCAAGCACTGAGGACATCTGCTTCTCCCAAGAGGTGCCAAGGCTGCTTGCCTGATCCCACAGCCCCAAAGTGCCCATAAGCTCTGGGCAGAGCTGAGCACCCTCCTGGCACAACTGCAGCCCCAAAGGCTGCTACAAACCAGGGCTCCCGAAAACAGCCTCTTTATTTCTCTGCTCCAAGGCAGTGCTACCCTAAACAGTTTAGGTGCCAGGGGGGTGCCAGCTCACGAGGGGCTGCCTTCATGCTACAGGAACAGCAGAAACCCGCTGAGCTGCCTTCCTTCCCCCACTGCCAGCAGAGCGGAGCCCTGCCAGCTGCCTGCACACAGAGCTGAGAGCCACCAGGTCCCAGCCAGCAGCACCAGCCCTAGCCCAGCCTTGGGGCTGAGGGGATTTTGCTTCCCAAGCTGGTTGTGTAGAGCCAACCCCACAGTCCTCCTCACCCCACGGGCTCCCGCTGGTCAGTGCCCAGAGGCTGGAGGAGCCCAGCCCCATGGACTCGGGGCTGCACCTCTGCTTTTCTTTGAGCCCCTTCAGCCATGGCTGCGGCCCAGGAAGCAATACCAGCCACTCTCTGTGGGATGCTGAAGGTGCTGGTCAGCCTGGGCGCAGTACAGAGGCCACAGCCACTCATCACTGAGTGATGGAATGGCTCTGGTGCCCCCCCAGGCTGTGCCTGCTGCTGGGCAGACGGGGGGCAAAGGCCATGGGGGTCGCCACAGGGTGCCGCTGGGCACTGGGGAGCTCTCTGGGTGCAGGAGCTGGCACAGAGCAGCCCCGCAGGTGGCTCTGATTTTCCAGAGCTGCTTTTCCTCGTCAGCAGGTGGGAAGCCCAGCGCTGGAGGGCCCAGGCGCCCGCGGAGCCACAGACCCCTCGGGCCTCCAGCTGAGGGAAGCAGAATCAGCTGCAGGGAGGTTTTCCTCCGCTCCGCTGTGCAGAAAATAGCCTCAGCCCGGTCAGCTGCATCAGCAGAGGGTGGGCACGGGAGGAGCAGCCGCCTCGGCGTCCACAGGGCGGCCGAGAAGCCACCGGCACCGAGGTGTCGGGATGAGGCTTCCAGCACCGACAGCGGGGAGACGCTGCAGCCCCGGGCGCTGCTCGTGTGACCGGTGCGGGGACAGCTCCGCTCGCTGGGCGCGGAGGGGCAGGAGGCCCGTTAGTGCCGCTAATTAAGGCCGGCTAATTGCGCAGTGTGCAGCACCTCCGCCCCGGGCTGCTGCCTGTTGTTACCTCCCGCGCTGAGGAGAAGGCACCGAGCGGGCTGAGTCCGAACCTGCCGGGGCAGGCACCACCCAGATCTGAAAGTGGGGGGCACAGCTCAGACCCCGGAGGGTGCCCGGAGCTGCTGGCTCCAGGCACTGGCCCTTCCCAGCGCACGTCAAGGCAGTGGCTAGCGGTCCTCGGCCACGGCTCCTGTACAGCATCTCCACTCGACCCGCACGGCGCCCTGCAGCCTTCGCCTGGCTCCAGCCCTGAGGGGGCTGCCCTGCCCACACCCCGCACACATGCGGGACCTTTTGCCCCTGCCAGCAGGAGAACCCCCGCTGCCAGCCCGCAGGGGTGGCTGCAGATGGAGATGCCCACCTTGCCAGCCCACAGGGGTGACTGCAGGTGGAGACCCCCAGTCTACCCTGTTGCATGCACCAAGGGGTAATGAGCCCCTGTCAGTGCAGGAGTCCCCAGCCAGGAGAGGGGAGGTGTCCCTGTCCCCCAGCTGAGCCTGAACCAGGAAGGTCAGAGGATGGAGAGAGATAAAACCATCACCAAGGAGGGAAGGGTGCAGCTAACCAGCTCAGCGCTCGCAGTGCTGCTCTAGAGCTCTAATTACCTCTTTGCGGTGCCAGCCCAGCCCTGGCCGGGCTGCTGGCAGAGACCTGCTGAGATAATTGATCGACAGAAGGCAAATGGGCTTCACCCATGTGAAGCACCCATTCAGCTCCTGTCTCCCCGCAGCTGTCACTGCTGTCAGGGCACCCAAACGAGCCCTTTGCAAACGAGCTCTTGGCACTGAGCAGCCTGAGGGAAGCAGGAGAAACGCAGACCGCTGGGTCACGTTGCGTTACTGCTGAACATCGCTGTCTGTGCAGCGGCTGCACGGAGACGCTGCCCGCAAACTGCTTCCAGCCTCAATTAAACAATTAATTACAGGCCCCAGGCGCAGCGGCGCTGCCGCGGGTTGGCTCTGCCCAGGAGCAGCCCCACACTCACACAGCAGCAGCTCTGTCAGACCCACCACCGCACCGGCATCGGCTGCAAGCACATCCGAGGGTACCTGCTCCTCAGAGACTCCTGTCCACCCCAACTAGCCAAGGCTGGAGCTTGCTGCCTGCAGCCCCCCACCCTGCTGCTACTAAAACTGACCCCCGCCTGATCCACTGCCCTTGCTGCCTCCCAGAATGACCCTGCAGCCAGGCTGGGCAGGACCAGGGGCTGGGTTGACCTGGATGTTCAGATCACAGACTCACAGAGCATCAGGGGTTGGAAGGGACCTTGAAAGATCACCCAGTCCCATCCCCCTGCCACAGCAGGATCCCCCAGATCCAGTCACACAGGGACAGTCCACGTGGGTTTGAAATGGCTCCAGAGAAGGAGACTCCACAACCCCCCTGGGCAGCCCCTGCCAGGGCTCTGGCACCCTCACTGCCAACAAGGTCCTTCTCACACTGATGTGGAACCTCCTCTGCTCCAGCTCACACCTGCTGCCCTTGTCCTGTCACTGGGTGTCCCTGAGCAGAGCCTGGCTCCATCCTCCTGACACCTGCCCTTTCCATATTGATCAACATTCATGGGGTCACCCCTCAGGCTCCTTTTTGTCTCCATCTGAAGAGCCCCAGCTCCCTCAGCTCTCTCCTTGTTGCAGACTTCAAACAGATCAATGAACACAAACCGAACCCAAACGTCAATAGATCTCTATCACTGTTTATTATTGTTATCACTAACGATTCCAGCGGTGGCTCCCTGGAGACCTCTGGCTACAGCTCCAGCACGAAATGCGCAGCGTCCCTCAGCACGTTCCATCACACATGGTTCAGGCTTATAAAAATAGAGATTGAGCTCTCAGAATGTATTTACAGGAGAGAACAGGGGCTGCTGAGTATCAAAAGGCAGCTGGAGATGGACCAACAGGGCTCCAGGGTTGGCTTCCTGCGAGAGAGTGCTGCGGGTCACAGAGCCCCGGGTCCTGCCTGCCCCGAGCCCTGCCAGAGCTTCCCCAGCTCCTGCTCGTCGGTCTGAGGCACCCCCCTGGCTGAGCAGCTTCCAGACATGCTGCTAATTAATTTAATTAGAGAGCACCGGCTGCTTCCCCAGAGAGAGGTGCCGAGAGGACGCAGGTTCATTTCAAAATCCTAACAGCAGCCTACAGCTCGATCCGCTCTTGCTGCCCCCAGGGCTGGTGAGGAGCTCAGTTCAGGCTGGGACCTCTGCCGCCGCTGCGGAGGTGACAGGGGTCGTCTGCCCTTTCTCGCAGGAGAGGCCACAGAAGCAGATGCCTGCGCTGAGCACGGCCCCGTCCCTCAGCAGAGCAAAGGCAGAGAAGCGACTCAGCACCGGATTTCTGGGGGGACCAGCCAGCCACTCAGTCACAGCCTTCTGACGGTGCTGGAGAACAGAGAATGGGGGGCCAGGTTCACGGGGAAGTGCTGGAGATGACTGAAAGGTGGCCTCACCCTCCCTGGAAGTGCTCCCGCGCAGCATGAGCATCACCCGGCGACACTGCGGCCGCCAAACCCTGCCATCGGCCCCGGCAGCAGCTGCACGGCCCCAGAGCCCGCCCTCAGCAGAGACCTGCTACAGCAAGGACCCCTGTGCACGGCGCTCACACTGCTGAGCTGCGGCGCAGGAACAGATGCCATCTCCCCAGCCCAAGAGCCCTCCTGCACCCACCCGAGGCAGGTGCACAGGAACCACCACAGCCAAGGACTCACCCAGCAGAAGCTGGATCCCAAGGGCCAGCAGCATCCACACGGCCAGGAGAGAAGGAAGGTGTCAGGCAGGAGCAGGGGCCGTGCCAGCCCCGCGAGGAGCTGCCCCTGGGCTCTTCGCCCAACCGTCGCTCGGACACCAGAGCAGGCTCCCGGGAAGCTCTGGCTGGAGCAGACTCCCAGCCGCTCCATGAACATCTGCCCCAGCTCCCACCCCACTTGTGGATCTGGGCCTTTCACCACCAGTAACTCACTGGGGACCTCAGGGGTGACAGTAAAAGGCTGCAAAACCCCCTTCAGTTAGCTAACTTGAAGGAAGCTCGTTCAGCAGACTCTGCCAGTCAGGGACACCTGACGTCAGCGGGAGCCGCCAGCAGCCGGGCAGCACTGGGCTGCCTCTGGGACAGAACAAAGGGCCAGTGAGACCCAGGTCACCTGGAGAGCTCAGCAGGTGCTCAGGGATCCCTGGATGTGATGCACTGGCAGGGGTGAGCAGTCCCTCCGGCACAGACCCTGCTGCCACCCCGAGCCCCTCTGACCCAGAGGCTGCAGGTGCTGCAGGGTCTTGCTGGCACCATATCCCTTGGGCACCAACCCCTGCCCAGCCACTCCCTCGTGTCAGGCAACAGACACTCCAGCTGCCTTCCCCTTCCCTGTGCCAAGGGCAGGGAAGAGCTCTCACCACAGGTCAGGTGGCCATGGGCAAAGCTGCCCCACGGCCCAGCCAGAACCTGCTGTGACCCCAAACCGGCTCCCAGACTTCCGTCCTCTTTCTGACCGAGCTGGGAGGCTCCTCTCCCCTGCCGCAGGCTGAGCGAGCGCTGCTCTCGCCAGCTGCTCTCCCGCGACAGCTCTGCGGCTGGAGAGAGCAGAGCGCTGCCCGTGTCGTGCCCAGGGCAGGACAGACGCCTGCGCTCAGCTGGCACAGGGAGTCCCTGGGCGCTGGCATCAGCCGGGCTATGGGCACGCAGCACCCCACCGCAGGCTCTGCTCCGCAGCCCGGGGACAGCGGTCGGAGCTGGCGCAGCCGCCCGTGAAGACGCTCATGTCCAGGGTCCTCCGGCCTTCCCCGGGCACAGGGAGCCCTGCTCCCGTCCAGGGGAGCGACTCATCTGGCAGCAGCCCGGCAGCTGCCACCCCCAGGCTGCACAGGGTCGGGGCCAGGCGCTGGGTCAGCGGCCTCAGCGGGGGCCGCGTCAGACCTGCACTCCTCGGCCGTGCATGTGGGCCACCTGCGCCCGCAGCGCCTGGATCCCGCTCAGGAGGGTCTTCTGGTGCTCGGCCGGCGCGATGCCCAGGCTCAGGAGGTCTCTGCGGAACGAGATCCCCTTCAGCCGCCGCAGACGGGCTCCGCGGGAGAAGCGCCCCCGTGCCGGCGGCTCCCGGGCAGAGGCAGAGCAGGGTCCCTGCCATCTGGCTGCGAGATCCCCGCCGATGCCAGGCAGAGCCTGCCGGGGCACCCAGGGCTCAGGGCAGCCCTGCTGCGCCACGGCTGCGCTCCGGGCCGCCAGGCACCCTGCCTTCCAGAAGGGACGTGCGACCTCCCCCAGCACTCAGGCGCTCAGGTCACCGCGGCTGAGACCCTGCGGGGGAGTCTCGCAGCACAGCCCCAGGCAGGTGGCCCCCACAGACCCTGCTCCTGCCCCATGGTGCCGGACTGCAGTGGAAGGGCAGAGCTCCTGGCTGCTGTACTCAGGGACAGGGAGCCAGGAAACCAGTGCACTTACTGGGCTGTCATCCTGGCCACCAACTCCAGGTAGCAGTAGCCGGCAGCGGTGAAGTTGTCCTTGTACCTGCCCATGTCTATGGCCTCCAGCCACTCACCCACGGAGCCGAAGGCCGGGAAGGCTGGGCAGCCATGCCGGGCGAGGGGCACGGCCGCACCGTGGGACCTGCCGGCAGAGCGGGGCGGTGAGGGGGGATGGGGCCAGGCACGGCCGGGTGGGAGCGAAGGGGCAGCGGGCCGGGCCGGCGGTCACCTGGGGCAGGCGGTGCCGGGGCATTGCGGGGGCGCCGGGCTCTGCAGCATCTTGCTCAGGACGCTGTGGATGTGCGAGAAGTGGGGTCTCTGGCTGCGGTCTCTGTGCCAGCAGCGGAGCATCAGCTGGTGCAGGGGCGGCTGGCAGTTGGCCGGGGCAGGCAGGCGGAACCCGTCCTCCACAGCCTTCATCACCTGCAGAGAGAACAGGGGGGCACGGGCAGCCCCCGGGGCCAAACCTCTCTCCTCACCCCCACCCAAGGAGCGGCAGCAGCTCCTCCGCAGAGTCCCCGAGGGACCAGGCAACAGCTGTCAGGGACTCACATCCTGGTTGGACATGTCCCAGTAGGGCCTTTCGCCGTAGGACATCACCTCCCACATGACGATGCCGAAGCTCCACACGTCGCTGGCCGGGCTGAACTGGTGGTACTGGATGGCTTCGGGGGCCGACCACAGCACCAGGCTCTTCCCACACTGGACAGGCAGAGGGAGAGGGGTGACAGGCTCCTGCTCCAACAGCGCCTCCGCGGCCAGTGATAGCCGCCCCCGCGGGCGGGCGGTAGCCACTCTGCCAGTGTGTTGCTCCCGGGAGCTGTGGGCTCCGGGGTCGCGCAGGCAGCTCACCGCGGTGGAGAAGATGGTCTCCACTCGGTCCTCCGGGGGCCGCCTAAAGCCCGTGATCTTGCAGGCCAGGCTGCTGCTGACCAGGACCTTGTGGGCAGCCAGGCTCCTGTGGACGTAGCCCATCTCGGCCAGGTACTTCATGCCAGAGGCGATCCCCTGCAACATGCAGACGAGCTGGGCGGCCGCCAGCCGCCCCTCGTGTTTCTGCGGAGGGGAGGAACAAGCCGGCGTCGAGGGCTGCCCGGCCGCGGCGGGCATCGCCCACAGAGCCCGGCCAGCACTCACCCTGAGGAAGGAGTCCAGGACGCCGTTGCCCAGGTACTCGGTCACGATCATCAGGGTGCTCCCTGCAGGGGCAGACGCGCGGAGTGTGAGCCCTGCCCGCGGCCGGGGCAGCCGCGGTGACACGCAGCAGCTCTGGGGCTGGGCACCCGCTGGACGCCCGGGATCAGCTGCCGCTCCCGAGGAGCCTGAGCCCAGCCCACGGGAGACCGGCACCGTGCTCACGGCTCNGGGTGGGCCCCCCCCCCCCCCCCCACCGGTGCCAGGAGCAGCGTCCTCGCCTCACTGACAGGACCCCCTGCGACCAGCTCTGGCCAAGCGCCCCAGCCCCACCGCCGGGGCCGCTCCTCTCTCCAGGAGCGATTTGCTCGCCGCCAGGACGCTGAGCTGGCCGGCAAGGAGGAAGCACCCAACGGCCAGAGAGCAGCTGCAGCTCTGGAGCTCTGGCCCCCAGGCATCGCTCAGGCACAGAGGAGTCTTCCCGTGGCCCCTCACCTCGGGTGACGACCCCCTCCAGGCGGATGATGTTGGAGTGGTCGAACTGGCCCATGGTGCTGGCCTCTGCCAGGAAGGCACGCTGCTGCTTCTCCGAGCAGCCTGCCCGCAGGGTCTGGATGGCCACGGGCAGCTCCCGCTTGCTGGGCAGCCTCAGGGAGCCGCGGCAGAGCTCTCCGAACTCCCCTGCGCAGAGAGGGAGCAGTTGGGGGGGGCCGCGGCAGCGCTGGGGACCTCGTCTTCGGGAGAAGGAGGGACAGGCTCTTGGTCAGTCGCTGGGGGGCCGCCAGCAGTGGCGCTGCCCCAGGCCGTGGGCTCCACTTGGCGCTTCCTAAGCTGGAGCACGAGGCCATCTCCCAGAGCACCCCCAGCCCCACCGGAGGGTGAGCCCCCCGAGCGGAGCAGGGGCTGCCGGGCTCGGCCGAGAGGGACCTGCCTGAGCCCATGATCCTCTCGATCTTCACGCTGGCGCTGTCCAGCTCCTTGGCAAAGAGGTGCACGGCCACCAAGGGGTCGTTGCAGCCGTCGGGGTTGACGTACGTCCTCCTGGTGGGGATTTTGACTGCAGGGAAGGCAGGGGGGCAGCTGAGAGCGGCCGGCGGAGCTCCCGCCCCTCCCAGGCTGCCCATCTCAAGACCGACCCCCAGCACTCCACAGGCAGAGCCCAGACCCAGCGCCCGTGTGGCTCGCGGGCACGGGGCAGGGGTCAGAAAAACTCCTGGTCCTGGCAGACTAGCTCCCTCCAACAGCTGCTGTCTGTAAAACTGCTGCTGCTCGATGACCCTGGGCGGCCCCAGAAAACAGGGCTGTGGTCTCCTGCAGCCGCTGGTGAGGGGCTGATGGAATAATCCGCCGGCCCTGCGGAAGCTGGGAGCATCCCCCCTCCTCCAGCCCTGAGGCCAGCGCGGGCAGGACGGGCTGTGCCCTGCGGAGCTGCCAGGCTGCTGCCCTCGAGAGCCTGGCTGAGCCGGGCTCCTGCTTCGGGCTAGTGCAGGACGACAGCGCTGCAAAGGCAGGAGCCCAGGGCTCCTGCATCAGGAGCGGGGCCATCAGCAGCACACAACGCAGGGAACCCCATGCAGACACCCGGCCATGCTGCACTCACAGTGGAAGTAGAGCTCCTCATCCCCATCCTGGCTCGCTTTGCTGTAGCCACACTGCCTGCAGCGAGAAGAGCGATGCACCCTGTCACCCAGGCAGCAGCCACAACCTCCCTGCTCCCAGCCCCAACCTTCCCAACCTCTGTCCCAGCCCCAACTTCCCTGCTCCCAGCCCCCACCTCTCTGCTCCCTGCTCCCAGCCCCAGACCCGCTCACCTCCTCCAGACCATCACGCCGACCACCATGGACACCAGCACGGTCAGTGCTGCGACGGCCACCACCACGGTGATGAGGACGGGGTTCTGCTCGCTGGAGGCCACCGTCACTGCTGGGGGGAAGCAGAGCGGGTCAGCAGAGCCGGTGCCGTCAGAGCCACAGAAGCAGCCCCGGCGCTGCCGCCACACTCATCCACTCATCCCCGCCGAGGAGGGACACACAGACATCTATGGCTCACTAACGTGAGCTTCCCTGTGCACGCAAGTCCCTTCCCTCCCGCGGCTGCAGACAGGGCTGCTGCAGAGCTGTGTCCCGCGAAGCTCCAGTCTGCCCCGAGAACGGCCCCCCGCGGCCAGTCAAAGCCCAGTCAAACACGGTCTGCGAGAGGGAGCCGCGCCAGCCCGGGCGGGTTACGGACTGGAGCCCTCCCAGCTCTCCCAGCCCTCCTGGAGCCAGCGAAATGATGTCTCTGGACTCCGGAGCTGCGGGAAGCCGGGGAGCCCGCTCAGCCGAGAACACCCCGAGCCCGGCTGGCAGCAGGGACCCATGGCCAAGGGCGGTTGGATGCCTGGGCTGCAGCCTGGGCCACCAGACCCCCACCTCGCAGCATCTGCCGCGGGCTGCAGAGCCTCACAGAGCAGGATGGTGCCCTCCAGCAGGGACCACCTGCTGCTCTTGGAGCTGGAAGGTCGCACCCAGAGGAACAGATGCTGCTCCACAAAACCAGGGGCACCCAGAGCCACAGCAGAGCTCCCCTGCGACTCGTGAGAAAGAGGGAGAGAGCCCAGAGCCAGCAGGAGCCTGTGCGGGAGATGAACCCTGCCGACACTTACGCTCTGCCAGCGTCTCCACCTCAATGCTGGGGCTGTAGCTCCCGTAGTCGGGCGAGGAAGACGCCCGGACTTGGAAGATGTAGAGGGTGCCAGGCTTCAGGTTGTCGACCGTCACGGCCGTCGCTGTGGTCTTCACAGTCGAGTAACTTTGATCTCTCTGATCCTGTGAAAGGATGAGGCAGCCGAGATGGGGGTGGGCTGGCAGCGGCACCACGGAGCCTCCCCTGAGCCCTGGGTCCCGTCGGGACACGCACACCCTTCAGCAGAAGGAGCACGTTTGCTCGATGCCTCCTTAGCAGAAACTACGCAGGAAGGTCTCAGGGGTGGCAGCCGCTCTCGGGACGCTGGGGATGGGCTGCAGGGAGCGGCCGAGCCGCCACACACGGCCCCGTCCCTCCCGCGTGCTCCGCGACTCGGCCACCAGCACCAGCCAGACCCTGCCCGGGCCCCTGCCGGGGCTGACACCGGGTGTTTGGCACCGACCGAGCGGGCAAAGCTGGCAGCTGGGCTTTACCAAGTCCTGCTCCTCGGGACCCCGAGAGCCAGAAGCAGAGCCGGTCCCCCCAGAGCCTGAACCAGAGCTGGTCCCCCCAAGAGCCAGAAGCAGAGCCGGTCCTCAGATCCTACCTTCTCGTAGTACTTGACCTCATACTCGGTGCCACTGGTGTCCGGGTCGGTCGGCTCCTGCCAGGACAGGGAGATGCTCTTCTGCTCCACCTTGTCCGTGCGGATGTCAGTGATGGGAGTCGGAGCTGCAGAGGCAGAGGAAAGCAGGGGGTGACGGCAGTGCTGCCAAGCAGAGCTCCCCGCGCTCTCCCCATGGCCAGCAGCACCCGAGCAGCCCTGAGCTCACCTGGTGCGGCCCCCATTCTCAAGCAGAGACCCAGGGACTCGGCTCAGACCACTCTAAGCAAAGAACCCCAGGAGCTGCGGGGGGCCCGAGCTGATGCCCCCAGCTCTGACAGTTCTGGGAGGCTCCGTGGACACTCGGCGGCGTCTCCTGAGCAGCTGGATGGTGGAGAGCTGCCCACCCCCGGCCCCACTGAGCTCAGGGTCTGTGCCCAGGAGCTGGCTGGGTGTCTCCAGTTGGCACAAGCTCCCGCTGAGCCTCCCTCCCTGGCACCCATGCTCCCGTTTAGCTCCTCTCACCGGGCAAGAGGCACCTGCCAGCTCTCCCACTGTAACCAGGCTGGGGTCCAGACGAGCCGACTCCTCTGGCCCACAGCGCTGGCACCTCTGGGGCAGTAGAGGAGGGTCTGCCTGGCTCAGCCAGAGGCTCCTCTCCGTGCCATCCCCTCTCCTCCTGCCCCCACTGAGCCCTGTCCAGTGCCCCCTGGCCAACAGGCACCGGCACTGCCTGCACCAGGCTCCCTGCCTGCGGGCAGCATGCCAGCAGCTCTTTCCAAAGGCTCTGCCCTCCACACCAGCAGAGCCAGCTGGACCTGCAGACCGTCTGCAGCGTCTCCAGAGCCGGCCAAGGACGCGGGACCCCTGCCCCGACCACCCAGAGAAGGCGGCAGCGGCTCAGACACGCTGACCCAGAGCAGGAGGAAGGGGCTGCAGGGGCTGCGCTGCGGCGCCGGTGCCTTTGCTGCAGAGGTGCCGCTCAGGAAAGACCCTCAATATCTCAGTAGGGAAAAGGACCTTCCCACCTGGGGCTGGTGCTGGAGCCCCTTGCCCTGCCTCAGTGCCGAACTGGGAAACCCTCCTGGGCTCTGCTTGGGCTGTGCCGCACGCCGGGCTGGGCAGGGGCAGAGCACCTCTGGCTGGGGAGCGGCAGGGCTGCCCTGAATCCCCCCACAGCCACCACCTGGGCCGTGGCTGGAGGCAGCTCCCAGCACAGGGAAGGGGTGTTCCTGCAACACCCTGGGGGACACCGGGACCAGGACACAGCGGAGGGAGGGGGCTGCTGTGGCTGATTCACCCCAGCACCAGCAGTCCTACAGCAGAGCCGAGACGAAGGGGCACTGAGCTGCCCAGGGGGAGTGAGCCCACCCCGGAGGGGAAGTTAACGCTCCCACCGGGCCAGGCAGGACATGACCCAGGGATCTGCACCACAAACCTGGGTCCTCCACCTCTACCCGAGATCCTGAACCCCACTGGCACCTCAAACACAACCAAACCTGCACCAAACCACTGCTTCCAGAGGAGGTTCCCCATCAGTGTGAGAAGGACCTTGTTGGCAGTGAGGGTGCCAGAGCCCTGGCAGGGGCTGCCTGGGGGGTTGTGGAGGCTCCTTCTCTGGAGACATTTCAAACCCTCCTGGGCTGTTCCTGTGCAACTGGATCTGGGGGATCCTGCTGTGGCAGGGGGATGGGACTGGATGGATTTGGAGGCCCCTTCCCATCCCTGATGCTCTGGGATCCTGTGATTCCCCCAGAGCCCTCGTCCTCCTGCAGAGCCCACAGAGCCGGAGGTGCCGCGCGGGTGTCAGCCAGCCCAGGCAGCCGTCACTGGGGTGCAGCGGGGCGAGGGGGTGACCTCGCTTGGCACGGCGACTGTACCTGTGACGCCGGTGGAGACGTTGACCTCTGCGTACGGCAGCCCTGCCGGCGGGCTGAGCCCAGAGACACCGTTGACAGCCGCCACGCGGATGGTGTAGTTGACGTGAGGCAGCAGGTTCACCAGGGTGACGGTGCGGTCCACGAGCCCCGTCTGCTGCGGCACGAAGCCCACAGCGCTGCCGCACTGCTCGCAGCGGCCCCGCGCAGCCGCCGGGCAGCGGCCACACCACAGGCTGTAGGTCAGGTCACTGCGGCCGCCCGTGTCGGCGGGGGCACTCCACTCCAGGACCAGCGACGACCGCCGAAGGCTGTAGACCAGGTTCCTCGGGGCGGAAGGGGGACCTGGAAGCAGAAGAGCATCGCACAGAAGCAGAAGAGCAGCCCACAGCCCCGGGGGCACCTGCCCGGCTTCCAGCTGCAGGACAGGCAGCGTCCACAGCCCCGTTCCCCAGCCCCGCCAGGAGCTGCCGACTCGGCGAGGCAGACGTACGCGTGCAGGAGGCAGACGGGGGCTCTGACGGAGACCGGGAGTAGTTCTTCTGGCACGAGCAGAACGTGGAGGCTTCCTCAAGAGTGAAGCTGTGCTCGGGGCAGGGAGAGCAGAGAGGCAGCCGGAGGGAGAGCTTGTAGAACCCAGGCAGGCAGGCTGGAAGGACACAGAGAGGGAGTAAGGGCAGGGCACTGCGGGGTGGCTGCATCGCCCCGCCAACTGGGACAGCATCCGCCTGCCACTGGCCAGCAGAGAGACCCTTGGGGCCACTGTCCCCAAGCACCCGCACGGTCCGGGCACTGAGAGAGAAAGAGGCAGCTGCAGAGGCACCAGCCAGGGCAACGTGTGCAGTGAGCTGGGTTCTGCAGGGCCGTGGCGATGGGGTGGCTGCAGAAGGATGTGGAAAATGCCCAGGAAGACACCTGTTTCGAGGCAGCAGGACCAGCACCGGCTCCTTGACCTTGCGAACTCGCAGCAGCAGCCAACGTGGAGCTGGAGAGCCGGCGGGCCACCACTCGCCTCTCCCGACAGCCTGCGCGCCTCCAGCTGCCCTTTAACACGGGGGTTCAAACACCACAGAGAACCAGAAGAACACCGCGAGCGGCAGCGCAGAGCGAGGGCCAGCCCCTGCCTCGGCTGCCTGATGAACACGGAAAACTGCAGAGGGCTTCAGCTGCCCCCAGAACCTCCAGCTCGCTCCGTGTACGGGAGGGGCCAAAGCAGAGCTCACGCTGCATCCAAACACAGAGACACCCTTTGGCCAGGCAGCAGTGCCCTTCACAGGCTACAAACCTCCCCAGTGGGCGGCTAACGACCCCACTGCCCTGCACCCCGTAGCCCCGGAACAGGCCCAGCAGGCACAGGGTGCACCCAGAGGACACCCCAGGTGCAGGCAGGCAGATTCCAGCAGAACAGGAGCACAAGCCACCACTGCCCTTCAGGCCGGAGTGTTTCCTCCTTGGGACCCGAGTGCTGCCACAGAACTGACCTTTCTGCTGGCGGTAGGACAACGTGGGGACACGCGAGCCCCGACAGCAGTGCTGGGGTGGGGGTTCGTGGGCTCCAGAGCCGCGGGGACTGCACTTCCCCATCAGATTTCCCTCACTTTGGAGCCGGCCCTCCTCAGCCTTTAGCCCCGATGCCTCAGATGGGGGCTGTGCTTTTCTCCCCCGCTCTCTCTCAGGTCAGCCTGGTGACCCACAGACCTCAGGGATGATGACGCAGGCCCCATGAAGGACACCACCTGCACTGGCTCTGTTGGACTGCTCCGTGTCGCTCGAGCTCGCGCAGGCAGCGGAGGAGAGGAATCGATACCGCCTGCAGCTCCACTCACGACGCCTCGACACTCATTTATAATTAACACGACAACTGGGGCGTCTTCCAAAATCAATCCCCTTCCATTTTCTGTCATGAAATTGTATTTGACAGAGTTCATCTGCTCCGACACCTGCGGATCCTCCCAGCTGAGGCAGCCGCCCCAAACACTGCTGCTGAGGAGAGAGCACCCCCTCAGCATCCTTCCCTCCCTCCAGGACCCAGCATCAACCTCCCCGAGGTCCCTCCCTCCATTTTTACTCATCAGTGTGAGCTGCCCACTGGTCGTGGCCACAGACCCTCAGTGCTGCCAAGGCCGGGCAGGTCTCGGTGCCTGGCCCCACAGGGCTTCCCCAACGAGCACAGAGAATAGACCTGCCCTGTGCCAGCCCCAGCCAGCACCCAGAGGGAGAATCAGAAACCACTAGTGATTGGAAGGGACCTCAAAAGATCAGCCAGTCCCGTCAACCCTGCCACAGCAGGATTCCCCCAAAGCCACTCACACAGGAACAGTCCACGTGGGTTTGAAACTGCTCCAGAGAAGGAGACTCCACAACCCCCCTGGGCAGCGCCTGCCAGGGCTCTGGCACCCTCACTACCAACAAGGCCCTTCTCACACTGATGGGGAACCTCCTCTGCTCCAGCTCACACCTGCTGCCCCTTGTCCTGTCACTGGGTGCCCCTGAGCAGAGCCTGGCTCCATCCTCCTGACACCCACCCTTCACACATTGATCAACATCCATGGGGTCACCTTCTTTCCCAGCTCCAGAGCCCCAGCTCCCTCAGCCTCTCCTCAGCAGGGAGCAGCTCCCCTCCGTCCACCACCTCTGCATCTCTGCGCTGGGCTCTCTCCAGCAGCTCTGTGTCCTTCTAAGAGGACCAGAATGGAGGGCACTTGCACCACAGCCAGAGCTGACTCTGTTGCAGTTCTTCCCTTTGCAGCACCAACACCCAGGACTTCCTCCCATCCCTCTTCTTGACAGGGAGCTCCCTCCCAGATGTGCTCAGCCCCTGCCCAAGGTGATGCCCGCGGGACGGCTGCCAGCAGCGAGAACACGGTTCCATGTCACAGTCTCTACAGCGGTGGTTTTGCCCAAAGGCCGACCGCTGGCAACAGGCAGGAGGATCCTCTCAGAGGTTTTGCTTCTCCATCCGTTCCCTCGCGACCGGAGGAGTCGGGCGCAGGACAGACGACAGTGACTGTCCTGAGGCACCGACTGCTCCAGGGGGGCTGTCGCGGCTCGCCGGCGCCAGGGCTAGAGCCCAGCAGAGCGAGGTGCCCGCGGGAGGGCAAACACCCTGCGGGGCCCATCCCGGGAAGCCCCAGCGGGCAGAGCCGCCGGGAGCGGGGCGGCTGCTGCCCCGGCACCAGCACGTTACTGGGGCAACAGGTCAGGAGAACAGACACAGCCAAGGGCCGCATCAGCGCCCCAGCCGTGCTGTCACCAACCCCGCCTCCTCATTAACAACAGCAATTAGAAGCTGCCGTGAAGCACAATGACCCTGCCCAGCGCCGGGTCCGTCGGGCAATCGCAGCCATCGATAACCCGCCCAGCCTGGCGAGCGGCGCCGACCTGCAGCCCAGAGCCCTTCACTGCTCAGCAGCCCCTGATGGATCCCAGGGCAGCTCGGAGAAGCCGGTCCCTGCCCCACGGGCTGCCTTCTGCCCCACCAGCCAGCACCATCAGCAAAGAGGACTTGTGCCTTCCCCCTCGTCCCTCTGCCGCCAGCCCCCCCAGGTCCCTCACGCCAGGGGTGAGCCCCGCAGTGCAGCTAGAAGAGAAGTCCCCAGACGCGGACACGCAGCCTCCTGCGACAGAGCCTTCTCCCGAGCCTCCCGGGAAAGAGCCCTGGGCTGCCCCCAGCCGTCGCCAAGGGCCATCTCCACAGCAGCACCCAGAGGAGCCCTGGGGTCCCCGCCCTGCGCAGGAAGAGCTGCCGCAGCAGCATGCAAACCCCGGTGCCCAGCCTGCTCCACCGCAGAGGTGCAATTAGCCCATGGCCACCGGGACGACGGCTCCCTGTGCCGAGCTCAGGGCATCTGCCCAGCACAGCAGCAGCCCGGGGACGCGGGAGGGAACTGAATCGCGAAGACAGCAGCTCCGGCCCAGACTGCCGCTGCTGCCAGAGACGAGGGGCTGACAGCTATTTCTGGAAGCTGGGCTCCAGCTCCATTAATTCCACGTCTGCTTGTAGTCGCCTCATCTGCGGCAGAGCCGGCTGGCAAATAGTAACTTTGGGCTCTGCCGAGACTCTCCTTGCAGACACTGCGAGGGGTCGGACGGGGAAGACGAAGCAGACAGAGACAACCTTGCAGCAGACGTCGGGCGGACCCTGCGCCCGTGGCTCACCGACACAGAAGGCAGCGCAGCGCAGACGGCGGAGGGGGCACAGCCGGGCTCCGGCACAATGACGGGCAGAAGCCCATCAGTGCGGAGGAGCCTCCGGGAACAAACCCGGGGGGGGCAGGCGATCGCCCGCGGCGCAGCAGGACCTCTCCCGGCAGCTGGGCGTCTGCTGGAAGCAGGTTTGACCAGCAGAGCACGGAGAGCCCAGCGCCTGGCTGCAGACGGGGACCGGAGCAGCGTTAGGAGCCCGTCTGCAGCGCCAGAGCTTCTCCTCGTATTCGGGAGCAGCCATTAAACAGCTGCTGAGGCTGCCCAGTTCCACCCTGGAGACGCTGCGCTTCACTGGCCACTGAAATGATTCATCAGAAACCAGAGAGCCCGCGGCAGCCGCCCAGGGTCCCGCGGTGCCACAGACCCCCGACTCCTATGAAAACACCCAGGTGGCAGCAGCAGTGAAGCCACCCCCGTCCTGGGGCAGCTGAGCCGGTGTCTGAGCAGCCCGGGACCCCAAACAGCCGCGGGGGGACACATCCAGACCCCCATCCAGAGCACAACGACAGAGAGCAGTGCCCAGCACCACACGGCCCGGGGAAGCCTCTTCTTTGCCTCTGCTGGACCCAGCGCCCTGGATCCATCGCAGAGCCGGGGGTCTCCAACACAGATGCACGGCCGTGCTGGCTGTTAGGGGGTGAAGGGGCACCAGCACATCCCACACCACAGGTGCTGCCAGAACATCCTCAGAGAAGGTCCCAGGGCAACAAGTGGCCAGGAGCTGCAGGGCAGCACCCAAGGCAGCCTGGAGAACAAACAGCCCCCCAGCACAGGATAGCAGGGGATCATCCCCCACCCTGTCCCTACTCCCCACAGCAGCTCTTGAACAAGCACAGAGTCCAGCCTCTCCCAGCCACAAGAGCTGTGCCAGACCATGGCCACAAGTTCACAGGCAAGAAGGATCCAGTGCTGAGCCCAACAAAGCCCCCCACCACGGGACCAGGAGGCTGGAGCCCTGTTTCCCTGGCATCACCTGGCTGGTCTGTCTCCAGAACTCGCCCGCAGCTCAGTGGCTCCTGTCCCCGCTGAAGCACTTCACAGCCCTGGCTGCTTGCACCAGAAACCTTGTTCCCGTTGCTCTGTGCTACAGCGGGGCTCTGAAACCACCCAGAGCTTCCCACCCTCACAAGCTGCTTCTGATACTGGAGCAGCCACCAGACACTGACCTGCTGCCTTGAGAGAGGGGCGAAGCCTCATCACGTCCATTAAATCACTTCAAACCCTTTTCTATGGGGAAGATGAATTACTGCAACTCGGCACGGAGCAACCCGAAACGTCAGCCAGAGCCTTCTGGGACCTGCTGTGCGAGTCCCCGCTCGGAACAGATGGGGAAGCCGCTGCAAGCTGCCACGCAGCCCCCAGCGCGACGAACGGTGCTGGGATTTCCATTCGATGGTTGGAATGGGGTCTCCTTATGGGGGGCACTGGGAGACCTGCCGCTCCCCAGGGTGCCCGGCGAGGCTGCCCACCTCCAGGAGGAAGGTGCCACAGTTCAAATCCAAAAAGCCTCAAGCAAGTCCTGAAGGACAGACCCAGTTCCTTGGGAAAAGCTCATCCCACTGCCCCGGCAGACACCTCAAACACTGGGAACTCGCTGGGAGCTGGCTGACTACTTCCAGTCTGTTTGCTACCAGGTGAAAGCTGAGGACCAAGGTCTCCCCAGGACACCAGGCACAGGCAGCAAAGGTCTCCTCAGGCACACTGGAGCACAGCCAAGGGCTCCCAGCCCAGCTGCTGCTCCAACCTCTGCTCTGCCCCACAGCAGCTCTGCCAACAGGGCAGCCAGTTAAGAACAGAGGGCAATCACCTGTCAGAGAAGAAAAGCCTCCGGGTGCCGAGAGACAGAGCAACCACGGTGCCCAGGTAGAGGTGGTGCACATCTGCCACCTGTGACCGCCGCCGGCTCATGGCACGGAGAGCCCACGGAGCTGGCACAGAGAGAGCCGAGCTGGCACGGAGGGCCCGCTGCTGTCTCACAGCACAGAGATCCTGCTGAGCCTGGTCAGTCCTGAGCACAGCCCGAAGCAGGAGGGTACTGGGAGGAGGCCCAGCAGCTCTCTCCTTTCAGACACCAACCTGCTCCAAGAGGAGCAGCTCAGCAGCCCCAGACCCAGCTCCAGGGCTGGTCTCAGGCCCGGCTCTCACTTGAAAAGCAGCCCCAACGTGACCCCAGCCGCAGGTCCGTTGTGGCAGGGGTTGCACCCGCTTTTCCAGCCCCTGCTAAACACCACCTCTTGAGCCACAGCGTCAGCGATCGCCGTGCCTTAGGCAGGGTAGCAGGAACCTCAGCACACTGGAGTGGTCCTGTCATGAGAGATGAAGCTGTGGCGTCAGCTGAGGCCATTCACAGCTTTGGCACCACCTGCCCAGCCAACACCCTGCTGCAGAGCAGCTCCCAGCAGCACAACCCCATCTACCCCCCTGCCACCCTTCAAAGCAAGGTCTGGCTCTTAGCTGGGGAGCTGCAACCTCCTGAACAGGCAGTGTCGCTGACAAGGGGCACCAGGCAGAGCCGAGGGAGCCACCTGGCAGCACCAGGACCAGCACAAACGCTGCCAGAGGGCACCGATGGCCATTTTTACCTCTGCATCCCCCATCCTTCTCCTCGAAGCCAGGGCCACAAGCGCACTTCCCAATCGGCACCAGCCACTCGCCCTCGGCGCTGCAGTGCATCCGCGGGGGGTTATCCACGTCCACTTCGGCGTGAGCCACGCACGTGCCCCTAACCTCCACCAGAGTGGCAAAGGCCGTCTCCGCCACCATGTCTGGGAACACGGCCAGGTTCCGCACCGTGGCCAGGCACTTCTTGTAATAGACCCGCACCGAGACCAGCGCCACGCAGGCGCCCACGTCCTGGAAGCCCAGGTGGAAGCCTCTCTTGCTCAGGTGCCCAATCTCCCTCAGCTCAGTGTTCAGCTTCATCTTGCGCTCGCCCAGGTCCCCCTGCGTGAAGCTCTCATCGGCAGCGATGGTGTCGATCTTGGTGTGCTTGCTCTCGCGGACGCCGCGGCCCAGGTCCGAGTCGGACTCCACGTAGTACAGATTGAAGGTCTCCTTGCAGGTGCTGGTCACTCCGGGGATGCTGTTGCAGTCCCTCAGGGTGAACTTCAGCTCGATGAAGATCCTGTGGCCGTCGCGCCGGGCGATCCAGCCCGTCTGCAGCCAGTTGTTCTGGTTGGGCTCCATGACGTTGCAGACCTGGTACGTGCGGATCGGCTTGTAGTTCTCGTCCACGCCGCTGATTTCTTCCCACTGGGGAGAGAACACAGGGGCCTGTCACAGCTCAGGAGCTGCCGTGAGCAAGAACCAGCCGCCCCGGCAGCAACACACCGATGGGTATAAATACCAGCACCATGAGCCGCTCCACCTACGGGCCATTATATCACAGGCATGAAGAGTCCTCAGCCCACCAACCCACGAGCTGCCGTGCCGCAGCGGTGCTGCTGATCCCCCTCACACCTGAGCTCTCTGCAGAGGTACAAACGCAGAGACGAGAGCACAAGGTGGGCACCGGCATCAGACCTTCCGAAGTGGAGCCTAACGTGAACCTCAACACATCATCTGCTGCAGAGCCAGAGCCTCTCTCCCCCACACCTTGGGTCTCTGCCCCTGGGAAGGGGCATCCGCACAGCATCACCCCACAGCCAAGCGCTAGGGGCTGGGCTGCCCACAGGAGCCAAACATAGCCGAGGGGCGGCGACGCCAGTGGCACCATCGCGCACGGGGAGCCAGCTCTGTGAGCGGCCGGCAGCCTCCGCCAGAAGTTTCAGCTACAACAGGACCAACCCTGTGACTGCAGGCGAAGCGGTGCTTCCCCCAGGTCACCAGCAGCGATTCTGATTAGCCAAGCGGTGACTCAACCCTCAGAGCCTCAAGGGTGACCTGGCAGCATCCCAAACCGATTCCTTCTGGGGGGAAATCGATGCCAAATTGCCAAATGTACCCAGAGCAGAGTCTCTTCTGCAGAGGAACAGCTGGGCGACGCCGAGCACTCCGGGGTCTACTGCTGTTCCCTCTGAAGGGTTTGTTTCCATCCTGGAAAATTAACCTGGAGCAGCAGGGGACAGTTTCCTCACCCAAAGGCAGCTGGGGACTAGCCCTCAGGCCAAAGTGAGAACCTGACCAAACCCAGCCTGAAACAACAGAGCTCCTGACACATCCACGTTGGCCACAGCCCTCTGCCCCTGGGAGCCTGCACTGGCTGAGGGCTAAAACACCCAGCACGAGATGCCCCACGGTTCACCGGGCATCCCAGAGCAGGGACCTTATTGTGAGGAGCTGCTGCTCTCAGGCTGAGCCCACATTCCCAGCACTGAGCTTCTCACNCCTCCATGAGCTCCAGAGCCCCAGAGGGCAGAGGGACTGTCCCCCCCAGGCCCTTACCCCGTTAGACGGGTGCGAGGTCCAGCCCAGCTCTGCCTGCGATTCCTTCGAGTCCAGCAGGACGACTGCGGGGAAGGCGACCCGTTAGAGAGCAAAAACCAGGCACCACCTGCCCCCCCGCCCAGCCCGGGGCTCCGTACCGAGACCCCGTCCCCAGATGCCTCTGCCCCGGGCGAGGGGAGAGGAGGGTCCCCGGCACAGGGAGCAGCTCCCGCCTCCCAATCCCAGCAGGATACTCCGGGCAGCACACAGAGCAGAACGTCCAACCCCACCGGGGGCCCGGACCGGCACGGCTACGGTTCTGCCCGGTGGGCTGTGCCCCTACAGTCCCTCCGGCGCCGGCGGCCGGCGCTGCGGCGGCTGAAACGCGCCCGGAGCAGCTCCCGATGCGGGAACTGCGGCGCAAGAGTCGTTCCCCAATCCCGAACCCGCCGTGGGGGCGGGAGGGGGCTTCGGCTCCGCGGTTCCCCCGTAGCTACCGACTCGGGAGTTGCCTCAGGCTCCAGCCGCCGAGTATCGGACCGGCACGTCCTCAGCACCGGGCGGCACCGGCAGCTGGGTTCGCGGCAGCGCAGCCCCGCTCGCAGCGCTATCCGCACCGGGAGCCCCGGCGGGGGATCAGCGCCGCTTCTGGGCTTCTCCCTGCACCTGNGGCGGGGCGAGGGCTCCGTTCGCTCTGGAGCGGATTGGCGGCGGCCGCGGGACCGGCGCCTCCATCGCGGGCCCTGCGGTGCCAGAGGGCTGCCGGGGCACAGTCAGCGCCGCATGGGGCTCCCCTGGTGCCGCCACCGCCGGCGACGGGCAGCGAGCGGTCGTCCGTAGTCGTGTGCGCGCACCACAGGGCCCAGCGAGCCGCGAGGCTGGTCCCGGTGCTGCCCTCAGGGGCAGTGATGCCGGGATGGCCGCTCCCGCAGCCTCTGCTCAGCCTGGCTGCGGTGGGATTTGACACCGGGCTTCGTCTGCAGACCCTCCAAGCCCAGCGGCTGCTATGGGCAGGTCCTGCCAGCCCCGCCGTGGTGGGCAGCGCCCAGCAGAGCCCAGCTGGGCTGCTGGGAGGGTGCTGGGCTGGGGGAGGCCATGCAGCTCGCTCTGCCCCCAGCCCCCCCAGTCTCCTGTCCTGGGAGAGGAGTTAATTATAACGGGAGCTGATTAATCATTGGTGCTGCGGGTCCCTGCGAGCTGCAGCCAGGCTGGACGCCGGCCCGCTCTGCGCCTGACGGCTTCCACCGCGGCACCGCGGCCTCCTTACGCAGCAGCACCGGATCCTGCAGGACATTCCCTGCGCTGGGGTTTTGTGCTGTCAAATGGAAAATGTCACTAATGTGGAGCAAACCTGCTGCGTCTCCGGCTCCTGCAGCCTAGCTGGGCCATGGCACCCTGGGCACCAATGCTCTCTGTGCTGGTGGGTGCTCAGAGTGCAGGCCAGGCCCTGGGCACATCCTGGGCACCCCACAGCCCCATACAGGGGCACCCCCAGCCCTTGCCTGCCAGACACGTGCTGCCACAACTGTCCACCCCTGGTGAGGGTGGTCTGGGACTCGGCCGCTGGCCCAGCAGGCATGAGGAGCCCTCAGAGCTGAGGGCTGCATCTGGCCTCCCAGAGCAGAGGGTTGGATCACACTGGCAGCAGGACCTGCCCAGTTGAACGAAAGCCCAGGCATGAAATAAGAAGGGTGGGGAGGGGGCTGCAGCCCAGGCAAAATGTGTGGAGGGCACAGCCCTGCAGTGGACGAGCAGCGTCGCCCGTTCGCACAGACACACTGAGCTTGAACACCTCCAAGCGTTAGCCACTGGAGCCTGGCCTCCGTGGAGCCTCACACCTGTTTCCTGGAGCAGGCATCCTGGGCGAGGCTGCTGCCACTCAGACCCAGCTCTGCACATTGCATAATGAGATTAATTCGACATGGTGATCGCGGTTCATTTGCCTGGTGCCCCTGCCTCTAAGGAATCTCGTCCTGAATTCAGTAGACCACCCACACAAACACATCTAACTGCCTGCGAAGGTCCCTGCCGGATCAGGAACCCAGCAAAACCCCCACCTGCTGGTTCTTAAACCTCCTCCACAGGCACCTCATTGTCCCCACCACTTTGAAAGTCCCAGTGCATTTCCATTCAGAGCTCTGGGAGCTGCTGCAGCTGAGTATGAGCCTGCGGGCAGTCCGGGGCTCTCGGCCGGCCGGTGCTGCTGTGGCCACCCTGCACCAATGGAGGAAACATTTTTCTGTCACAATGAGGACTCACAACTGAATTTGACAGCAGCTCTCTCTTCTTTCTGCTCACTCCCCAGGTCTGCCAGCAGCCCTCTTCCGCCCTACATGCTCCTCAGCTACCACTGGTTGTAGCCCAGCAGATCCAGGGCAGAGGTCTGTGATGGACACAGCCCAGCTGGATGCCTGAAGGTGTTTCCAGCTCTAGCCCCCTTTATTTCTCAGCCTCTCTGCAAACAGTCACAGAATCACAGAGCATTAGGGGTTGGAAGGGACCTCAAGAGACCATCCAGTCCCATCCCCCTGACACAGCAGGATCCCCCAAATCAAGTTGCACAGGAACATGGCCAGGTGGGTTTGAAACGGCTCCAGAGAAGGAGACTCCACAGCCCCCCTGGGCAGCCCCTGCCAGGGCTCTGGCACCCTCACTGCCAACAAGGTCCTTCTCACACTGGTGGGGAACCTCCTCTGCTCCAGCTCACACCCGCTGCCCCTTGTCCTGTCACTGGGTGCCCCTGAGCAGAGCCTGGCTCCATCCTCCTCACACCCACCCTTCACATATTGATCAGCATCCATGGGGTCACCCCTCAGGCTCCTTTTTTCCCAGCTCCAGAGCCCCAGCTCCCTCAGCCTTTCCCCAGCAGGGAGATGCTCCCCTCCCTTTGTCATCCCTGTGGCTCTAACACCTTTGCTCTTGTTAACATGACTAGTGAGAAAACCCCTGTCACAGCTCCCAGCAAGCCCCGGCCACAGCCCTGGTGAGCAGGGTCACAAGTCAGTAGGATTAGATCTCTCTGTCTGTCGCATCAGTGGGCAGAGAAGCCAAAGCCAGGGTTTGTTACGACCGCGCTCGAACGGACTCGGAAGAGCCCCACTAATCCTGGAGGCTTTTCCAGCCGCCCAGGAAGCAGAGGGCTGTTTAGCTGCTGTTAAAGGCTCGGAGCCGCCTCACAATTTCATGCCGCGTTAACTCCTGGGTTTTCCTTCGCATATAAATTCTTAAGGAGCAAAACAGAAAAGCCCAGGCACTTGACCTTTAACGGCAGGGATGTGTGCGCTCAGCCGAGCGAGCACGAGGAGAAGCCAGCCTGCGCTTGAAAGACGCCCTTTCAGAGCGGGTGGCTCCGGGGCGACGCATGGCTCGTGCCCCCCGCAGCCTCCCTCCTGCACAGGACCCCCCTGCGGGGCTGTTGGAGGGTGTTAGTGTCACAAAGCGAATCGATAGGGGCCCTGTTGGCATCCCCGCCGCTGACACCCCAACCAGGGAAGAGCACTTCCAGCTGCTGACGGAGGGTCCGATGCCGGAGCTGTGTCTCACCAAGGGCACGTCAAGCCCCCGGAGCAGCAGAGCTTCCCCCGTTGAACGGAGGTGCTACTCAAGCCCTTATAAAAGCCCAATATTAGAGCAGCCAGTGGTATTTTAATCCCGATTTGGCAGGACGAGGCCGTTTTGGGGAAACGAGCTCATGAATTTGCCTTTGGCAAGCCCAGATGGCTACAAGCCATGGCTGGGGTGAGGGACACAGCACAGCATCAATCAGGACCACTGCTTTATTCATTCCCTGGCACAGCTGATGGCCAGAGATGGGCCAGAGCCCAAGGACGGGCTGCAGCAGGGCTGAGCCAGCGCCACGGACATGGCCAGGGAGCAGAGCTCTGGCTGCTCTGTTTCAGGAGTCTTGGGTCATGGAATCACACACTCACAGAGCATCAGGGACTGGAAGGGACCTCAAAAGATCAGCCAGTCCCATCCCCCCAACACAGCAGGATCCCCCAGAGCCACCCGCACAGGAACATGCCCAGGAGGGTTTGAAACATCTCCAGAGACTCCACAACCCCCCTGGGCAGCCCCTGCCAGGGCTCTGGCACCCTCACTGCCAACAAGGTCCTTCTCACACTGATGGGGAACCTCCTCTGCTCCAGCTCACACCCGCTGCCCCTTGTCCTGTCACTGGGTGCCCCTGAGCAGAGCCTGGCTCCATCCTCCTCACACCCACCCTTCACATACTGATCAACATCCATGGGGTCACCCCTCAGGCTCCTTCTTTCCCAGCTCCAGAGCCCCAGCTCCCTCAGCCTCTCCTCAGCAGGGAGCTGCTCCCCTCCATCATCTCTGTGTCGCTGCCACCCAGTACATGGGCAGCCTCCCTTAGCCCCATCACCAGTGCTGCCACAACTATGGGAGGAGTCTGGGGAGATGGAGGCAGCAAAGCAAAGAGCCCTGGCTGTCCAGACTGCAGGTTGCCAGGGAACTTCTGCAACGAGCCAGCGCAGCCCTGAAAATGTGGTTCTTGAGCTGAGCTGGTACCTGCTGCAATGAGCCAGAGAGAGATGTCTGAAACCACAGTGAAAATAACCCTCCTGGAAAACAAAATCAATACAGACACGGGGGAGAGAGCATCAGAGGCCCAGACCGTCAGTTCCTGGGCTAGAGAGTTGAAAGTCTCAGTGAGGGACAGGCAGGTCTGGGCTTAGAAACAGAACCTGGGGGCTTCTGCTGACAAACAGCTTTTTGTGCTGAAGGACAAAGAAGCTGCGAGGATGCAGCCCTGGGGTGGTGGCTGCAGGGGCTGCCCTTGAAGGAACAAGGAGCAGGCAGGAGCCTCGTGGAAGATTTTGCACCTCTCCTTCCTCTTCCACACTTGAAGGGATTTTCTGAACAGGGAACAAGAGATCTGTGCAGCCTCGTGTTGCTGTGGGCACCGACACAAACTGACTCCGGGACAGGTCCTGCTGCTTCTGCTGTCGGGAGCCCGGAGCCAGACTGCAGCAGGGAGCAAAATCGCAGCACAAGAAGTGAAGACCTCCCCAGGGAAGAGGCAGAGCTGGTGCAGCTCAAGTGATCCGGACCCCCAGCGCAGCCAGCGCCTTGCGGGCAGCTCCATCCCGTCCTGCACCGGCTCTCGCTGCCGAAACCTCTGCAAAAACAACTGCGAGAGCTTCCCCGCCACCGCGACGGCCCAGCCCCGCTCCGAGGGCTGCGGGAGGAGCACACTCGGTGCAGGCGCTGCCGGTAACTCCTCTGTTGTCTCTCTGAAAAGAGCCGCGGCCGCTGCCAGGGACCTGACGGTGGCGGCTCCGTTCTCCTGGCAGGCTGGCGGCTCTTCTGGGGATCTCTGCACCTGAAACGTTTTGCAGCAGCTCTTGAGCTTTGCGGGTGATGCCAGCGAAGATCCCTGCCTAGGCAAAGGCAGCTGAGCCGGGGAAAGACCCGGCTGTGTATTCCCCTGCTGCACAGTGCTGCTCCTAGCGAAGAGCATCTCCACGTCCAAGTCTCTGGACTGATCACCATCCAGAACCAATCACCAAGATTGCCAACCCCACTGGCCTCCCAGCGCAGCGGCAAGGAGCGTCCCTTAACCACAGGGTCACTGAGGATCACGGCAGTGACCACAGCAGACCTCCTCAGGGCGAGAGCTGCTCCAGCTCCTCCTCACCAGCGACACGAGGTGCAGACACCCTGAGGAAGGACCTGCTCTGACACTCCATCCCCACGAGGCAGCGGCCGATTATCCCTCCGTCGCAGGGCGCAGGCAGCTGAGGGGTCCCGCAGAGCCCATCTCCTCGGTTGTCGGCGATGCAGAGGGTCACACTCTTTGCAAACGCTAATCAGCAGCTTCCCCCCGCCGGGGCCGGGCGCTCGGGCAGACCCTACGTGAGGCACCAGCGCGGTGTGTCCGGCCCCGTTACAGCTCCCTGGAAATTGGAGCGCTCAGCGCGGAGCTGGACGGCTGCCTGCGGCTGGAGGTGGCCCCTGGAGAGGGGTCCTGCACCCACCACGGGGGTCCTGCCAGCTCCATCCTGCTGCTGCGGAGAGGGACCCTCCCCGGCCCTCGGCTCAGGGCTGGCTGCAGGCTGGCGGGTGGAAGGGGCAGGAGGAAAAATGGCTGGAGCTCGGGGAAGCAGTCGATTCAGTCCCATCCTAACGGCGGCTTCGCATCCCCGGGCCACCCTGCCATGGAGATGCACAAAAATCCTGCTTGAATCAACAGAAAGGGAGGAAATGCTGGGGAGACAGTCCCATCTGCATCGCAATTAGGGTAAAGAATAGCCAATGGCAGAAACAACCTGTTCCCAGCCGCAGCTGCAGTTTGTTCCCTCCGTGTCTGAACGGCCGAGCACCCCCCGCACCGGGAGCTGTCTCTGCAAACGTGGGAACGTCTCACGCAGCCGGAGCGGGCAAGGAGCCGCTTTCTGCTCACACTGCACATTCTGCTGCGACGAGGCAGCAGAGGGGGCTTGGTCGACCCAGACACTCGGTGCTGCCTCCAGACTCGGGACTGCACCCCTCAGCCTGGGGACAGCAGTGGGGCTGCGGAGGGTCGGCTCTCTGCCCCATGCAGCGGCCGCCCGGAGCTGCAGGGTGCAGTGCTCGGTGGAAGCTCCCGTAGACCTCGCTCAGCCCTGACTGATTTATCCGTGACCCTTCCTAATGAGGCTGATGGCGCAGGGGCGGAGAGAAGGCAGCGCTGTCATCTGTGAGCAGCCGCGGCCGACAGGGCGGTTGCCTCATCGGGCTGCGTGATGGCCCCATAGACGCAGGACGAGACCAGATGCTTCTCCGACCAGTCACACGCCAAAGGCACCAACAACAGCCCACGGGGCACGGGATGCACCCCGAGAGGAGCCGTGCTCTGTCCTGGCAAGGACAAGGCGCCTGGGGCCAGGGGCAGGCAGAGCTGGAGCTGCCGCAGCTCCCCCCGCAGCACCGGAGCTGGGCTCAGCTCTGCCGGCCGCCGGCTCCTAACAGGATTTTGCAATCCGCAGCGGGTGTGCTAATGGGATCAAGAGGTAAAGAGTTCATCCTGCTCTCTCTGCTCTGCTCCCTCCCTTTCTTCTGAGCCCCGCTCCCCCTTGAGTGCTCCCGAGCTCTGCAGATTCAAAGCGCTAATCAGAGTCAGGAATTCCTGCGTGACTGCCCTCTGTCCCAAAGCAGACGATGTCCGGGGGCTGCAGCCTCGGCAGCCGCAGCCGCTCGCTCCCGAGAGATGCTGCCGAGGCCGCGGCGTTTCTGCGTCCCCAGACCCGCGTCTGCACGATGCTGCTGCAGGCGAACGGGCGGCTCGAGGAGCAGAGCCCAGCTCCGACGGCACCGCAGCCGCGGCGGCACGAGAGGCCGGTTGGCCGAGGCTGTCGGAGTCTGCCCCGGCCATGGGAGGCCGAGGATGTGCCGGGCACCCTCTGCTGCCTCACCAGACTTCAGCACATGGTCGCTGTCCTTCCCAGTCCCAGCACCTTGGGTTCAAGTAGGGGCTCCCCAGGGGTGAGACCCAGGCGTTTGGATTTACCTGTGAGAGATCTCGTTATCAGCCGCAGCAATACAGTCCCCGACCGCTCATGTCAGGGCCCCTCTGAACTGGCTCTGTGCCCCCAGGGGCAGAGCAGCCCAGGAGAAATCTATTGCCTTTCTTCCAAGACCCCGGAGTTTTCCAGACCTTAAAAAGGACAGAGAAACTCTAACTGGGACAACTTCTGCCCTTAGAAAGGTCCTTCACCATCGGGGGTTTTGGCTGATCAGGAGCTGACTCTCCCATCACTTCCACGGGGAGGAGGGACAGAGAGCTCCCCAGAGCCCCTCTGGAGGGGGAGAGGGACAGAGACCTTCCTAGAGCCCTTCTGGAAAGGGAGAGGGAGACTCTGGTGTCCCAGGTGCCTGCAGGGAAGGGTCCAGCACTGGTACCAGCCTGGTCCCGGTCCTGTCAGCAGGGACACAGCATCGCGCTGGCCACGGGATGTGCCAGCGGGTGCCGCTGGCTGCCGACTCCTGCTCCTCGATCCCTCTCAGCACGGTCGTCTCAGGGCTTTGAGGCAGTTCCTGTGGGGGACAACTCCTGCGCCTCCCCATCTTGCGTCAGCAGGCACCAGACCCCCGGTGCAATAGCTTGACGCAGCAGGGGAGGAGGCTGCTGCTCTGGTGCCAGGACCGCAGGGTCCAGAAGCCCTGCAGGTGCCGGCCGGCAGCAGGCAGGTTCCTGTGGCCGTAATGCGGGAGTAGGATCCCCTGAGGGCCGTCGGAGCCGCGGCCGCACCGCAGACGTTGTGACAAGGCAGATCAATCAGTGCAGAAAGGATCCTTCGCTGGAACCCGCTGCCATCGTTCCACCCCTTAACTGTGGCAGGAAGTGATTCCCCTCCTCCAGCACCCTGACTTGCATTAAAAGGCAGTTAAGCCGGCGATACCTCTCGAGGGTCGCCTTGGAGGCAGGACAGCAGCAGCTGGCAGGGTGCCGGGGGTGCTCAGTGGGGCGGGCGCAGCCTTTCCCCTGCTCCCATCCCATGACCTTGGGATGGTCCTGAGGTGTCTCCACAACAAGGACGAGGCAGGCAGGAGGGAGAGGATGAGCTCCTCCAGCCTTTTATTGACGCTGCCACAAATGCTGTTTCCCAAGGATTGATTAGGTGAGAGAGCAGAGGTGTCCGAGAGCCGGCTGGTTCTGCCAGGAAAGAGCAAGGAGTGAAGCAGATCCTCAGCATCACCCACCCAGCTTTTCCCCACCAAAGCTGCTGGTTCCTGCTAGTCACAGAATCACAGGACATTAGGGATTGGAAGGGACCTTGGAAGATCAGCCAGTCCCATCCCCCTGCCACAGCAGGATCCCCTAGATCCAGTTGCACAGGAACAGTCCAGGCGGGTTTGAAATGTCTCCTGATAAGGAGACTCCACAGCCCCCCTGGGCAGCCCCTGCCAGGGCTCTGGCACCCTCACTGCCAACAAGGTCCTTCTCACACTGATGGGGAACCTCCTCTGCTCCAGCTCACACCCGCTGCCCCCTGTCCTGTCACTGGGTGCCCCTGAGCAGAGCCTGGCTCCATCCTCCTTCCCATATGGATCAACATCCATGGGGTCACCCCTCAGGCTCCTTTTCCCCAGCTCAGGAGCCCCAGCTCCCTCAGCCTTTCCTCAGCAGGGAGATGCTCCCCTCTGTCCATCATCTCTGTGTCCTTCTGGACCAGAAGTGAAGAGGCATCTCCTCTGCAAATGTTCTGTTCCCTAGTTCATCAAAGAGAAGCCAAAGCATAGTGGCCAGTGGCCTCCTAGCTTCCTGAGCCCCCAGGCACCCACCCACACTGCAACCCCCGCAAAGGACAGCCAATGCAGAGCCTCTCCTCTGTCCTTCTGCCATTCCCCAGCTGCAGTTGACTTAATTAACACCAGTTAATTAATGGGGGGCTGCAGACAGCTCCAGGCAGGGAGTGGGGCTCTGTTCATCCTGGTGGCACCTGGAGCAGAGCTGGGGGAGCAGCTCAGCCCTCACTGTCAGCACAGAGCTGCAGTTCAGGCTGTTTTCTCCTGCTGCTCTCAGCTTCCATCCCTGTAACTGCTGGCTCTCAGGGCCTGACCTCGAGCCTCACTAAATGAATTTCCCCTCTATTCCCGTAAGCGCTGAGTGGTGCCGGGAACATGGCTCAGCCCTGGCTGGCCGCAGGAGAGAGGGCTCTCTGCAGGGCCACCTGGGGCTGTGCAGGGCGGGGGAGCCACGCCTGGGCACCCCACTCACCCGCTGTGGCTGCAGGTAAATCAGAATCATTCGGGTTGGAAAAGACCCCTGAGATCATCGAGTCCAACCACCAACCCCACTCCACAAGGTCACCCCTAAGCCAGAGCCCCCAGCACCACATCTGAGCGACTTTTCAACTCCTCCAGGGATGGGGACTCAACCATCACCCTGGGCAGCCTGTCCCAGTCCCTGACCACTCTCTCCGGGAAGAATCTCTTCCTGATGGCCAGTCTAACCCTCCCCTGGTGGAGCTGGAAGCCCCTCCCTCTGCTTCTGTCACTAATGACCAGTGAGAAGAGCCCAGCACCAGCATCTCTGCAGGGTCCTTTCAGATGGTTGTGGAGAGCGATGAGGTCTCCCCTCAGCCTCCTCTACCTCCAGCTCAACAGCCCCAACTCTCTCCATCTCTCCCCATCAGACTGATTCTCCAGGCCCTTCCTCAGCTCTGTTGCCCTCCTCTGCCCTCGCTCCAGCACCTTGATTTCTCCCTTGGACTGAGGTGGCCCCAACAGAACCCAGTACTCAAGGTGCAGCCTCCCCAGTGCTGCGTTCAGGGACACAATCACCTCCTACTCCTGCTGGCCACACAGTTCCTGACCCGGGCCAGGATGCCACTGGCCTTCTTGGCCACCTGGGCACTCTGCTGGCTCCTGCTGAGCTGCCTGTCAAATAGAAGCCCCAGGTCCCTCTGTGCCACGCTGCTCTGTAAAGTCAGGGCAGAGCCAGTGCCTCAGGATGGGGAGCATGGGCAGAGCAGCCTGGTGCCACAGCGGCTCCAGGGAGCAGAGAAACAACCGAGTGTGGGCTGCGAGCGCCTTGGGTGAGCGCCGGCTGCACACTCCTTCTGCTCAACTCAGTAACTACCATCTCTGCTACCCCTTCCCGCGCTCCATCTTCATTAGGCTAAAAGATCTGTAATTAGCTACTTGCTGTAAGATTTTAATTAATCAGTTAGAGATAACTGCTCAGCAGTGGCAGCGTCGCTGCTCTGTCCCGCCAGCAATACCGTCGCTCCATGGACACCGGCGCTGCGGGGACTCTCCTGCCAACAGCACAGAGCAGCAGCCCCACGAGCAGCCGAGTGCTGCCCAGAAATCTGTGCTGGTGAGAACAGACCAGAGGAACCCAGGGGCCTGGCAGTGGGCTCCTGGAAAAGGGGGGACGGGTCTGCAGCATCACCCAGGCAGGACCCCCATCCCAGCACTGGCTGGGGCAGAGGAGGGGAGACACTGGAGTCTGCAGGGTCCGTCACCCCTCCCAGCTCCTGGCATCCAAGGAGCACAATTTGCAGGGCACCGGCTCCTTCCCTTCAGAAGCCCCCATCAGCAGATCTCCTCTGACCCCCACCCCAGCACCCTGTCACTGTGACTCACTGGCGACCGCAGCGGCAGCCCAGCCCAGCTCCTGCTGCCTGGCACCACCAAGTTGTTTACCTGATGACTTCAGCTTTGATGCTGTTTAATTTAGACGTTAGAGGAGTTTGGTTTTAGGACCTGATGGGCTATTGATGAAGGCAGCTGGCGCAGCGCAGCCCTCCAGCAGCTGCTGGAGCAGGACAACCTGTCTCGCGGGGGACGTCAGGGCCGTGGCTCTCGGACAAACACAGAATCACTGCAACGTTAGAGACTGACAGCAGACAGACGTCTCCGCACTTGGAGAAACACCTTGTAAACCGCACGACAAGTCATGGACTTTGCGGCGCTGGGGGCCGAATTACAATGACGAACTCGAGCTTCATCTGCTGGAAGCTGTTTCCACTGTGTCGGAGCAGCAGACGTCTTTGCTGGAGATAACAGGCTGCACAGCCCTGCTGGTGCAGAGGAGAAGCGGGGATTTCACACGGGTACTGCAGAGTTTGAGAGGAGGGCACCTGCTGCTGCAGCCTGCCTGGCCAACAGGGCTCTGTCCTCACAGGTGGCCACAGAACCAGGACCCACCACAGCACCCAGCCCTGCCCAGGTGCCTACAGAAGACCCAGTGAGGTACCCATCCGGGCTTCCTTCCTACTCACCCAGGAGGGAAACCTCAGCAGCCCCTCGCACTCCTAGCCTGCGGTGGCCCTGGTTTAGGAGTCATTAACCCTTAATCAGGAGAAAAGTGCAGGATGGGCTCTGGGCGCCAGCAGTTCACTGCAGCAGAGCCAACCCCTGGTCTCCACCACCGGCTGTAAATCAATTCCAAGTGCTGACACGTCTGTAACTCTGACAAATGAAGGATTTACAGCCCCAGCCAAAGTTCACAGCAAAACTTGGGCTCATGAGCTGGCTGACATCAGGTGGAGCCATCACGTCCGAGTCCAGCACCTTGTCCCAGCCCTGGAGGCCAGCATGTCCCTCACCCACTGCCAGACGCTCCTGTGCTGTGGGGCTGCAGGTTGGAGCTCAAACAGCTTCTGCCTCCTTCACCAGCTCCTGCCCCTCCCTGCTCCATCCTGCAGACAGCGAGGACAGCAGAAGGTTTCCTTTCTGCTCAGTGAAGGATTTTCCTCCTTGTCCAGAACGTCCCCTTTCCCTTCCTTCTCAGGAGGTGCTTGCCCGCTGCTTCTCTTGACTTCACCCACAGACACCCATCCCCACACCCGTGAGGGTCTGGGCCGGGGGACACTGGCTGCAGACCAGCAGAGCCCAGCGGATGGCCGGACTCCTGCAGCTCCCCCGCTCCGCACAGAAGGGACTCGTGAGCAACCAGCCCTCCCGTCCGTCCGTCCGTCCGTCCGTCCGACGGGGGCTGCAGCTCCACACACGGGGCCCGGGAAGCCGAGGGCTGGGAAGATGCTGCTCGTTTGCTGCTGGAACGAAGGGCGTGAAGAGACCAGCACCGCGTCTGCTCGGGGGGCGCCGAGCGCGTCCGAGCCCGCTTCGCCCGGCTCCCGTCCTGCCGCGATTAACGGGCTGCAAATGATGCTCGTTAGGAGTAAACAAGCAGCCTCCCCCCGGTGCCCACCGCTCCCTCGGGCTCAGGCTCTGCCCCGGCTGGTGCCTGCAGCGCGTCCCGGGCTCAAGGTGAAGGGCACAGAGGAGGACGGAGGCGCACGGAGCCGGCACTGCTGCAGGTCCAGCCTGCCAGCCCAAAGCCAGGCTCGCAGGGTGCTCACCCGCACCGGGAGGGCCCCCCTCAGCACCGCTGCCACCCACACGCTCAGGGCAGCTGCACCCTGGCTCAGACACTCGGGCAGGACGGCCTCTGCCTGCATCTCCCAAGGCTGTTTGAGAAAGGAGCCCCCGGTCTGTCACTGCAGCAGGGACCTGGAGAACAGCTGAGCCAGCCCCTGGTATCGAACAGACCGCAGCCGGTACCACCTTCTATCGAGCAGAGCCCAGGAGCTGATGGATGACCTGTTCCACTGAGAATGACTGCGATGGGTGCTCAGCAGGAGGCAGAGCCCAAGGCAGGGGGATGGCAGAAGAGCATGGAGAGGCCCAAGAGGAAGGGTGGGTGTCTGTGCCTCTCCCCAGACCAGCTCTGCAGCCCCTGAGCTGCAGGGATCCCATGGATTTCCTGCTTTCCTGGAGAGCGAACGTGGCCGCAGCTCCGCAGGGCAGGGCAAGGCAAGGGGCCGGCAGAGCGGAGCCATCCCTGTGCAGGAGCTGCCAGTGTTCCTGGAGCTTGTCTTCTCCCCAGCTGGTGCTTTTCAGTTGTCAGAGCAGCTGTGCTCAGGGGCTGCATGACCAAGGCGCCTCTCACACAAGCAGACTGCTGCCTGTCAGGGACCCTTCCAACCCAGTAAAACAAGCAAAAACATTGCTGCTAGAAGCTCGATCAGAGCAGATGCTCTGGCACCCACGGGGCTGCTTCCCAGGTGAGGCAGTGCCACTGTCTGGAATCCAAAGCAGTGAGAAATCAGAAGTGACCTTCAGTAACTCACTGCTGCCTTGTGCTGTTGCTTCTGGGCTACTTCCCACTCCTTTCGATCCTCCCACCCTGAACCGTGGCCTCTGCTTCATTCCAGCCTCCACCTCTACCTCCACCCCTGGGTTTTCTCCACAAACTGCCCTCCAGCCCCTGGAGCCAGGAGCTGTGTCCATGCATCCATCCATCCCTCCGGGCCACCCAGACTGTGTTCTAGGTCACAGGCAGCCTGTCACTGCCAGCAGCACCCAGCCCCGGGCCTCCCTCATGGCCGGTCGGCCGCTCAGCTTCTGGAGATCCCTTCCATCTCATCAGAAGATGCTGCTTTCAGTTCCCTGCCCGTTGGAACAAGACCGCAGCTGCACCTCTCGGAGAGGCAGGAGATGCCTTGGGGACTGTCCCCAGGAAGCACTAGGGTCACGCTGCGCTGCACTCTGGCGTCTCTTGCAGAGTCCCCTCAGCAGCTCTGGCAGCCCCAGCCGTGCTGTTGGCCCGCACAGCACCCCAACCACAGCCCAGAGGGGCTCCGAGAACTGCCCAGGCCCTGGGTGCGGGAGAGGCTGGCCCCTGCAGGGCACTGGGCTCCTAACCTGTCCTCCCTCTGTGCAGGGCGGCTCTGCCGCATTTGACTCTCCAGTCTCCAGAAGCCCCAACACCTCGGCTCCCTGTGCTCAGCAGGAGCCGTCCCACCCGATGCTGTGACGCCCCCACCAGTCGCTGCTCTGAGAAGGGACAGCCCTGATGGCCACCATGGGCCCGGGGCACACACACACACACTGGCCCCTGTCGCACAGCAATGGCCCACATCAGCTCCTGCGGCTTCCTGAGCTCCCCCTTCCCCTCAAACCCCACTGAATTGAGCTGTGGCTGATGACCCTTCACATCAGAGTAAAGAAGGGACTGCTCTGAGCAGAGCTACAACCGACCCGCTTCCCTCTGCGGGCAGAGTTAATGGGCAGCAGCATCACTGACCCAGGGGAGAGCAGGCTCCAGGATAAAAAACAACACCCTCCCCGCAAGGAGGGGTCAGACCCAGAGCCCTCCCTGTCCCATGGGACAGCTCCTGGCACAGCTCAGACTGCAGCTGAAGCCTCTGTCCCCGCAGCAGCAGCCTGTGGATTAGCAAAACCAGCGGCACTCATTTTGCAGAGACTCATTTGCTGGGGAAATTAAAAATAAAGGAGCTAATTTAATCAAAACAGAATTACATGAGCAGCTAATTCAACAGTTCCACAGTGGCAGCCCCTTGGCCTCAGGAGCTCTCCTTCCTGCAAGCGCAGGTGCCTCCTCACTCCAGCACTTGGGCTCCAGCAGCAGTGGCAGCCCCTGGCATCCATCCCCTAGCCCTCCCCAGACCAAATGGTCACCATCCCACCCTGAGGACAGTCTAACACATGACCGACCGCTTCAAAGCCCTAAGGACGTTACAGCCACAGGTGGCTTGGGAAGGGCAGAGCAGCACAGGCCCGGGCTGGTTTCTGCCACCAGAGCAGACATGACACTGACTAACAAACGAACACCCAGCCACTGCTGCTCTGGCTTCTTCTCTTTAACCGAGTTAACTGTGACACAACCCTCAGACCTTCTGGAACACGGCCAGGACCACCCGCTTCCTGACTGCACAGGCACACAGTGCCCAGCTTCACCAGCAATGCAGAGCGTCCTGGCCGCCGTCTCAGGGGGATCCAGGGGCCAGACCGTACTTCTGCCGCAGGATTTCCACCGTGGAGGCCAGTGCACTGCAGGGGAAAAGAGAACCTTCAGAAACAGGGTGCTAAGGGTTAACCTGAGCTCTCCGGGAAGGAGCAACCAGCTGTACGCAGCTCTGCCTTCAGAATCAAGAACATGAACCCAAGGACCTACAGCCTTTCTTTTAGAAGCTTCTAGAGAGGGGTCTCCTGAGCTCTGAACTGGGAATGCTCCTTCAGGATTTCTGAGCTCCCCAGTGACTGAGCTGAACAACATCAGTGGGAAGGTTCAGCTGCTACTGGAAAGGCAGCAAAACACAGCCTGTCTTGAGACCTTCATTTAATTTGAAGCACAAAAAGCTGCTGCTCTGCCCAGCAAAGGGCACTCACCAGCCTGGACGAATGATGGTGAACTTCCCTGACACAGACAGGTCCACCACAGTAGATCCCAAACGACACTCTGGGCTCTGAATGTCCCCTGTGGGGCCTCCATCGATGATTAGTGACAAGCGAGGCCAAAGGTCTTGGAATTCCTGGAAAACAAAACAGATGTGGCTGGCAGTCAAGACCTTTGGGGGTGAGGACAGGGGTCTGTCTGGTCCTACACCCCGTGCACCACAACCAGGGTCACAAGCTCTGCAAACAGACGGCGCTTAAGGTAGGCTAGTCATGAGACACAAGGGGCTGTCTCCCCACAGCCATCCCTCGTTCGGCAACTTCTGCCTTTCAGTCCTGGCCCCTGCTGCCAGAGCTGTGTGAAAGCCTTTAAACGTTAGTTGTCAGCTCTGCCCTCCTCACTTTGACAAGTGAGGATCACAGCCAGCCAGCAACCCGCCACCAGGCACCCACAGGCTGCTTCAACGACAGACTATCGTTTTCAGGACCTCAGAGCAACAAAGAAATTGTGTTTTATCACTGGAGCTGCCTTCTGACTGCCTGGGGCTCTGGCACAAGAACGTTGCCGAGCGGCCCATGCAGCCTTACCGCAACGGTCAGCGAGCTCGCCTGGCAGCTGATGTTGGCGCTCGTCAGAGCCAGGGGTCCGGGGCAAGCTTGAGCCAACTCCCTGACGAAAGGGTGGTTTGGAATGCGAACACCAACCAGCTGCAAGAAAGCGAGCAGAGGGTTATACAAGGAACTGCTGCTGATCCTGCACCACCCAAAGCCCTCTTGACCTCTGGCTGCTGCTCTCCAAAGCCAACAGTCAGCAGCAGTAACCGGGGATCTGTCTTCCCACAGCCTTGCCCACTGCATCAGCCACGGTCGCAGCAGCAGCACAAGGACCAGCTCTGGGAGAGCCCCCAGAGACATAAAATCCCTGCAGCTGCAGCAACGAGCTGACCTAACCTCCTTCAGCACCACAGATGACCATCATGGCAGGGACCCACCGGTGTGAAAGGGTTCAGCTCTTTATTCAGCTCCTCCGAGCGCTTCAGCACCAGGGTCACCGGTCCGGGCAGCAAGTCCCGCAGCAGCTCGTCCGGGACGTTCACCTGGCAGTACCTAAGGAACGAGAGGCTACAGTCACTGGCAGGCACCCGGCTTCCCCAGCCCCCGGCAGCACCGGAAGCCCCCAGGGAGCCCCACTCTCCCGGTACCTGTAGAGACCATCCACGTCCCCCAGGCAGATGGCCAGCGGCTTCCCACTGCGCCGCCCCTTCAGGCTGTAGATGCTGCGTACGGCGGCCGCGTCTTGGGCCAGGCAGGCCACGCCGTAGACCGTGTCCGTGGGCAGCGCCACCAGCCCGCCCGCCCGCAGCGCGTTGGCCGCAGCCGCCACTGCCTCGCTCCAGCCTAAGCGACACCAGCGGGTCAGCCCGGCACCCCCGGTCCGCTCCCTCCCGCTCCACCCGGTACCCCCGGCCCGCTCCTCCCGTCCCACCTGCCTCCCCCCGCACCTTGTGCGTTCGGCTGGGCCGCGCCGCCGGGAGGAAGCCGCAGAGGGGCGCTGCAGACGCTGCCCGGGCCCAGGCTCAGCCCCAGCCTCGGCCCCGGCGACACCGCCCCATCCCCGGCCCGAGCCAGCCCCGCCAGCGCCGCGAGCCGCGCGCCCAGCATGCGCCAGGCGCTTCCGGGCCGCGGCGACGTGACGCGCTGACGCACTTCCGGGGCGGGGCTCTCCGCTGTTCTCATGGCGACGCGGGAGGCGCCTGCGCGGGGCCGGCGAGGACCGGGAGCGGCTGCAGCGGCGGGGCCGGAGGGGGTTCGGCTCCGCGACCGCTTCGCCCGCTGCCGGCCCGGCCTCCCCCTTCACCGACCACCCCCGCTGGTCCCTCCTACCGCAGCCGTCCCGCACGCAGCCCCAGCGGCCGGTAAATGCCCAGCCCGGCGCCCGAGGGAACAGAAACGGCCCAGGGGTGGGGGGCGGAAGATTCCCAGCCGAACTGACCCGTGAGGCCCGGGCGGCTCTGAAGGCCCCTGCCCTCTGCCTCGCAGTGGGGCTGGGGAGGGCCGGAGGCCCCAGCGATGCACAAGCGCCATCACACCGAGTTTAAATAAGCATTTAATTAAGATCATTAGTATCAATATTGCTTTCAATTCCATAAAAGTTAATTCCCATTCTCTGCAGATATCCCAAAGTACAATAGGAACTTCATACAAAAGTTATGAGCGACTCAGCAAACACCTTGGTTCACATTTTACATTCTTCAAAAAAATACAAATTCATATTTTCTCTGTTTTTGGGGTTTTGGAGATGGTCTTCCTTTGGAAGTACTGTACCTGTAATGAACACCTTCACCCTGCTCGGCGCCAGCACGGTTGTTCCCGCTGTCCAGAGTTCAATCAATTCCTCTAACACCACTCACACACTCTTGAGAAACTGGGGCTCTTTCAGTTCGTCATCTCCAAGGCTGCTGCCCGGCTCCCAACGGTGCTGAGCAGACACCACCTGTGGCTCCCCCACCCCTCCCCGCTGTGACAGACCCAGCGTGGCTAGAGGTCTGCACGTGGCCCTGCCCACCACCGCCGCTGGGCCACCATGCCGCTGGGCCACATGAGACAGAGCTGCAACTGAACTCTCCAGAACAAGGGCCAGACAGGCAACTCAGGGTGAGCACAGGGAAGGACACGGAAGGAATTGGCAGCTACTGCCACTACAGTGCTGCAAACACACCCTTCATTTACTGGAGAAGATCAAGTGAAAAACATTTCGGTTATGAAAAGGTAGAAACTGCGGTTGTGTGAGAAAGTTCTCTGCAGAATGAACGAAACCTCAACCGGCTGGCACCACCCGACACATGGGGTGGGACTTCTGACCCAGCTCCAGGGATGCGCACACTCGGACTACGAAACGACGACATAAATATCCAGTTTAATTTGCATTTCTCAGTGCAGACACAGACCCCAACCTCTAGAACCCAGGGTTCACCAAGACAAGACACACACATGTTCAAAGTTCAGCCCTGTTCATGAGTACTGACTACAGGCAACGCTGTAAAACCTGGGCGTTGGTTCCAAAACGCTTTACGGACAAACCAGTGCACAACAGAAGCCAGGCGATGGGTGACGGGTGGGGTTTGGGAAATACAGGGGGACTCTTCCAGTCCCAATGGACTTTGGCAGCTCTGCCCAGCTCGCTCAGGTCACTAACACCAAGGGCATTTCCCCAGGGATCTCAAAGATAAAGGCATCATCCTCAGGTCAGCCGGAGGGAGCTGAGGCACAGAGAGCTCCATCAACCTGCTGGAGCCAGGGGCACAGCCAAGAGATGGCACTGGATCCAGGTTGCTCTGCACTGCAGACCCAGCTGCCTCTCGCTTCAGCCCCGCTGCTCCCCCAGTACAGAACAGTGTCTCATCTCCAGTCATCTCCCCGATCAGTTACAGCCCAAACTCACCTCCCCCAGCAGTTTCACAACCACCGGGCCAGTCACTCGGTTGCCCCCAAAGCCTGAGCTGGTGCTGCGGGAGCCCTGTAAACAGTCCGGCAAGGCTGCTGCAGCTCCAAGCACAATGTGTGGTCTCGGGTGACTGCAGGGGCCACCCATCCACCCTCCGTGCAGTAAGGCAGGTACCAGGACATCAGGAACGACCTCAGAGGCTACTTCCGAAGGTGCAGCGCGCCTGTTTCAGAACCGCCCACCACTTGTGTGGCAGAGTGAAGCAGGGGACAAGAAGGAAGGGCAGACCCCGAGAGCGTGGCCGTGCCCAGCACGAGTGACGAGCTGCCCCCAGAGCCGTGAGAGAAAAGGCCGCCGGGCGCAGTGCCCTCAGCGGGGTATTTGCATAGATCGACGTTAGCGAACCTAACGGTGCACATGCTTTGTTCTCGTTTCTCTGGGGTGCAGAGGGGAAGGGCAGGAGGTCGCTGAGCGCATCACTACCTCTCCTCTGTCAGACAGACACAGACAGAGTGCGCGGGGCACGTATCTTTAGCTACAAGTATTGCACCACGGCAAGTGCTCATCTCCACACGCCCCTGCGAACGTTCGCTCTGAGCAAAAATAAACTTTGTGAAAGTATTTACAAAAGAAATTGCAGCAATCGGGTTAAAGAGAAAATAACCTAAAGTGCATTTAGATCCCAGTATGAGGCCTCCTGGGCACAGCCTGCCATACACAAGTGCCCAGCTCGTAGCCCAGCTTGGACTTGATCCTGTGAGTTCAGTACCAGCATTCACAGGGCGCCGACTGCCCGCCCCTCTATCACCCAGGAGCGCGAAAAGCAACTTCTGCAGCCTTTGGCTGCAACCCAGGTCACTGCCTGGTGACCAGAGATACCGATGTCGGCAGTGCGACAGCTTTCAGGCTTCTGCCCTCCTCTAGGAGCCGTAACTAACTCAGGAAATCCCCGTAAGCTGCAAAGCCTTTAACACTGAAGGGCCCAGAGCAGTGCAGCTTCGCTCTCTGATAATGGAAAGCGTTTGCGAGATGCAGCGGGAGGGCAGCCTGTTCCCAGCGGCTCCAGCAGATCCGTGGAACGTGCCTGGGAATCTCAGTTCTTGCCAGATCCGCTGCAGCAGCTCTCCCCTCAATTGCAAGCGTTCTGAATGTGCTAAATGCTGGGACAACGAGGCGGCAAGGACAGAAATGTCCCTGGCATCGAGGAATCTCCTCCATCCAGGCACCTTATGACCAGGTCGGCAGCACAGCCGGGGGCACGATGTCTGATCCCACTGTGTGGGGATGAGGTACCCTCCCTGTGAAACGTCCCGGAGACGGGCAGCACAGGGAACACTGGGAAGCAGTACGACGATCGGACAGCAGAAGGGCCAGCGGGCGGGATGCACAGCGCGCGGCGCAGGGCCCCTGCGCTCGGAGCATCACCCTCCTGCCTCATTACGACGAGTTTCACCTGCACTGCAGACTGCCAGACCCACACGGGGCAACGGCAGACCCAGCGCCCCTACAAGTCGGCACAAGCACAGATCACCCTGCTTGCCTGAGAACCCACGGACACAGCAGCCGTGCGGGCGGCAGAGCTGAACCTCCGAGAGCCGCTCAGAAAGGGCCTGCAGCATCGCACCGCTGCCCATGGCCACACTTCAAACTGCCCTTCGACTGCAAAGCTGTTGGTAGATCCTTCTAACTTCTGCCACGAGGCAGTTTCTGAAGGTGCTGTCTGGCCCAACCAGAAGCAGGTTTTACAGGAACGAAGTCTCAAGTAGCAGAAGTAGCACAGACAAACACCTCCCTGAAGGACAGAAAGGCTCCAGAGAGGCTGCTAAATTCCCCCAGCAGTCACATTCCAGGCCACATCTGGTTCTCTTGTCCCCACCAGATGAAATCCCACAGCTCCAGGAGAATCTACACTAGCGGGGCTCTCACACACACACATCCACACAACAGCCCAGGATAGATATGAGGGTCCTCTCAGTGGCCCTTGCCCCAGGGGAGCTCCTCACTCTCTGTGTAGGAGCTGGCCAGAGCCCCAACCCCACCAGGACGGTGCCAGCCACAAGCTGAAGACAGTTCTGCAGTCATTTCTTGTTGACACCAAACTGCTTCTCAAAATGAAGCTGCAGGAGAAAACCAAAGGAAACCAGCCCCCCACTGTCCTCCAGGGGTGACCAGGGCAAGAACAATCAGAGCTCTGCTCTGGCAGCGCCCGCTTCGTGGGTGCAAACCCTGCTGCTGCAGGACCACATCCCCACCCAGCAGCACTGCAGCACGCACCAACACAGCCCCGAAGAATCGCAATCAGTGCACCCCCAGCTCAGCTGCTGCCCCAAGCTCACCGCTGCCTTTAGCAGAGGGAGCTCTCTGCTGTCACAGCAGTCGCAACCTGCCCCAGGCACACACCATGTTCCTTGCACAACCTCTCCTCCCACCCATCGCCCCTGCCAGACAGGTTTATCCCTCTGCAAACAGCCAGAGGCCGGCAGTGGAGAGGCGAAAAGGCAGTTCCCTGCAGCCCGTCTGCCGCAGGAGGACACTCACGGGGACCAACACACGAGACAGCCTGTGGCACGGCCCAGCTCAGCGCCACCAGCGGTGCGGGTGGGTAAGGTGACAACAGCGTGCCGTGAGAGGACTCGGCCCTGCTCATCACGCAGGGTTAGGAGGCTCTGGTAACCCAGCAGGTACAGAGCGCGTCTCTGAGCAAACACGGAGGGAGATCCCCACCCGTGAGCTGTTTGTACCCCTACCCCTAGTGCGCAGATGCTCCTTGTTGTTAACTGGCTTACAGTCGCTATCCCTGTCTCTCGCTAAGGACAACATTGCAAACTGAACAAAGACTATTTAATACTCTTGCCTTTAACACCAGACTGACAGCCAAAGACAGAGGGATGGGTACAACACTCTAAAATTACACCTTCTCAAAGAATGCAGCATAAATAAACCATTTAGAATGAGATTGCATTTATTGCAACATTACAGGCTTTTTGGTGGAAGGGGGTTGTGTTTCGTTTACCCTGAGTAGGTTAGAGTAGCGACTTTCAGGTCGATAGGAAAACTACTGTGTTGTGTAGCATCTTTCAGTCAAGAGACAGCCCCGTGCACAAGCAGCTGGCATCGCGGCAGGCTGGAGGCAGTCAGGCAGCAGTTACTTCACTTAGCAGGAACAAGGAGAAGAGCGTATGGACAGCGGAAGGACAGACGCCCCCGATTCCGACAGAACTAGGCTGAGTCATCAGAGAACTTCCCTAGAGTTCCCTTTCTTGACTAAAGATGCGAGTAAGCAGCGAAGGCACCGAGCTCCTGACCAAACAGCCACGGGGTTCAGCGGACGTTGCTGAACGGCGCCAAACAAACCACAGGTGCGGCGCGCACCCGCCTGACCACCTGGGACTCGCTGCCGCCTTCAGCGAGAGGCAAAGGAAGCGGAGTCCTGAGCCTGCGCGAGCCGGAGCTCCGACCGCGCTCCCGCCTTGTGAAGCGGCGTCTGCCTCCACACTGCTAAGTCCTAACGCAACTGAACGAACAGACCTACTGGGAACACAAGGTACTTGTGCTCTGCGGAAACAAACTCTCCTCCAGCCTCTGCAGGCTCCGTAACAGCGACAGCACAGAGCAACCTCAGGCGGCAGCCCCCACCTCAGTGACGTGACAACTGCAATCCAACAGACAAATCATCTTCTACAGTAATTCTCTACTACAGCTCGTTCTGCTCCCAGGCCCCCCTCCTAGTGCAGTTAGCGTCAGACATACAAGACAGGAAAATCACAGACCCAAGGAGCTGTAACAACCACCCGCTTGCTGCCAGGACCTGAACCCCAACCATGAGCGATGTGCAACTGGAGACCGACCACGAACCCCCCGTTTCCCAAACACCCTTTGCACACAGTAACCTCAGCCTCTGTGCTCACACACGACAAGCAAAGTGACAGACAGTGCAGCCAAACAGTCCAGAGATAACTTAGCTTTTTTTTTTACCTTTTCTTTTTTTCGATAGATTCTCAGAGAGGGCTGTACCTGGGACGTGACTGGGATGACATCTGTGAAGCAGAAATAAGCCACAAGACTTCCAAATTGGAAGGGAAAAGAACTGATCCTTCAGTTTCTGCTTCTAAGGAGAAGGGTTTGACCCTCCGGGTGCAAAAGAAAAATCTGCAACATCTTCACTTGGAGAAACTGCTGTTCAAACCCATCTCTTCCTCTCCCTGCAGTAGTGCTTCGATTGGAATTATATTAGAAGGGGTCTCAGGGCTCTGGAGGGACAGGAAGTCCGATACATCCATGGCACTTAGCGTCTCAGTCTGCGAGTCAGGAGGGTTGGCTGTCTGACCACTCTGCCCACACGAAGGAGAAGAGGAAGGAAAGGTCTGAGGCTGCAGCTGGGCAGTTGGCTGCTCTGAAGCTTTTGAATCCGGTGAGGAACATTCCTTCTTCACGGTGGCTTTGTCCTTGGCAGAGTCTCGGCAGGCACACTGACACTGGCAGGCCTCCTCCTGCTTTATGATGATGACAGGAACGCTGAGACCAATCTGCTGAACAGGGTTTCCTGAAGGTGAAGCAAAGGAACGACATCATTTTGCAGCGGGAGACGCAGACGATGGCTGTTAAACCGGACTGTGGGCACCCTGCAGCACAGAGCACTCTCGTGCCGCTTCGCACACACACAGCCAACACCTCCAGCACACGATCGGTCAGCAAGAAGCGGCAGGTTCTCTCTGCTGACTGGCAACCCGTCCCGGCTGAGCCCAGGCAGCACAAGTCAGGTGCACGCTCGGAAAGACAGTCCCATCCCCTGGCCACAGCAGGATCCCCCAGAACCAGTCGCACAGGATCACTCCAGGCGGGTTTGAAACGTGTCCAGAGAAGGAGACTCCACAGCCCCCCTGGGCAGCCCCTGCCAGGGCTCTGGCACCCTCATTGGGAAGAAAGTCCTTCTCCCATTGATGTGGAACCTCCTATGTCCCAGCTGTCAGCACAAACCAGTGAGTCCACACCAGGCTCACTGCTGCCCTCAGACCCTCAGGAAGGCAAGCAGCTCTTTTCCTGAACGTTTCTGCAAGCAATGAAATCACAAGCGCGGGGCAGGCTGACTGCGCTGCCAACTCGCTGCAAACAGAGAGAAAAGGGCACACTCGGTGCCAGCTTACCTGTGTTGCCAGCTACTGGTAACGCAGTGGTAAAGAAAACCTTTTCCACTACTTTTGGAACTTGGGGCTTTAAAGAGAAAAGGAACAAAAAAGAGAAAGGTGAGAGTTGACCCCCATTCCTCCAGCTCTGAACAGCTGCCGTCTACACAACCCACTGCACAATCCCAGAGAGAACACGGGAAAGCCTTCTACACTCGGCTAACACTGGGCTTTGCTCTGGCTACCCCAAAACTCAGTGTTATTTCAGAAGGCCTGAAGACAGGCAGTGACCACCTCTTATTACCACAGCCTGTGCCTCTGGTGACCGACTGAGTTCTTAGAGAACTGCTGTGCTTGCTCAGAGCCCTTGTACCTGGAGCCAACCACTCCTCACTGTCCGCAGCCGAGAAGGGCTCAGTCAGGCTCCACTGAGAAGCAGCAGAGAACACAAGATGCCCAAACACAGACTTTATACACAGAGTATTTTCCATTTGTCAAAAACCCACCCACATCCTCAGACCAGGCAGCGCAGTCCTGCACAAGCCGAGCAGAGAAATGCTGGGAGAAGTCTGTCACTGGGGAAAACGGCAACAGGGTGACTTTCCTGCACCCTAGATCTCTCTACCTCCTGTCATCCTTTACCCCCTGTAGGGGCTGCGCTGGCGAAGTGCTCACACACCCCAACAGATGTTACACAGTGCTGCATCCTTGTTTGTAACTCCCAGCTACAGGCTTGATCCCCTCCCTTTACCAAAGCAAGAGCCGCAGGAGGAAGAGACGATGGCCCAAGCAGTTCCGAAACCACACTGGATGCACTAACCATTTGTTCTTGGCTCTGCGGTGAACCAGTGGCACCATTCAAGATCCACTGTAGGTTCTGCTCTCCCATGACGATGCTGGACTGCAGAATAGCAGTGCTCTGAGAGGGACTGATCGTTATGGTCGGGTTACTGGTCAGAACAGGGTTTGCACCGACAGGCACAGTCTGAACTACAGCTGGCAGGGGCTCAGCAGCACTCGATGCTGTTGGGGCAGATGCCCCAGCAACCACTGAAAGTCCTGGTACCATGGGCTGCGGCGGTGACTGCGTCTGCTGCAGGAAGTCTGGGCGACTGGCTGCGAACTGTGTGCTGTGAGGAACAGGCACTTCTGGGGACTGTAAAACAGTTGCAGGGTTTCCAAACGCAGCTGGCTGTGAGCTGGGTCCTAGGGAGGAGGGAGCAGCAGGGGCTGCTGAGGCTTGTAGTGCTGGATGCGAAGGCTCAGAGATGCCAAGCTGCAGTACCAGCGGAAGGGACAACGACGCTGCATCTCCCGCAGAAGGCGGAGCAGCGGCGACCGAGTCTGTGTCGCCGTTAAACCCTTCCATCAAGGCAGCTGCCAAGAGAAACAACAACAAAACATAAACAGGCCAGTTCTCCTCAGACCTGAGCAAACAACATTTTCAACGGACTCATCGGCAAAGATCCAGCAGCCAGGTGAAGCACCGCCACTGTCGCATCTCCAGAGAGGCACTCAGAGCGTGCAATGCTGCACGTGAGAGCGGAGAGCAGGTCCACGTTCAGGAAGCTGGCAACACTGCACCCTGCACACAAGCTGCTCAGCCTCATCAGCTCTCCCTAAGAGCCCACTGATTGTCGGTTAGCGCAGCGACGTCAAGAGACAAAGCTGGACAACAACAGCTCTGTGGAAAGCCAAGAGCATCGATATCGGCAGCTCGTGACAACACCCTGTAAACCCTGGGTCACCGTCCAGGTGTTCTGCAGGCTGCAAACACGTCTCCACAGAAAACAACGTCCACGCTGCAGCCGAGTTCCGCTCGCTACTGCGAGTCTGGTGCCGCACTAGGCAAAGGCACCCGGAGGGCAGCGCTGCCGAAAAGCTCCCTCAAACCGGAGGGGGTTCAGCCGCACCTGTCTGCTGAGAGTCGTCTGGGTTTGCAGCGTGATCTGGGCTCTGAAACATCGACTCGAAGATGCTGGCTGGTGAGATTGTGCTCAGATCTTGTCCGTGCGTCTGGCGAACAGAACACAAAGAGGAAGCATCAGACAACGCTGCAGCTCGGGCGGCCACGACGTCGCACAAACCTCAGGCCAGCCCCGTTACGAGTGTCAGAAACACCCCTGCAGTCACATGGCCACCTCCGGGAAAGGCCACTTATTCCCTTCACCAGTGTAAAACACCACCAGGATCACGCTGCCCTCTATCAGACTCTCCCACACAACAAGCAGCTCCTCACAAAACCAAGTCCTTCAAAGATAAAATGGATTTATTCTCCCACATCCAGACCTCACTGAACTCCGGCTCCTCAAAACGCTCTGTCAGAAGCAGAAGCCAACCTGTTCTGGCCCATTTCTGAGACCTCTCTGGAGCAGGAAGAAAACAGCTCTGCTGACACACTATCCTGGACTACTTGCTACTGCCACCCACCACGAAGCCTAAAGCAGAGCAGCTGGAGGACTGAACGAGTGCAAGAGAAGCCACCAGCTGCTCCTGTCTGATCTGCTCTGTCCTCACAGACAGGACAAGCACTGGGCCCGGCAAAAGCAAATCCCAGGTGCCAGGGAGGTGACGCTGGGACAGTCACTCACTGTGTTAGAGCCCTCCCGCAATTCCGAGTCTGTCGATATGAGGCTCAGGTCGCTCAGACAAAGAGAGTGACTTGTATCCTGGAAAGAAGAAAAAGAGATGCAGTTTTCTGTTACAAACGGTGTCAAACGTGTTTTAACTTCATTTTATGGCCCAGAAACTCTTTCTGCGCAGGACTGTTTTGCCTAAATGTGGCTCAAGCCTCGGCTCTAAAATCAAAGGATTAGTTACTAAGCAAAGGACATGTAGCAGCCATCAGCGTCCTAACATCTCTCTCACTAGGACTCCTTTGCGTTTACACTCCTCTTACGTAGCAGGAACTAAAGCAGATGGACCTACAAGACAAGCAGCATCAGGTACAGAATTGCCCGTAACCTGTGTCGCTGGAGAGAAGACTCATCAGAGCCACAGCAGCCCCAGTGTTGATTTAACGTGAACAGAACGGTTGGGTCGATGTGGAAGAGCTTTTCTAAGCAGAACTCGGTGCCCCAGCACCACGCGAGACGTCCGGAGATGACGGTGCCCCCGTTTGTAGCAGCACAGGGGTGCAACTGCGTGTAAGAATCAGCCCTGCGCCACCCCAAGGACACCAGCAAATCCAGAAGCGACACCAAATTCTCGATCAAGAGGCGCCCACGGGTTTCTTCACGGGACACAGACACTCAGCACCTACAATCCCCTCTGGAAAGCCCACACACCTCTAGCACAAGCCACAGACGAAAGCCACACAGTGGGGCGGGGAGGTCAGGACTTGATCTCCAGCAAAGGCGGAGCGGAAGGCAGGTACAAACCTCAGACACACTGCTGTTGGGAAGTGCGCTGTAGGACTGTCCTTTCTCGTGACCTTTCATGTGACTCTTGAGACTGTACTGGGTACTAAAAGTCTTCTCGCAGCCGTTACTCGGACAGAAGAAGGGTTTCTCCCCTGGAGGCAGCACAGAACAGACTTACAGACGTTGTGTTAGGCACCCCCAAAGCACCTGGGGTGGAGCCTCGCCTTACACCAACAGTCACTGGAGCCCGGCAGACAAAAGCCTCCCCTTCCCCACACAGACAGACTCCAGAACACAAGGTCTGACTTCTATGCACCATCACTAACACACTGGTGAAACATGCCCATGGCATCCAAGTCCTGCCGAGCACAAACGTGAGTGTGGAAACTGCCCCGTCCCAGGAGTTGCCACTTGGCCTCGCTGAGGCTGACGAGGTTCATTCATGCTGCTCCAGCCTGATCGGGTGCCCCTGGCTGGACCCCTTCCCTCCAGCACGCCCACTGCTCCACCCAGCTCAGCGCCACCCCCGTTACAAACACAAGTACCAACACGGACTGGGATTCTCAGTTGGTAAAGACTCGGTCAGCCCAAGCCCCTGGTACTCACCTGTGTGTGTCCTGACGTGTGTTTTGAGGTGGTGGCTGGCAGCAAAAGCCTTTCCACAGCCGTCGTGCTCACACCTGCACGAGGCACCACAAAGGAGTTAGCAGCAGTAGCTCAACTATCTTGTCTTTGATCAGTCACGTCCCCCACTCCCACAGGCAGCCGAGGGAGCTCTCCAACACTCAAACAATGGCTCCCATCACCTTCTCCTCACGAGAACGTCCTTCCGCTCAGGGCAGGCCCCGGCGCCCCATCACGCCAGTCCCGCAGACGCAACCTCTGCCGTCAGCGACTTACCGAAATGGCTTTTCTCCTGTGTGTGTCCGAATGTGCTTCCTCAGGTCACTGTGCGTCGTGAAGTACTTGCTGCAGCCTTCAGATTCGCAGTTAAACGTTTTCCCTGTGTGAAGCCTCTGATGTGCTTTCAATCTAAAAGGCAGGACCAACAAAATCCCTCTTAAAAGCTGCAGGACGAGAAGGTCCCTGGCTGAGGCTCTTCCTTCCAACGTGCAGGACAGGATCAAAGGTTCAAGGAGCCCCGAGCTGAACGGAACTAGCTTAGGAAAGGAACTCCCAGCACTTCCAGAGCTCCTTATGCCTGTGCTCCACCTTCAACACTACTGCATCAGCAATAACCGGAACACGTGAGCACAGCTCCTGCCACCCTGCTCCTGCACAGCGCGAGCACACCGTCGGGCTGTTGTGCTCCTGTCAGTACCCAGCAGGAGCACAGCGCTGGCCTCACACACAGAGCAGATGGAACCACATCTATAGGAGCACGTGCGGAGACTCCCCACCTGTACAGTGTGTTGAAGGCCTTCTCGCAGCCCTGCACGTCACACTCGAACGGCTTCTCCTTCGTGTGCACGCGGACATGGATTTTGAGGCTGTAGGAGGTCAGGAAGGCCTTGCCGCAGCCCTCTTGATTGCAGACAAACGTGTACTCCCCACGGTGCGTCTTCTGGTGCGTGCGCAGGTTACCGGCAGTGCTGTAGGTGCGTGGGCAGCCCTCAAAGGTGCACTGGTACCTCTTGACCTAAGGGAGACAACACTGTAAGATTAATCACAGGATCCCAGACCATTAGGGGTTGGAAGGGACCTTGAGAGATCACCCAGTCCCATCCCCTCAACACAGCAGGATCCCCCAGATCCAGTTGCACAGGAACACGGCCAGGAGGGTTTGAAATATCTCCAGAGAAGGAGACTCCACAGCCCCCTGGGCAGCCCCTGCCAGTGCTCTGTCACTGCCAACAAGGTCCTTCTCACACTGATGTGGAACCTCCTCTGCTGCAGCTCACACCCGCTGCCCCTTGTCCTGTCACTGGGTGCCCCTGCGCAGAGCCTGGCTCCATCCTCCTGACCCCTACTCTTCACATACTGATCAACACCCATGGGGTCACCCCTCAGGCTCCTTCTTTCCCAGCTCAGGAGCCCCAGCTCCCTCAGCCTCTCCTCAGCAGTGAGATGCTCCCCTCCCTTCATCACCTCTATGGCTCTGTGCTGGGCTCTCTCCAGCAGCTCTGCATCCTCCAGGAGCTGAGGGGCAATTTTTAGTCATTTCTGGAACCCAGACCAGGCAGAAGGACAGGCAGACCCAAGGATAGCGGGACAGACTCCGACCTCAAAGGCAAAGACAATGAAAACCGCCCACATAATGATCAGAGCACCAGTGTTTCTGCTGCACTAGAGGAGGAAGCAGTAGCACCCAGGGGACAGCTGGCTGACCCAACAGAACAACAGTCTGACAGAGGAGGGAAAACAGTAAAAACACAGCTTGAGATGTTTCTGGCTCACAATCTCATCCAATCTTTGGAAAGGGCACCCAGAGGCCATCAGTCCCATCCCCTGCTCTCACACATAGCACCTGCAGTCCATGTGGGGAAAACGCCCTTCCAGAGCCGGGGTCCCCAAAGCAGTGCCCTGTGCCCGAAGTCCCTACAGTTCCACCATCGGTCATTTGTTACTTCACTGATCTCAAACAGCCCCCGTGTTTGCTGACAGAGCCAACACCTGAAGAGTAACCTTTCCAGTGATCTGCACTACAGCAAGAGGCAGGCACCTGAGGCTTCCCAGCCAGTAACAAGATCACCAGGAGACAATCCCACACTGAACTGGGTTTGACACTCTCTCAGCTGCCACCGCAGGCAGAGAACACGCAGAAGCTTCCAGCGCACAAGGCGTAACGCTTAATTAAGTCTTGCTGTCTCTTGTGAAGGGGAAGGAATGAGCCATTGGATGTGCTTGAATAAGTTTAATCATCAACATTAATTAGCAAATCAGTGGCTTTCATCTAGCTGTGCAGTGGAGAAACCTGAGCACCTACAAGTGACTCTAAAGCCCAAGAGGACCTGATGGCTGACAGGCAAGAAGCACAAGAGGATTCTAAAACCTGCTGATTTGGGAATGTTCAGCAAGGCAGCACAAACCCAGCGGAGCAGCGGGAACTCGCAGGGTTTGTACCCTGACTGCAAGGGAGGCAGCTGCTGCAGCACGGAACGAGCTGGGATCTTCCTTTTCCCCAGGCACACGGCACCCTCCCTCAGCTCCAGAACCTCTTCAGACACCAGGCACTGAACAGGGGCTGACACCAGGAGACCTGATGAACCCATACACAGCCAGCGACGCACAAACGGGTTCTGACCAACCTCATCACCCCACAACTGTCCTTCATTCCTCCCCCCCGGCCATCAGAAAAGAGCCCTGGACAGACAGTTCTCTGCTATCACAGCTGGAAGCCAAGAGCAGGGCAGCAAGGGTGCCTCGAGGTGATCTACTGCCAGGCAAGAACAAAACCCCTTGTCTGTAACAGGAACTCAGGCAGATGTGTGAAGTCGGACGAACAGGCGGCTGCTGCCACCAAAACCAGGTTTGAGGATGATTCTCCATGATTATTTTTACAAGACAGTAGGAAGAGGACAGGCGCAAAACATCAGGGGTTTAAATGGAACAACTTCCTAAGCAGTGAGACCAACAGCATCTCCAAGACGGAGCGACTCTGGAGAGCTTCACTGTTTGATCAGCAGCATTAGAAGCACCGGACAGCACAGGAAATGGAGATTTCACTACAAAGCAACTTACCTCCACTTTATAGCTCAAGTCAGGCAGAAGTTATCAATAAGCACCAAAGCACTACAATGGCTACAGCACAACAAAGACATCTGGTTGCATGAAGTCAGCTAACACCCCAGAGACAGACTGATGACACAGACACAAGGTCTGAAAGGACATTTCATCAGACAAGAAGGGGCACCTTATCGACACCAGGGATCACTAGATCCAGTGCAACTTCTGTAGCAGCCCTAAAGGGAATGGTCCCTGTTGGGAGTTTTAAGGCAGCTGGGAATGAACCTTTTACAAGCAGCACCACAGGACTTCCCACAGCACACCAGGCATCTGACACAGACAGAAACTGAAGAGCAGCAAAGTGAGGGGTCTGTGAAGGCTTTCTGGGTGCCCACAGCTAGGCCTAAGAAGTGAAAGGAGAGCACTACTCACAGACGAAGGATGAGGTTCCTAGCTGCCCAACATGCACTTAAGGCAGAGGGGAGTGACACCTTCAGTGGACCACCCTGAACTAGGAACAAAGGCCTCAAAGGCCACATCTTTATCTCACAAACTAATCAAGAGGGACACTGCAGGCAGAAGCAACACTACCACCACATCCTAAGCAAAATGAAGCTTCACGTTAAGCAGCTCAGCATTTCATTCTCTGGTCACATCAGGAGCAGCAGCCCATCAAGTAAACACCAACCACACACAAAACATTCTGCAGACACTGACCACGACAGACTCATAGGTACAGCAGCAAATAACTGCAGGACTGAAAGGGATTCCACAAGCTGCAAGTGTGTCGCTTGCGGCTCCCCTGCACCTACAGCAGAACCGCTCCCACCCTCCAGAAATTAATTCAAGCGATGGACAATCAATTCAGATGAAGGACTTCACTAGGAAACTGCAGGTTACCCAAGTCCTTTTTAAAGAAGAGGGCTGAAGGAAGTGAAGGAGCCAAACAGCTTGCGCAGCCATCAGCTCCTGCTCAGCTTGCACACACTTTTCTCAGCACCACAGGCCACACCTCATCACTCTATGGAAAGGAAAGGCAGTGCTGAAGTGACTGACACACACAGATGTTAAATGTTTTAGCAGCTAAGAAGGGAGGATAAAGGAGCTGCTCACGCAAATAACTGAGTAAAAGGAAGTCTTCAGACCTCAGTGAGGCTCAATAAGCAAACCTCAGTTCACAAGCAGGATAATTGCAGTCCTAACCTCCCACAGCCCCATTTCCCCACTGCTGAGACATAACAAAGGTTCCCTGCCCATCTAAATCATTCAGTGTTCAAACCAGCTTTCCTTCTCAGCAGGGGCTCAGTTCTGCAGTTCTCTCACCACCACAGACGCTTGTCCAGATCATCCCTTATTTAATTCAGAAGAGCCAAAAAGGGAGCAGAGAGCTGTCACTCTGTGGGTACTTCAGTGACCTCTACTCTGCTTTTGCACCTAGACGGCGCGTATCCAAGGTCAGTCTGTAGAAGCCCTCAGCACTCCTCACTGGAGAGACAGAACCCAAAGTACTCACCGTGTCAGACAGGTATTTGAAAGCTCAGCCCAGCTTCCCACAGGTTCAATGTTTCCCTGCGAGTGGTGCAGCACAACTGCAAGTAATTTAAAGTCTGGCTTCTTCTTAACTTTCACACTTCAGCTACCTGCTCAAGCAGAAGGGGACTCGATGACCTCTGGAGGTTCCTTCCAACCCCTAATGATCTGCAGATCTGTGTAACAGGCTGGAATTCAACCTGTCGCTCAGATGCTCTGTTCTGCAAACCATGGTTACCCACAGCACAGGGGTTCCTGTTCCCTTCAGTTATCTCTGAACTCAGGAAATAATTGTGCAACTACGAGAAAAAGAAAAGTCTCCTGAGATCACGCCAGCTGCTCATAAACACTTCTGGAACCAGATCCTCCTGCTCTCTAGTGTGTTCTCACACAGCAAAGCACTCCCTGGCTGCTCCCCAGGAAGGCAGCAGAGAGAAGCAATGACACTGGCAGCTCCACCACTGCCCCACCAAGTGACTGTGGAGTGTAACTCGCTCCACTACACAGCAATAGCTGAGAACACGGGAAACGTCTCTTTGCCTCCCAGCCAACAGCTTTAGAGAAACACATTTTCCAAGCACTTAAGGCCACCAGGTGAAGGAATTCACAGTGAGCACAAACCCCGGAGTCCCACTCAGTTACTTACTTCTTTGAGTTTAGTTTCAGGGCACTCGGACTGCAGGGTGAGGGTTGCGCCTTCGATATTCCTCGGCATAGGAGTTGAGCCAGGATTTATTGTTAAGTGAATCTGATCTGGAGAAATAATGTGCTGCACATAACCCTGGGACATTCCTTCATGGTCGGCTAGCAAGTGAAACCCTTCTTCGTGGCCCTCCGGCAGGAAAGGCAGATGATCAGCACACTGCCCTTCATCCTCGTCGTCCTCCAGCACGCTGTGGTCCTGCTCGATTAGAACCGTCGTCCTGTCATAGACGGTCCCGGAGGGCGCAGATACCAGCCCGTTTTTGTCGGTGAATCTCATCTCGCTACCCTCGGGGGTCAGGTCCTCCTCCTCCACCTCATAGTAGATGGCGGTGCTCTCGGGGCTGTGCTCGCCCATGGCTCAGCGCCGCTCACACCGATATCGTGAGGGCAGGCAGAAGCGACTCATCTGGAACACAGGGCCGAGCGGAGGTCAGGCGGGGCCGGACAGCTCGACCCGGTCCGACGGCTCTGCCCCGCCGGGCCCCGCTCCGCTCGCACAGTGCCGCCCGCTGCCGCTCCCCCGGGCCAGACGGCCCCGGGCCCTCCCCCTCCCCGCGAGCGCAGCGCTTCCCCCGCGCGGCCTCCCCGCCGGGGTCGCCCCCAGCCCCGGCCCCAGGACGCTCACCGGGCTCCCAGCAGCTGCGGCGCCCCCGTCCCCACCCCGGCGGCACCATGATCCCCCCCGCGCCAGCGCTTCCGCTTCCGGCGGCGCGGCACCACGGGAAGGCGCGCGGGGAAAGGCGGGGCTACGCCTGCGCACGGGACAGCCGGGAACCGCCCCACTCCGGCCCTTCCCGGAAGCGGAGAGGGACCAATGTGGGAGCGATGGAAGAGCCCCCGACGGCTGGGAACTGCGCCGGGATCTGTTTATTGAAGGAACAAGGACGGCAGCGGGCACCGAGCAGCTGCACCCTCATCAGGGTGCCCGCTCGGCGCCCACAAAGGCAGGGGGGGCTGTCCGAAACATGGGGGGGCCCGGAGGGAGCCGGCACACTGTACAAAAATAGATTATTACAGAAACTCGAGTTCTAAAATCAGATCAGCTGCGTCTGAAATTCAGGATCGATTGTCTTCTCTCAGGAGGAACTGACGGATAAACTGCTGTGCCTTCCTCTTCTCGCTGATCTCTGGTGTGGGGCACCCAGGAGGAGGTCGCAGTAACAGGCCACCGAATATGCTGGCTGCGTTCAGAGAAGCCACAGAGACACAGTGAGATCCCATGAGCAGCTGCACACGGAGGGCAATGGCCACAGCCCCAAGCAGTGAAGGTGGGAGAGCACCTGGGCTCAGAGTGGGGCAACACAGAGCTGGAGACCCACCCTCTGAGCTGCTTCAGGGTACTGCAACGGCTGTTCTTCTACAGACTCTGATCATTAAGTGCCTCAACAGCACCGAGGCCATGACTGCGCTCGCTCTGGTCACACACACTGCAAAGCCCCTCCAAGAACACCAGATACCCTGCTCTCTTACCAAGGATGTTCACATCCAAATGGTTTTTCCCTGAATTTTTCAGCAGTTCCCGCAGAAACGCCATTAGATATTCAAATACATTCTTATGGCACCTTGGCAGGATAGAGATAATCTGAAGAAAGAAAAACAAGCACCAACACACAAATTGAAGACAATCCCCTCCCTCCAGAATGACAGCAACAGCCTCCCAGTGAAGCTGGCTGTACCTGGCTGCTCATCTGGTAGTTGCCAGCACTCTCCAGACAGCTGCTGTAGAGCCTGTAGCAGATGACAGGCTCTGGCAGGCTTTCCAGGAAGAGCAGCAGAGCTTCTGCCACCGAGTGGTTGCTGCCAACTGATCCCAAGATGGTTAAGGAAGAGGCATAGTTCAGACCTGTGCTGAAACGTTTGCTTGACTCTCCCCTATCTCCTCCTCACGTCCACAGCTCTGACTGCGCACAGCAAGATGTTTCCCCTGGCAGTCAGACACTTCAGTCGCTCTACAGCAATCACTGAGAAGATGACTAGGGCTTAGCGGAGGGGTTCATACTGGTTACAAACTGTGGCAAGGAACTGCAGAACTCGGCTGCCCCAAGATGCGACAGATTTACAACTCATGGTGGATAAAGCATTTCTCAGCTTCGCTCACAAAGGCCTGGCGAGCTTCCCCAGGCAGGGTGTAAAGGATACGGAGGGTGTCGTGCATTCCTTTGTCCAAACAATCTCGGATTTGCTCAAACTCAGATCTGAGGCCTGGCTGCTGGAACAGGTCCTCCTGCAAAGGAGACCATGACTCATTCTCAAGGAACATAAAAGTTATTTAGGCAAACAGCACAAGGTCATCACAATCTGGCTGCAAAAATCCCCCCTAACTCATTGTCAAGCCACACAAATCTCACCACGAGCAGCTCTATTAGGGCTGCAGCAGGATGATGAAGGAGGTGGAACACCTCCCTTACAAGGAGAGGCTGAGGGAGCTGGGTCTCTTTAGCTTGGAGGGGACTGAGGGGTGACCTCATTAATGTCTACAAATATTTGAGGGGTGGGTGTCAGGAGGATGGAGCTGGGCTGTTCTCGGTGTCATCTAGTGATAGGATAAGGGGCAATGGTTGTAAGCTGGAACATAAGAGGTTCCACATCAACCTGAGAAGGAACTCCTTCACAGTGAGGGTGACGGAGCACTGGAACGGGCTGCCCAGGGGAGTTGTGGAGTCTCCTTCACTGGAGATGTTCAAGGCCCGCCTGGATGTGTTCCTGTGTGACTTGGTTTAGGTGATCCTGCTGTGTCAGGGGGATTGGACTTGATGATCTTTCCAGGTCCCCTCCAATCCGTAATGATTCTATGATTGCTACCGATGCCTGCCACAGGCACTGTGCAACTGATGGCAACAGAATCGCTTCTCACAGATGTCCTTTATCTCTCTTACCACTGGTCACACATATCCACCACCAGTAATGACTGCTGTTACTGGCATCGTCTTCAAAACTAAACCCAACACTGCACAAGCTGTCTTGTATTTCCAGTACAAGTGGTGCCAACCTGCTGGGACGCATTGCGGTACAGGTGATCCACCATCATCCACAGCTCTTTGGGAATGTCCATGGGCTTCTCAGCTTCAACAGCGTCATCACTCGTTTCTAGTGGCATCAGGGTCTGAGAGAGTGAGGAGGAGAAGGCAGTTCTTACGCAGCTCTTCAAAGTGATTCCCAAAGCTGACGCATGAACATTCTGATGGAAGAAGCTCTGCGGCTTCCCTCACCAGTCTCCACACAAGACCAGGACAAGCAGCACGTTCACGTCAAACACCCAGGTGGAAGAAACAAGCTGCTCTCAACACACTTCATATAAGTCAGACCTGTGGAAGCCTGACATCGCACCACACAAACACACATGCACCTCTCTGTTCAGTGTGGAAAAAGCTACGGGCTCCAAGGCAGACTTCTACATTTGGAAGCTGCAGACCTCTTTCAGACGTGCAGGCAGAGCAAACAGGGTCCTTACTGTCAGTGCTCCCTACAGAAGTGGGCTGGCTCACCCACATGAAGAGCTAAAGGCAGAAGTGAAGGTGGGGTACTAGAGAGCACAAATTGCACTAGCATCCTCAGCCTATGGCCCAGAGAAGCGGAATAAGGCTCTTGAGCACTAAACAGGACTTAATGCCTAGTTGTAATGGATCCCGTAGGTTCAAAAAGGAACCTTGCCTTTAACTCACAAGTTTCTGAATGGATTCTGCTGACATGTCCTGGATAGGTTCTCTCATGTAGCACAGCGTGTGAATGGGAGACCCAAAGCAACTTGGCAAATAGTTGCCTGTTACTGACAGAAAATAATCCTTCCCCTTGTTCAGATGCAAGACCAAGATATCTTCAAGTTTCTCCTCTCCAGAATTCAAGCGGGTAGCTGTTGATTTATTAACGAACACCTCCAGCTCAATTGTGATCTCAGCACCTGCCAGAACATGGTAAGAAAAACCCCTCACTGTTAGAAAAGGTATTAAAGCAGTGAAAGGCAGCAAACAGGCAGAGCAACCTCAGAGTAGCGGGGAGAACTAAGGCGGACAGTGACAATTATCTTCTCCTTACCATGGGATGAACACAAGGAGCTCACCTGAGAGCAGAAAGCCCTTGGTGGGATTAGCAATCAGCCACTCTTTGCAGTAGGTTTCCTCATCTGGTTTGCTTATGAATTCAAACTGGCAGGGCACTGGTCCATTGCAGATTGTGAACTTCTCCACCTGCAGCTGCATGTATTTAACATCCTCAAAATGGAACTGGAAACAAACATCAGTCAACATCATCAGCTAGTTCTGCCCTGCCAAGCAGCAAGATACCAGATTAACCTCCCCACTCCCACGCCCCACCTCTCCCACGACTGGGCAGGATTAGACTTGATGACTCCACAAGCCAAAGTCCTTTGCATCTGAGGGCCCTTTAAAACAAACGCTCTCTTCAATAACCTCAGTGAAAGCCCAGGACAAGATAGCTGCAGCCTCAAAGGTCTCATTTGCTTATCATCTTCAGTCCCCAACACACAGAGCAAATGCTCCAAATCCTTCAGATTTTACATTTTCTGCTTCAAAGAAGTCAGAGCAAGGGCCACAAACTACCCTTTGTCCCCACTCTCTCCACTTCGGGAAGTAAAACGCCTGGTACTGTGAGTGGAATTTACCTGAATCTGAACAGAAGCCAGAATTTCTAGGGCTTGGAAATAGAGAACAGCTGGAAGTCAAAGTATTCTGCTGCTTTGGAACCAGACCCTGGGCTCCAGAATCCCTCTAACACACTGAGCACACAGCAATGAACAAACCCTACCTCTCTCTGGGAGAGGGTCACTGAGGGAATGTTGGCATTCTCCAGCTTGTCCAGGGAGCGGACTATTTCCTCAAAGGCTTTCCGATAGAGCTCCTCGTTCACAACCTTCACCTGAAAAGGATACACGCTGCACCAACTGGCACTTGCTGTGTCCGCGGGAGAGCTAGAACACAGCTGGAAATGCAGGGAATGACTGGATCTTAGCAGAACTTGCACGTACAACACAGGTAACACTCTGAGCCAGAGCTGCTCAGGACCCAGCAGGGAAGGGCCTTGCCAGGACTAGCGAGAGTCACCAGTCACAACCAGACCAACCTGCTTCTTTAAAAAAATAGCCTGACCACGCACTAGCTGTTGTCAATGGTGGAGCATCCTGCACGGCAAAGGCTGTGAAAACTAATAGGAAGATCAGAGAAAAGGCCAAAGAACTTCTGAAAAAAACCCACCTACAGATACTCCTGCCTTGCTCCATGGGCTCTACAGCTGAAGTGTCCCTCAGTCCAGCCCTGGCTTAGGTGAACAACAATCCTATCTGGGTTTCTTATCTTGCCATTGTTCTCTGCAGGCTGCCATAAAGGCAGGAGGACATGGGAAGCAGCAGGAGAATCTCCCTCCCCTCTCCCCACAGAGGCTGTGGTCAGCAGAACGATTTCCCTCAGCACTGATGTACTTACCCCAACGTCAAACACAGAGCTAACTGGCTTATGATCACTGATTTTCAAAGCCATGTGGCTGCGATAGCTCCGCTGAGCAACATTCTGCCCTTTCCAGAGTATCCGATCACACCATGCTGGGACACGGCACTTCTCACTACAACAGAGGCAAAAATGACCGCTTCCAGGCACAGCTCGGACAGAGGAACCCCACCAGGCAGAGTGCTGCTCTCCCAGCAAGGCTGTCCCTGGCACGGTGCAGAGCCGGATCTCCATCAGAGCTGTTTCCCACTGCTTCGAGTAGTTGTAACAGGTTTCATTGTCTACTCCTAGGTATCTCTGCATCACACTTTGCTTTCTGCCTCTTCAAAGATCAGTTACCAGTTCTGTTGCTGCACAAAGCACTACCCAGGCAGGGACACTGGGGCTCTACATCTGAAGTTCATGTTTCAATAGTTTTTCCACTGCCTGCTGCACAGACCTAATCCCCGCACTTGAAGCCAACGGTCCCAGTTTACTGAGAGCAGGTCAGCCACTCTGTGCTGTGCGTCACAGGAACAGTGGCCCTGGAACTCAGCTACGGACAGCTGAACGCTCGCGCAGACCCGAGAAGGCAGAGCAGGTATCTGCAAACAGAAGACCCTAGCAACTTTGCTTGGGGAAAGAAGCAAACCAAACCCAGTCCAAGGAATTGAACCTACTCAAAAGACCCCTTGATTTTGTAACCTCTCACAAAGAGGAAACCAAATGGACTATTCCTGGGAAAAAGCTGACAAACAGCACTGGAAAAAACCCAACATAAATAGATGTGAACTGGAGATGAATTTCAGAGCCGAGGGAGAGGAACAGCAGCGGGCGCAGAGCAGTTCCTATTTACAGCCAGTAGCTGCAGTTCTTTTTAGCTCTGTTTTTACTTCCTTCAATCACAACCTTAACCATTGGTGCCATCACAGAGGAGGTGATCCCCTTACCTTGTGTCCCAGTCGTCACAGCCAGCATCGTATTTGTATGTCGGCTGGAAAGAAATCTGCCCTTCTGTGAAGCCTTCAAAGACTGCATTTGCCTTCATTTGCCTCTTTAGCTACAGAATGAAGAGATCAAAAGTGAACTCCAAACAAGCTCGAGCACCACTGCGGCAGGAGCCAACAGGGAGGTGTTCGGCACCCAGCAGTGCTGTGCAGCTTCCAGCCAGCACCCTCAGCCACACCGGCAGGCAGACAAGACCAGCAGTACCTGGTCGTACTGGCACAGCTCCAGAAATGCTTTTTCATCTACGAGCTGCTTCACTCTTGCCACATCCAGCTCCTCCAGTCGGTAGTTGAGGTCACCCAGCCACAAGACCACACTGAAAGAGAAAATTCACCAGAGGTCCGCACAGCGGCCTGAAGGTGCCTGAAACGCAGCAGCACCTAAACCATCCAATGCAACATGAGCCCTTCTAACCTCAGCACCACAATCAGGTGGATGCTGTGTCTGCTTCTCCTTCTCCAGCAGAGAGAGTAACTAAGAGCGACAACTGCAAAGAGAAGCCACGTTTTCTGCTGTTGCTGGTTCAATTCCTGTCCTGCATGGCTGTCACTCTCTTCGTAACGGGTGCTTTTAACATTCCACACTGAGCAGCAGCAGGGAAATCAATGCATGTTACTGCCCAGTTCCCACTTCATGCTTGGAAATAAACGAGTCCCGAAGAGCTAAGGCGGCAAGTGACTGGGCAGAACCACACACACAGGTAACCACGCTCAGACCCAGGGTAAAGCATTTCTGGCCCTTCCAGGCTGACCACTAGACCACTAAGTGCCCCTTCTCACAGCCCCTCCCGAGAGAATCTCCCACCCCAGTATGCTCATAACGCTCTTCCTTGCGTGTCCACATGCAGCGAGTCAGAGCGGACGGACACGTACTCGTGTTTGCCGATAGTGAGAGGGGGCAAATTTGGATGCAACTGGCAGAACTGCATCCGAGAGCAGATGTCTTTGAAGTCCTGGTTCCTCCGCTCATACTCCTCCGTGTGAGCCGCAAGGTGGGAGTTCACAACACACACACTGGTGTTATGGAGTTTAAACCTTATGGCAACGCCACCTTTGTTACCCTGGAAGACAAAGACAAGGGCACTGGTCAGAAGCTTCTGCGCAACAGAAGAATCCACAGATGAGCTACTAGCAGTGGACCAGCCAGAGGGCACTGAGGCCAGTCATGTAATTTCCAAGGAAGGAAAAGCCCGGAAACACTGATTAGCGATAACTACTTAATGAAGTCAAGCGGGTAACCCATGTGGGGGTTGCACACAGCGAGCAGGCACAAGCAGCTCAGTTAGCAATTCAGGAAATCACTAACACAAAAGGAAATGAAAATCAGTGGTTGCTGATCAGTTACTTCAGAAGGTCCCGGAACCTGTTTAGCAACAAACTGCAGCTTTCAACATAAACCGTAAGAAATTGTACGTGAGGGTGGAAGCTGCTCAAAAAGACCTTCGACAAGGCAGAGCTGCAGTGCTCACAGAAATTACAGTCAGAGGGCTCAGGCTTCATTCCGGTGCCATGGAATGGCAAGAGGCTGGGATGTCCTCTCAGGAAAACTAATCTGGATAGAAACGGTTCTTCTACTTGTGTTTCCTTGTGTTATTTGCTTCAGGCAAGATCACAACCAGAACCAAAACCACACAAGAGCAAGGCACCACACAGCCCGAAAAACAGCACCTTCAGATAAGATCCTCCCTTGAGGTCTTTGAGCCTTTATGAGCAGATGGCAGCTCTCTCCAGCTGTGACCTGAGCTGGCACAAGGACGGGACTACGAGCTTCTGAAAGGCAACTGCACTCCTTAGCTGGAAGTATAACTACAGCTAAGGAGATGAGCTCTCTAAGCATCTTCTGAATCTCACCCCTTCTCACGTACAACTGCTGTTCTTACCATCCTCCCCATGATTCCAGTTCCCACAGTCTCAATTTCCACCTCAGAGATGTTCAAAGCAAGGTCTGCTTTCACATACAGCAGAAGCATGATTCCAACAAGCCGCACGAGCTTCACCTGCAAAACAGCCCTGTTCCAGTAAGTACCGGAATGAGAGGTGTGATGAGAGGAGGCATGTGCCCCCCAGCCCAGAACACAGGTCACTGAAACACAGATGAAGAAAAAGAAGAGCTCCAGGCTCATCTGACAGAGCAGCTGGGCTCACAGTACGCAGGCACTGAGCCACAGGAGGACAGCAATGGAAAACAAGAGAAAGCAAAGGGAAAAGAAGCCCAAGTGGAAAATGATCCCACCCCCAAAGCTCCCGAAAGGCCTAGTTACCTTTGCGTATCTGGCATCAGGGTGCAGACTATCAGTTACAGCTTTAAACCACTCTTCTTCCCTTGGGGTGTCATTGAAAAAGAAGGCTTCTTTACTCAGGTCAAGCTCCTGGAAACTGTTAGAGGAAGGAACCCATGGATGCAGACACTTGTCTGTAACGGTCCAGCCTTTCCTCTGCGGAAGGACTCCAGGGATTTACACTCACTCAGCTTAAGCATTAAACTCATGCAACTGAGAACTCAGACGCAGTTATGCCGATTGCAGAGACAGGTGAAACGTGAGGCTACCTTACTGGGAATGTTCGACTGAACGTCACGAAGGCCTCTGTAGCACTGCAGGGCCCGAGAGTCCAAGCTCTGCCACAACAACAGCCCTTCCAGGCTGTGCACACGCCCCAGAGCTGCGCAGTGCAGTGCAGTGCGGCGATGCAAACGCTCCTCAGGTTGGTGTCTGGGCAGAACCGCCCCATGCTACAGCTTCACCAGCAAGCAACCCCCAAGCAAGGTCTGGGAGGACAGGCCACAAGAAGACACTCACCCCACGCAGTAAACGTCTGGAGGCTCAGCATCACAGCTCAGCCAGGGCTGGAGGCTCTCTCTGGGTGCCTGCCCATTCACATTGTACGTCCCAACAAAGAACCTGCAAAGAAAGTCAGTCAGTCCCAGAGCTGCAAACGGTGGAGCTGACGGAAACACCAGGGTCATTAACCTTAACGCCTACACCTTGTGTAACTGCTTTAGAGTAACGTGCTTCCAGAGGGGAATGAGGAAAATGAGACAGAGTCTAAATCCCTACAGTTATTTCACCGTGATCGCATCTTCACAGACAGGTTTTACAGCCGACACACATCTTACACAACAGAAGGACACAGCTGTGCAGCACCTGTTCAAAATTATCACCCTGAATAACATCTGTTCAACCACAGTAAAGTTTTAGTCCTGATTATCTGTTTCACTCAAGCTCTTATGATCTTACTGCAACAACTCCACAGACAAGCAGTGAAGAGAAGCTGTGAGAGAGGGGGCCAGCAGAGCACAGAACTGATGCGTTTCCAGATGGTCTGAGACAAGCACAGGGAAAAGTAACTTCAAAAATTGCCAGCAGGAGTAGGGAAGTTATCGTCCCCCTGTATTCAGCACTGGTGAGGCCACATCTTGAGTACTGGGTCCAGTTTTGGGCACCTCAGTACAGGAGAGCAGGTGCAGAGGACAACTAAGCTGGTGAAGGACCCGCAGAATAAGTCTGATGAGGAAAGACTGAAAGAGCTGAGGCTCTTTAGTTTGAAGAAGATGAGGCTGAGAGAAGACCTCATCAGTCTCTATAACTACCAGAAAGGATGTTGTGGAGAGGTTGGTGCTGGTCTCTTCTGACAAGTAATCAGTGATAAAACATGAGGGAAGGGGTTCAAGTTACAACAGGGGAGGTTCAGACTTGACATCAGGAACAATTTTTTCATAGAAAGGGTGGTCAGGCCCTGGAACAGGCTGCCCAGGGAGGTGGCTGAGTCGCCATCCCTGAATGTGTTTAAAGATCGTTTAGATGAGGTGTTGAGGCATCTGGTTTAGGGGTGAACTTGTGGGGTAGCGCAGATGCTTGGACTCGATGATCTGATCCTAGGGGTCTTTTCCAACCAGAGTGACTCTGTGATTTTCACAACAAGAACCATGAGGGAGACAGAACAGAGGCATGAATGGAATTCCTCTCTGCTAACACTTGCACAAGGAAGGGGTGCTGCTCCGAGAAGCGTGCATCACACTTTTCTACAAAGCTTCCTGTTTGCAGATGCCACAACAAACACGAGTTCTGCTCGCTGACTGACTGCTCACAAAACACCATCTTCTTCGGAAGCGGCACTACCTGAAGCTCTGGACGTGCGTGTAGGAATCCTCCATCTGTAGAAGCTGAGATTTCACAATGGTGTCTCGCAGTCCAAACTTGGGTTCTGACAAGATTGAAGCCTTGTCTGAAACTATGACACTGGAGGATTGAACCATTTCAGTTGTCACTTCGGGTTTGGGTTTGCTTTGCCTGCAAACAAAGGCACAACCGCGTGAAAGCTGGGACGTACACGGACCCTAAATGGCTCACTTCTGCCAGCGAGGCCTTGATCTGCATCTATCTGCCCGTTTCACTACGGGCAGACAGCGACGTTTGTGACGAGCATACAAGACCCAAACGAGCATCTCTTAGAACGGCCCAGATTATTTATCAGCCCTCCAGATAAAACCAGTTTAACTGAAATGAGCAGTTTTCACCAACCAGCGCAGCCTGTTGACTCGGCACAGGCCTTACTCACACCTGATGCTGATACAAACCTGCTGCACCCTTTCCACTTGATGGAGTGAGATGATGCCAGCCTCATCCCCTGCTGCCTCTGCTCGGCCCTTCTGACCTCGGCAGCAGAACGAGAAGCTGTGTGTTTAAAAAGCCTTCTGGTGGCAAGCTCCCAGTTCTGCCGAGAAAGGAGGCAGAGCGTGGGTGAAGGTAGAGGAGCTTTTATTTAGTGTCTCATGGCCCCGCAAGCTCCTTTTGCAATAGTACTGATGCCACCGAGTGAGTTCCCACAGCAAGAAGAGGTTTTGAGGTCAACAAGCTGCAGAGCAGTGCCAAGGCCAACACACAGATTCTGAAGGACAGGCAGTAGGGTCCACCAAGTCCTGGGAACTGGAAAGTGAAACTGTAGCGTTTCAAGGGTCTGTCTGTGAGACACAGCAGCTCTAAGCCGGAGCTCTCTACATTCAAAATAAACAACACCGCAGGACCCGTCCCACCGAACAAAGATGCCCAAATAGGGGGCAGCAGGGCTGTCTCTGAAAGCCTCTGCTGACATTCCCACTGATGTTTTGGCAGGCTGCTTATGCCCAGCTTCCTTCTCTCCTAGTTCAAAAGGCTGACGGGTTCTTCTCTAGACCCCACCACCTCCGGGGACTGTAACTGACACAACCACCAGCAGACAGAAGGAGATAACACAGGCGCAAGGCTGCTCAAGCAGACCCCGCACGCTACCACCAAAGACACCAGCTTCCTCACTGTGTTTCCAGCTGACAACCAGGGAAGCCCAGACAGAGAGCCCTCTGCACTTCTCTTTGTCTTCCTCTAGACACCACAGTATTAACTTTCCCACCACAGTTCTTTCCAGTCGAACACAACCGCCCTGAAGCACTCAGAACCTTGGTGCTCCATAGTTTACTGTCACTGTAGAAGGGAGGCAAAGCTAAACCAGCAAAGAAACACTGCCACCCTCCCCTGACCTCGCACAAAGAGCACCTCCTGACTGCTCCAACCAACTCTACACGAGAAGCAGGAGATACCCCGTACCTGGGAGCGCTCCTGCCAGTGCTGTCCTCACTCCGGTTCTGACTAACTGCCAGCTTTCTCCCATTCAGTTTGATGCCTTCAGAGCCAACCATCTCTGGAAGAAAGACAGAGCCCCACGTTAAACACCAGATGGGTTTTCATTTACCACACAGTTACGCAAACACCAGTAGAAAACCCTGTGAGCAGAACAGAGTCTGTGTTTGTGCAGAGAAACACAGTGCCCTGCAGTCCCTCCTCCAGTTACTCAGTAGTTGAGCTTACTTTGCCCAACTGTTGTGTGAGGCTGCAGCTGCCCCTCTAGAGGGGAGCCCCGCAGAACACCTGCAGGCTGCCTGCCCGTGGCTGGAGCAGGTTGCCACTGGCTCTCCTTAGAGTTAAGCCAAACCAGAGCTCAGCAGTGCAAAATCCAGGGCTTCACCATGGGAATGCAAAAACTGTGCGTTAATAACAAGTTTTATCCTTGCTGAAGCAAGACAGGAAATACAGAGCAAAGAACTAAAGAGGGAGAAAACCACCAAACCCCCCACCCTCGAAAGGGTTTCTACTCCTCTGCAAGTGTCTCCCACCTCAAGGCAACGCAGTACCAAGTCACCTCAAGAACCCCCTCAGCAGAAACAGGTGCCTCAATGCAAATCATGTTCCTAAGAACAGAACCCACTGCCACCATGCAAACAGGACTAATGACAGGTGTGACGCTCAGCACGCACCGCCCCAGCAGCAACAGGGACCAGCCTTTCAGCATTTTGTTTGTTTTGCCTTCTGCTCCTAATAACAGTTAGAAAAGGGGATTCTGTGGGGGGCCTCCATGTTCGAGACACACAAACAGCAACCTCAAGATCACACTGCTTAGCACACAAGTCTAATGATGACACAGAAATCGCTCTTAAGACTAAGGTTCTAGTCATCCAGCTGAGCTTCAACCTGAGCAAGCGCAACCCAGACAAATTAGGACGTTATGGCCGTCACAGAACATCCTCCAGGACCAGAGCACCAACCAGAAACAGAACTTGAAGTACTTTACCTAAGCACTCCCAAAATAAACAGGCCGACAAGAAGTGGCCAGTTTCTCAGCACAGAAAACCTCTTTGGCCAAGAGCCCTCTGCGGATAAAGACTGTGTAAGAGGATTTATCAGAGGCTAAGAGCACGTGACTCGGACCCCGCTGCAGATCACACAGCCCAAGGCACAGAGAACTCAGCAGGAGCACACAGGCCGCTCAGAGATGCACTGAGACACGCGGCCCCAGCGAGCCAGGCCAGGGCTGCAGATTCTCTCTGCAGGCACTAGGTACTTGATGGGTGCCGCCTGAGCCTCGGCAAGTTCTCCCAATAAAGTTCCTACTGCCTATCCTGACAGTGACAAGAACCAACCTGGAGACTCCCTTAAGCTGTTGCTTTTGTAAGAGGACAGGAGCCTTTGTCACCCACACAGGATGATGCCACTTGCCCGCAGGCAGAGGCGTCAGTGCTGTGAGCCTGCACAGTGCCGCAAACACGGCTGCTGCGCAATCCCAAGAGCCACGTCTTGGACAGATTCTGCGAGGAAAGAGATTAGCCCTGGAAAAGGGCTGCTTCCTTTAGATAAATGTGCATCTCGGTGCCGACTGCAGTAGCCAGAGGGGTCTGTGTGTCAGCAATGTGAAGCAGCACATTTTAGCAAGAGAACCACTTTGTTCGAGAACTAACGACTCCTGGACAGTGATGACAGACCAGCCGAACACCTATGGCCTAGATTGCACAGGACTTGCAGCTAGAAGTGATTTAAATAAGATGGTAAGAACTTGCAGTGGCATTACTGCAAGTTCTGCTGTAATTACTGCTGTTCTGCAGCAGGAAAACATCTCTCATCATCTGGAAAAGTAGGATCCATGCTTCAAAAGGGAAAATCAAATTCGCCCTGACAGTAGTTATCAGAGCCTTAGCCAGTCTGCTCTCTACCCAATGAAAGTGTACGCGGGACTGCACCGCTCGAGGCTGGAGGGAAGGCACTAAGCCTGTTCCTCCCAGGGCTCCAAACCAGGCAACACCGCTTCACGGAGGTATCCCTGGGCTCCTCCGACCCAAGAGCCCCACAGAAAAGCCTTGAAAAGGGAGCTCTGGTGAAGCTCCGAGGCACGACGTGACAGAAACACTCCCCACGGAGCTCACGACCCAGAGACTGTTGCTGTGCTCCAGAGACAACAACCACCGCCCCCGCCCCAGAGGAGCGGGGGTTGTTCCACTGCTGCTGCGCCCGAGTCTCTCCCAGTCAGCCCTAAGCTACAGGCTGGAGCAGCGCGGCTGAGGGCACGTTCCCAGGCCCCAGCCGGGCTCAGCCTGAGCAGCACCGCTCCCCGAGTTACAAAGCCTGGTTCTGTCGGCTTCTGATGGCCGCGGAGACCCCGAGCAGCGGTGGCAGCCGAGCCGAGCGGCGCTGCCCCAGCGAAGAGCCCAGCCCCAGCGCAGAGGGGCGGCGTAACTGGGATCCCACCGGGATTCCACTGCGATCCCACTGCGATCCGGAGCCCCGGCACTGCGCTGGGTCGGCTGGCCCGGGGGCCCCGCAGGGCGCTGCTGTCCGAGCCCCGAGCCCCGCTCCGCCGCTCCCCGAATCCCCGCTCACCTCGGCGGTGCTGCCCGCCCGCGGACATCGCTCCGCTCGGCCCCGGCTGCAGGCACCGCCCCGCCCCGCCCCCACGGGCCCGGCCGGCGGCGCCGCCGCGGGCACCGGCCCCGACCGAACTTTCGCAGTTGGCCCTGCGAAAGGCCCGCAAGAGGAGCGGGGCCAGAGAAGGGCAGCGGAGCCGGAGCACCAGGGCTCTGAGGGGGCTGGAGAGAAGGAGGCGGCGGCTCAGGGGAGCCCTTCTGGCTCTCGACAACCACCTGAAATTCAGGAGGCACAAGTGAGGAGGGGGTCAGTCTCTTCTCCCTACGACGAAGCAACAGGACAAGAGGAAATGACCACAAGCTGTGCCAGGGGAGGTGGAAGTTGGCCCTAAGGAACCATTTACTGCGCCTCAGGGGTTCCCCAGGCCTGGCCCAGGCTGCCCAAGGCAGTTGGGGGGCACCTCTGTATCTAGAGAGGTTGCAAAGCTGTGGAGATGTGGGGTGAGGGACAGGGGTTAGTGGGGACCGGGCAGTGCTGGGGGAAAAGTCAGGCTCAATGAGCTTAAACAGTCTTTTCCGACCTCAAGAATTCCGTGATTCTATGGCACGGGTTGCCTGCTGCTTCTGCCCAGACCCTGATCAGCTGACGATGGAGCATCACCACCCTGCAAACTGCCACAGGTCTGCACAAGTTTCTACTGCAGAGGCTGATGCTGCTTTTCTCCCTGGAGAAGAAACACGCAACCCTGACACACCGGCAGCGCTCGTACCTGAGCTGCACCTGCTGACCTCCTGAAGGAACGCGCGCGTGTGGGAACCAAACGGCAGCCGCACCGTGAGCTGATCGTCTCCCGAGCTTATCTGGACAGTCACGTCGGAGCCTGAGGACACCGGGAGGAAAAGCTGTTGTGGGAAGGGCTGACAAGCCTTGGGAAACACAGCATCTTCTCCAGTCTACACTGGAGAAGCGCTACAGCTTCAGCAACAAGTCTCCTCGTGCTTCCCCAGGTTCCCTCCTGCTTTTTACAGGATGACGCCATTTAAAATATAAACATCAGCATTTTAAATAACGGGCCTTGAAGCTGTCACAGAACTCACCGATGATAGGAAGGTCGCTGTTGAGCACAACTGTGAAAGCAAAACAAACTCCAGTTACAAAGCTATTCCCAGGTTTGCAGACCACACCGGTGCTTTTAGGTTCCCAAGTTTGGGAAGCGTCTCAAAAGCGCCTCAAAACCCACACAAGGGTTTGTACAGCCAGAGGAGCAGAAAAAAACCTGCAGGGCAGCAGCCACAGCTGGTGTTGGGGAGGATGTGGAAGCTCTGGATGTCAGAGTAATTAATCTATCAGGGCTCTTTCAGCTGCATTGCATGAAGCAGAGGCATCACCTCGGATTGCAAATTGAAGAAAAAAACATGAAGGCTCAATCAGCCCAAAATCTCAACAAGTAGAACAACGAAACGCAGACTCCAAACCCCTTCATCCCCTTCCCTAGAGGCACCCAGTAACCCACCAAAGGGTGTTAGTACCTTCTTCTACTGCAAAGCCTTCCGTGATGGGGATAACCTTCTCCAGCCAGACATCCTCGGCCGTGATGGCCATGCGCCGGTGGGTGTACACGTGGATCCTGAAAGGACCAAGCAGACACGGAAGCAGCACCTCCTCGATTCTGGCATCTCTGCGGGTACTGACAGACTGACCGAGCACAGCACCATGCAGAGCCTGGACTCTGTGGCCCAGCCACTAGCCCACCATTGGACAGAGATGTGTTTATGTCTCCAGGACCTGGGTCCCAGGCCTCCCTCCCAGCCCACCTGCAGCAGCCCTCAGGGGATCCCTTTGCATCCCCCCCCCGATCCCCCCGTGCGAAGTCTCCGGGGCAGGACGAGGTTTCCAAGGCCCCGTGGGAGGTTCGCAGAGCTCCCGGCTCCTCCACGGATGCCCCGGTACCTCCGGTTCCCCACGGCAGCCCCCGGTACCCACGCGTGCTGCCCACGGCTCTGCACCAGGCCCAGCAGCCGGCTCTCCACACTGTCTCCGCCGGCCAGGACACCCTGCACGGCCTAGCTGGGGAGTCAAGGAAAGGCCGGGACCGACCGAGAGGGGACGAGGCGAACCGGGAAGGGGGAAGAGGCCTCCGCCGCTGCCCGGGGCGCGGCCGAAGCGGAGGAGGAGGATACGATCCGGCAGGTTGCGCCCGCCGCCAGGGCCTCCTGGATGGCGACCGACTGGTCCATCCCGCCCGGCCCCAACCCCGGCGGCAGCCCCGGCCCGGCCGCTCTGCGCCACCGCCACGACGCGTCGGGCCCGGCCCCGCCCCGGGGCCTCCCGTTAGCCCTTGGCCTGGGGAGGGGAGGGGCCGCTTCATGCCCCGCGGAAAGCAGCGGTCGCTCCTTTTCCAGCAGCATCCGGGAGCGGTGTCTGTTGGGTTTCCAGCCCCGGCTCCTTCGGGCAGCTCCTCCCGCCCGGGGAGACCGAGCGGGGAGCGGACCCGGCGGGAGGAACCAGGGGGCGATGGCGGCCTGAAGCGCCGGCGGAGCCTCCTCCCTCCAGGGGCTGTGGGGGCCCCTCCGAGGTGAAACCTGGAGGGGTCTGTCCCGCGGCCACTGTGGGGCAGCCCAGCCCAGAGCACTCGGACACGGCCCGGGGGTCCCCACAGGGTGGCGGGAGGGGGCCGCAGTCGCTTCAGAGAGGCTGGTTTGTCCCGGCCTTGCGTCCACCGCACTGTAGCTCCTCATCCTGAGCACCCGCGAGGGCCAGGGAGAAGGTCCGGGTGGCCCCGGGGCAGTGGTCAGCTCCGACTCACCCTCAGCCCCACGTCAGGGCCCTTTCCCTGACACCCCAATCTCCAACAAGGCAGCAGCAGCCAGGGCTAGCAGGGCTTCTGCACCCCAACACCCAGAGACTCTGCCCAGCAAACTACAGAGCAGCCCCGGGGGTGGTTCATGTCTGCTGTCAGCAGGACAACACAGGCACGGAACAGGATCATCTGTAGTGAGACACTTGTAGAAGGATCCCATCTGCCAGCCGAAGACACAGGGATTTACTAACTTCACCTCCCCAGAGGAAGAGGCCGGGAGTGTGAGGAGGTGCCAGTACAAAGGAGCAAAGACAAGCAGCAGACTGCCAGGGAGAGGAGGGAACAGGACCTGGTGCTGACTGAACAGAGCCCTCTGGATCCCCAGTGTAAAGGGAAAGCCGACCCGTGCTGTCACAGCCCCAGCACCCCGCAAGCTCTGTACCTCACAGTGAGTCTCGTTATGGCAGGTCACCATGGTGTTGGCGTGGGCTCCATCCTGGTAGCACCTCTCCCCGGAGCACTGAAAGCTCTGGCACGTGAGCTGGAGAAGGAACAGGTCAGGGTGTCACTGCAGCAAAGCCTCCCTGTGTGACACCATAGGGCTGTTCCCAACCACAACCGTGCTGTCTGCAAGGGCTGCCTCAATGCACCCACCCGCCATGGCTGAGCCGCTTCCCTTCCATCCCAGGAGATGCTTTTATGTCACTCCTGGCTACTGGAGACACTAGTCATGCCAGTGGCCCTGTTCATGGGACTGTAACAGTTCAGCCAGCAGCTCCCTTTCCTTCCCTTTCCTTACCAGTGGCTCTTCTGTACTGTTCATGGAGGCGTTCATGGCTGCCGCCGAGGAGGCAGTGGTGGTGGCCGCCAAGGCATTGTGCTCTGGAAGACACAGAAATCTTGGTGAAGGAAGTCCTTGGTGAAGGAAGCAGCAGCCTTCAGGACTCCTAAAGCCCTGCATCCCTTCCTGAGCCTCTGCCCTGGTCCAAAGGGACCTGTGGGAAGCATCAGTCACCTGCTGGAGCAAGAGGGCCCTGGACAGACTGGTGCAGAGCCAAGACGCAGATCAGCAGGCCTGGAATAGAGGAGGAGTGGTGGGGACCACCAAGTCTGCTGCCTATTTTACCACAGCTCAAAGAGCTTCCCCAGCAGCACAAACAACTGGTCCTCAAAAGAGTGACTCCAGCTTTACCTTGAATGGGGCACACAAGCCATGGGCAAGCTGCCATTGTCATCTACCACCAGCTTCAGCAGGGTCCAGGTGGGAAGGGGCACGATCAGAGCTGGGCAGCAGGAGGGGACGGTCCGGCAGTCACTGCCTCGGTTGCTGCAGTAGGAGCTCCCTGCCCGGCACCGAGCTTGGGGTGAGGTGACACAAACAGCAGCACCAATTATGCAAGAGACACTTCTTTTGCTGAGGTGGTTTTTAATTTAAGAAACCTTTCTCCTAGGAGACTCTACAGCCTGTCCTCTGGACACTGTGGGACACCAGGGTGGTTCAGCCCTGCACTGTGGTCCCTCAGGAGCAAGAGCTGCTCTTCAGACAGGAACAAGTGCCTGGCAGTAACAGCCCCCACCAAGGGCATCTCTGAGAGCTTCAGCCTGAATCATCTCAACATCCCAAAACAGAACTCATCTAACATAAAGAACCAGGTATTTCTGCAGCTGATCACTGGGCTTGGCTGGACTTTGGGGAGCAGCAGGGAGGTCCTTTAGCCACAGCTGCAGCAGGAGGTGGTTGAACAAGTGCAGAAGGGGCCTGGGAGCTGCCTCCCCACCAAAGCAGCAGCAGAGTGGCTCAGCCACATGCCCCAGCAGTGCCAGGTGCCCACTCCTGAGGGGCCAGTGCCTCTCCCCTGCAGCTCAGCCCAGCACAGCTTCCAGCTCCTGTACCAATAGCCACATCGGCTCAGCCTCGGGTCGCTCCCTCCTGAGAGGCTCCAGAAACACTAAGGCTGCTGCAGCAGCAGATAGGGCCCAAGGGGCAGTAAGAGGAGCCCCTGGGAGCTCTGTGCTGTTGTTGGTGGGGTGACCCTCCAGCCTCTGCTGTGCTCGTACAGCTCCTGGATCAGTTACAGGTGACACTTGGCACCACACAGCTGTTTGCTGGTGCAAATGAAGATATGAACTGCCAGCAGCAGCACTTATCACCAATAACCCAGCCCCACCAGCCCTCAGGCCAACAGGAGAGACCCCCCAGAGCAGCTCCTGAAGGAAGTCTGACGTGGAACTGCCTGTTTGCAGACGTGCCCACGCGACAGGTCCTCAGGACCTGGCAAAGAGCAAAGCACAGACCCGCAAGTCCTGGCCCAGCTCATGTGGAACACAAGAACTTACAGCTGGAGCAGCTTTCCCTAGGTGAGAGGCAGAAACACTGGACGATGAGCCGTCGCACTGCTGACGCTCCAGGAGTTCTGGTTAACTCCCAGTAGTGACAACCCTTCGCACCTGCCCCTCTCCATGTGTGTCGCCCTCCCTCCAGCCCAGGACAGCGGCACACACATCCCCTTCACGCAGCTGGTCGGTACCTGCTGCGGAGGCACAGAGTGCCTGCGAGACTGCAGACTCCCAGGCCAGGCTCTTCAAGGACTGTAACGCTCCCCTCCGGTGTCATGACTTCAACCCAGTCAACACTGCCCAAGGACCTGGGTGAAGCTTGTGCAGGGACCCCCAAGGCTGCTCATGCAGAGTGAAGGCCAGCTGGCATCTCACCTTCCAAACCAGAGCAGCCTCCAGCCAGCCTGGTTTGGAGAGCCCTGCCCAGCTCCAGGGCAGGGGAGGAGTGAACACTCACCAGGCACGGCTTCACCCCAAGGACAACTTGCCCCCCAGCAGGGAAAGCCCACAGCACTGACTCACCCCGAGTCTGGCTTGCTGAAGCTCCAGGAAGATCCTGCAGCCGCACTGGACTCTGCCTCCGGCTCCAACAGGGGCTGTGGCACCAGCCCCAAGGGCTCCTGCCCCTGTGCCAGCAACCAGCCCCACCCTGCCAACCACCAGCTGCACAAACCCTCACCCAAGGGAAGTGTTTGTTACCTACAGCTCCACGGCATCTGGAGATGTGAACAAGGACAACAGAGATGTTGAGGGTAGAGATGTCACACAGCTCTACACCACAATGAAACCCTGCTTGAGGGGGCACTGGAGCTGCCACGACGTGCAGGTTCCCACATTGAGCCTTTCTCCACACTAAGAGGATCTGCACTAGAATCCACCATCAACAGCAACACTGGGGAAACCACTAAAACCCCCTACACGGCCCAAACCAAACCCAGCTCCATTATCAACCCCTGACAAATGTTCCAGTGGCCAAAGCTTGCGCAGAGACAAACCCAAGCCCAACCCAAAAGCAGCAGCACGAAACACGTTTGTTTTGTGAAAGAAAACCACACTGACAGCAAGAGAGATGGGATCGTCCCTCCTCGTCAGGTGCTGCACCCACACGAGCTGCACAGAAACTCCTTCACCACAACTGATCCATCGGGGCAGGAGAGAGCAGCCACCGCTCCAACCGTGCACAAAGCGCTCTGCAAACACCCCAGACCACAGCTCTGCCTTCCAGTGGGTGAAAGGAGACAAGTCCTCAGCGCTTCCTGAATTGATTCATTTATTTTTCCAAGGGTTTCTTTTAATATAAAATGAAGTCACAAGTCTGCTCTGCACCAGGGGGTCACTAGGAAGCAGTTCTGGAAAGGAGCTGGAAAAATCTACACTCATGCACTTAGAAAATCCAGAGACTGAGGAGGGTCAGAGCAGCCGACACTTTTCCACTTGCTTTTGAGGCTTGAAATCCTTCACAGGGGAAAGTTACAGCAGCCCCTGGCGTTTCAAGTCTTCATAGGTCTTTTTATTCACCACATTCCCACTGGAATCCTCATACTCCTCCTAGAATGGAACATTTAGAGACACTTGGATGCAGCCTGGCTGGGGCTGCACCACCACTCCAACAGCACTGACTGATCCCCAGTCCCCGAGAGAACCTCCACTTGCAGAGCTGAGGCTGCTGTGGCCCCCTGTTCAGAGAGTCCCTGCTGCTAGACCACAGCCTGTGACCCCCACAGCTGCCCAGAGACTCCTGGAAAACGGGCTGGGACAGAAGGGGAGCCCCGGTGTGGATGAACAGGCTGCTCGAAGCAGATGCTCAGGGGGTCCCGCAAGCAGCACGTTACAGTAAGAGCTGCCTCTGCCACCAGAGCTGCCTCCCAGCGCAGCCCCAGAGGTGCTTTTCACGCGGCAGCGCTAACAGGAGCCATGCAGCCAGCAGCGCTGGCCCCGGCAGCCCGGCCCCAGCCATCCCTTCTCTCCTGGGAATTCTGACAGAAGCAGGCTGCTCCTGTGGGTGAAGCAGGTCCCAGCACCTCTAGAAAGTCTCACCTCTGTATCGGGCTGCCACCGCTCTGAAGCCTTCTGCTGTTTCAGTTTTGCCCACACTGCAAACACAAAGTCACACTGGGTCAGACGCTGCTTGCCCGGAGACGCTCGGTTGTAAGACCCTGCTGTTTTGGAAGGTTTGCCTGGCTTCCCCGTGAAGGTGCTGACGGACGTCAACTCATCAATAGTTACACAGGACGACGCGGCCGCTCTCTGCCAAAGCTGCCCTCAGCCAACACTTCACAAAGCACAGAGACAGCTGGCAGCAAGCAGGCACTTTGGTGGCCACCCCAGCAAGCCCCTTGGGCAGGTAAAAGTGAACAAGAGATGCTCTCCTCGGAGGTGGGACGGATGGAACAAGGAAAGACCATCCGTTCGCACCACATGTCGCAGCCCCTTTCCCCACACCAGGCTCTGGTCACAGGCCAGACACCACTTAGGCCACAGCCAACACGAGAGCTCCTCCTCAGCAGCTTTCCTGTCCTGCTGTCACCACTTACGTGACACCGCGTCCTCGATCTGCGTGACGTTGGCGAAATGGGCCGTGTTGGGGATGCCCAGGCACCTCATCCCGTGAGCGTGTCGCCACTCCTGGGGAGAAAAGGCGAGAGGTCAGCGCCCAGGAGGTAACGACCCCCCATCTGCCACCCACTTCATCGCCTTCGGGGTGGGCTCACAAACACAATCCCTGCTGACGGGTCTGTGCGACCGCTACTTACAGCAAAGTGGCGCTGGAAAGCCTTGGGCCCGCGGTAGGTGTAGTTACCGCAGATCTCACAGTTGTAGTTGATGTTGAGGCCGTGCAGCTTGTACAGCCAGTACGGGATGGGCTGATGGGCAGAGAGGAACCAAGATGAAGCCAAATGGCAGGTTCAGGCAGGAGGGCAGTGCGAGGTCAGCCACATCTCCCCCACCCACCTCCAGCCCCAGCAGTCCTACCTTGCCGTCCCAGCCAAGAGGCAGGTTTTTAGGATTATAGATTATTTCATTTTCTTCATCTTCACTCTCACTCTCACTGATCTGCTCTTCCTCCTCCTCCTCCCGCTCCTCCCCTGTCCGTGCCTGCTTGCGCTGCACGTTCTCATGAGTGAGGTGTCTCTGCTCCTGCAGGATGACAGAAGGGATGTTCATGGCCCACAACAGCGACAAGAGAACGCTCCCTTTGCTTAGCCCAATGACTTCAGTTTACAGCAGAACACGTTCCACCACCAAAGAATGAGAAGGTCACGCTACCACCGGCATCTCTGGGGTGACCAGCTAACAGCAACAGCCACCCATGAGAAGCCACTGCCCCAAAGGGATCCCAAAAGCATTTAAGGCTGACACCAAGAAGAACAAGTAAAGGTCTGCAGCAGCCTGTGACTCAGGTGTAAGCCACCAGTTCTCTGCAGACACACACACGAGGTGAGCCAGGCTTCCCCAAGGAAGCGTCTGCACGCAGGTCTCGTGCAGACACCCGACGAGCTGCTCACAAAAGCCTGGTGAATAAACTGCTGTGGGAAACACAACCGGAACCCATCTTGTTCTATGTCCTGACAGCAGCAGCTCTCTGCTAACCTGCCCTTTGAAAAACACCACAACTGTGGGCAAGAAAATCCCTCCTGTGGGCATGGGGGTACTACGGCAGCACTGGGTAAAGGCATGAACAGCCTTCCAGGCACCATCTGACAGCTCCGAAATGAGAAGCTCAAAGACAAGGCTAAAAACAAACCCCTTACCCCAAGAACTTCTACGTATTCATAGATCTGAGCCTCCAGGAATGCAAGGTCTTTGTTTCTTTCAGTGTCTCTAAAAAGAGATGAAGAAACTCGATGAGCTGCCAACACCATGGCTGTGCTGAACTCTTGAAGACTCATCTGAGGTGCCTGACGCAGTAGGTAAACAGAATCAAGCACCAAACAGCTCCTGTAACTCAACTGCACACAAACGCATGCAGCCAGCTCCCTAAGCTTCCCTCTGGTCCAACAGGAAAAGCTGCTGATAGTCTGAGAACCATTCTGTCACGACTACACAGCAGCTCTGCCCGTGGAACACCCCTCATCCAGCGGGGAGAGCACCAGCAGCCTCAGAACAACCTTCTACAACCCACCTTTTGCTGCCTTTTGTCTTTGGATTCTTGGCAAACAAGGAAGGATCCAGAGCTTCCAGCGACTTGCCTTTAGTGCTGAAAAGTCTCTGGGCACGTTCCTCCAGAGTCCTGGGGAGAAGCAGAGACGTGGTGAGCACAACCCGCACCCTGGCACTTCTTGACACGAGCTGAATTCAGGCAGCACAGCTCTAAGGGCAGCTTGCAGGAGATGGGGAGATCTGCCAGTGTCTGTCTTTACTCCCCAGTTCTTCCAGACAGAGACAGGACACTCTTCAGATTGGCAGAAGGCAGCAAGCCCTCTCGCCACTCCGTGCTTCAAGCATCACTGAAGTCACTATCGTACAGCAGAGGTGGCACGCAGGTTTCTCACAGCGGGAGACAAGACAGGAAGACCTTGGAAACGCCACCGAAAAGGTACAAAGGCAGCACCTTACCCGCCACACTTCAGTCCCAAGGCCAGCAGAGCAGATTTCAACCTGTCCAGTCCCAGGGAGGCCAATTCCTGTTTGAAGGGAGGAGCTGTTAACCAAACACGATCTGGACCTACATGCACTTCAGCTCACTGAAGCGGAAAAGACAACGGACAGCATTTGAGAAAAAGCATTCGGGGGCGCAGGCCCCCCACTGAAAAATGAGGAGCGCGACAAACCCAACCAGACCTTCCACGTTACAGCCCCTCAGTGGGAGGAATTCAGGCACCAACACCAGAGCCCGAGGCGAGAGCGCATCAAACAGAACTATGGAAAGGAACAAAGTGACTGAGCACTCAGAGCACTAGAAACCCACCTCCCATGAGGAGAATGCAGAGAGGTCCAGGTGGGCTCCAGCGTGAGTGAGCGCACTGCTGGTCTCTTTCTGCCAATAGAACACACGAGCAAACCTCGGGGTCACCCTACAGCGCCTCCCGCACTGTAGTGACTCACCCTCAGAAAAAGCACCTCGCGTCGCAACGCCCCTCACTGCACCAAGCTCACATGGAGCAACAGGGAAGAATCAAACCTTAGAAAAGGTCAGTTCCAGCCGTTTAGGCTGCTCTGCAGATCCAAGTCAGTATGAACTGAGGGCTCCAGAACCGCACACACTGCTGCTAGAACCGACACAGAGGCACCCACAAGCGCTCGCCTGCTCACCGGCCAGCCAGGGAACGTCCCGTTTTCCCACTTCTTCTCAAACTCAGTTTGAATCTTTCCAAAGAGCTCGTTCTGGTCCAGTAAGGGCTTCACTCGGTCTGTGTAATCCTGTAGGTACTCCAGAAGCATTTCCAGGTACCTGACAGAGTAGTGATGAGCACAGGTCATTCACAGCAGCCCCTGCTGCACCCCTCTGGCCACCAATCACCCCCTCGGTCCTTCCACAGAGGACTCTGCTCCCCACACTCTGCTGTGTTGCACATTTTCTCAGGGCTCAGACCCAGGACTGAGCTGCCACAGCTCACAGACCACATTTACAGGAGTGAAGCCAGTACCTCCACTCTCAGCAGCTCTACATGTGAAAAGCAAATCTCCTCTCATCAGCTGTGATTAAAGAAGCGGGGAGGTGCAGTGGCCTTACCTCTTATACTCCGCGTTCTTTCTCTCCTTGGGAATATCGAAGAGCTGGTCGAACGTCGACAAGTAAGTGATGTAATCCAATTTCTGAGAACAAAAACGTCGGGTCAGCCTCTGTGCTCACAGAGCCAAAACAACAGCTGGTTTCCAGGGCAAGAAAAAGGCGCCAGCCTCTGCCACTGCTCAGCCCTGCAGAGGCCAGATGCTGTCTGTGCAGCCGTCGGTACAGAAGGCAGAGGCTCTCTGCAAGACCACTGCTAAGTTAACAAGACAGACTGTCAGCTGCAGAGGACAGAAAGGAAGACTCCTGAAGCAGCATCCAGACTGTGGCTGCTGTCAGGCTTTACGTGCAAAGGGTGTTTGGACTTGCTACTTGGAAACAACCTCATTCATGTAAGAGAAAAACCCCAGTAAGCACAAGCCAGCCACGGCAAAGCCCCCGAGCATTGAGGCTGCCCAGACACAGGCAGCCACTCACCTCTGAGGACTTCAGATTGATGTACTTGAGGTAACAGTCGTGCAGATCCAGGTACCGCCCGTAGCCCTCCTCGTCTGTGAACTCCACCAGATCTGCGGGAAGGATTGCAAAGAGCTGCATCATGAGCTTTGTCTTCCCCAATTAGTACACAAAGCATCAGCTAGGGACTAATTGAAGCTCAATGAAGTGTGGGATACAGCTCCTCTGCACAAGCACAACCAGAACGCTCCCCGGAATGTGGGTTGTTCCAGGGGGCTGCAGTTCAGGTCCTCCTGAACTAACAAGAACAATGTCCTCAAGTTCTCAAGGAGAGAGCTCTGAAACAGGACAAAACCAACCAAACTACCCACCAGATAACCCCTCTCAACAAGCACCCCGTTCCCACTGCAACCAGCTCAGAGCAAAACTACAAACTTACTCTGAGCTTCTTCACTTGGGTTGTCTCTGGCCTTCAGCAGCTCCTCAAACTCCACCGACATTGGGACGCAGATCTTCAAACACAGACAGAAGTTACACAGAACCCGACGCCTTCAGCTATAGCCCCAGATAATTAACACAAACCCACAACAGACTGCAAACAGCGACACTGGTACCAAGAGGGTTTCCAAGTCCTTTCCTCACTTCTACAGAAAGAAAGTCTTGTGCCAGCAGAAGATTCCTGAGCGAACCCGCGGCAGGCAGAGAGCAGCCACTATTGCACATCTTCCCCCCAGCCCTGTTCACACCACTCTCAGGAACTTAGAAGCAGCCTCTGACACTCGGCCTAGCCCCAGGCACCTTCTCCCAGTGATGCCTCAGGATAGTTGTTAGTTGTCGGAACAAAGTCCAACAGAGCGAGAATCACCAGCAGTTGTTGTGAAGCAGGTCACCACTCACCTCGTTGGGAAGCAGGTCACCACTCACCTCGTTGGGGTGTTTCCGGTGAAATTCCTTAATCTGCTTCAGCCGGTTGTAGAATTCTGCAAATTCATTTGGCCCCGAAATGGCGCTAAGCTCCTCCTTCCGTAAGCTACGAGTTCAGGAAACAGGACAGACAGTGAGTGCAAAGGAAAACTCGCAGGCACCAGCAGATACCCCTTTTTCAGCTCCGATGCCGTGTCGGGTGACAAACCGTTCCGGTGAAGCCGACTGCAAAGGCCCAGAGAAGCCGCACGGCCCTCACAGCCCGCTGGGCTGGCGGCTTGAGGCTCTAGGTCCTTCTCCACCGGCCACACCTGCAGCCTCACTTCCCGCACCCCTCGGGGCCTCCCCGCACGGCTCACACCAAGGACACACGCGTGTCCCCTGCACGGCCCCGGCCGGGTTCGTTCCCTCAAGTCGAACTGCTGCTGCGAGCCCCAAGCTCCTCACCGCGGGGCACACGCGGTGCTGGCGCCGGCACTCACCCGTCCTTGTCGTCGTACAAGTCCCTCAGGTTGCCGCTCACCTCCATGTACCTCTGCAAAACCAAACGGGGCCCCGCAGGCCGTTACCAGGGCCCCGCGGGGCGCTCCGGCAGCGCTCACAGAGGGGCCTAGCGAGGCCTGCGGGGCCGCCGCCCGCCCCGGCGCCCCCCCGCGCACTCACGTCCTGCATGGCCCGGGTGCGGTGGTCCGAGTTGATCTGGTCGCGGAGCTGCGGGAGAGGGGCGGCGTCAGCGCGGTGCCGGCGGCACCCGCGGGCCGCCCCTCGCCCCCGGCCCCGGCCGTACCGTGGACTTCTTGGTGAGCATCTCCTTCACCATCACGTCCATGAGCCGCTCCCGCTCCTCGTGGTACCGCCGCTGCTGCTCCAGGATCGTCTCCATCCTCCCGCGCCACCGGGACCCGCCGCTTCCGGTCCCAGCGGAAGGCCCCGGCCCGGACGGTGCCGCGGGAAGGGCCCGGCCCCGCCTGCGCCCGGCGCGAAGGTTCCGGGCCGGGTCCCGCGCGTAGCCGCTGCTCCGCGCCGTGGGGCGCAGGCGAGCTGCTCGGGCACCACCGAGGGCCCCGCGAAGGTCCTGGCCACCCTCCGCACAGAGCAGGGCCCGGCTGGAAGCAGAGAGGAGCCTCGGGCGGGGCCCCGGGCCCCTCCGGCACCGCGCCCGCGGGAGACCCCTGAACCCCCCCACCCATGGCGCGGGGCGGCCGGCGGCTGCAGCGGCGCTCCGGGGTCACGAACCGGTTACTCGCGGCTCTTCTCCCGCGAGTGAGGAACCACCGCAACAGCAACATCGGGGCGAAGGGGCTCCGGCCCCGGCAACCGCCGGCGCGGAACAGGGCGATAGCGAGGGCACGGCCGCCGCCCTCGGTCACCGCGCTGCGCCACAGGCTGCCCCGGGGACCGCCGTTTCCTCCTGGCGAGCCCTGCCGCCAGTAAAAAGACAGCGAAGAGCCTTCACTTGGCGATCTCCCGTCTTCCTTCTCATGAACCTTCGTCCCTGGGAGGGGAGGGGATCCAGCGGCCTCCTCGTTTTGGGCGGCCTAATGCGGGGCCGGTCCGGTCCCTCGGAGGCCGCTCTCCTCCTCCTGCTCCTCTTCCTCGCCCCGCACTGGCGGCGCCCCGGGGGCCGCTTACACCGGTACAGGGTCACTCCGGTGGGAGCCGGTCGCCCCTCGGTGCCCTACCCCGGCAGCAGCAGCCCTCCTGCCCCGTGGCTGCGGGACAGAGCGGGGAGGGCCGTCAGCCGCTCTCCTCGAAGGGGAAGGTGGGGTGATGGGAGCAGACCTGCTTGTGCGGAGCTACCGCTCCTTCCCCACCTCGCCCCGACTCTCGCTGGGCAACACCTGGCAGGGTGGGGACCATAGAAACGACCCAGGGGAGAATTTACAGGGCGCCTGAAGAGTTCAGCCGGGCTACAGCCACGTCCTACCTAATGCTAGAGACAAGGGAGAGCGATTCCAGCTGACTGCCTCTCCCGACAGCCCAGGGACCTGCCTGTCACCATTGCAGAGCCAAGCCCCGGCACTGGGGCAACCTCCCGAGTGCTCACCTTGGGAGAGCAGCTAGGGCAGGTCTGAGCTCAGCACGGGGTCTCAGACAAGGCGTTACCGGGGTGCACGGGACGCTGAGCTGCTGCCTGAGCCTGTGCACAACTACAGCTGGAAAAAGGGCCAACACTGGGAGCTGAGGTTGGCCCTCCCCTGCTGCCCAACCGCAGGCAGGAGCAGGCAGAGCTCTCCAGCTCAGCAGCTCCCAGGAGCTCTGGGGCACCAGCACACGTCGCTGCAGAGCAGACTGTGCCCAACGTCAGCCACGTGGTTCTTCCAGGGGAAACCCCAGCTGGAAAGAGAACAAACCCCTGGGAAGTGAAACTGCTGCCTGCAGTGAGCCTGAGCCAGAAGCAGCCGTGTCTGTCTCTGGGCAAGGAAGCCCGTGGCCAGCAGGTGCCCAGCATGAGCACCACCGCACAGCCAGCAGCAGCCTCACACTGAGCCAAGCTGCTGCTGGTGCCTGGGGCTGAGACGCAAGGCTCCTTCCAGGTACTGGGGAGCATCCCGTCCCCATTCCTGCAGCAAGCTTCAGGCAGGGCCCTGGTGCTTGTCTGGGGCAGGAGGCCCCTTGGTTCTCACTGGGGCCAGTGCAGGCAGCAGCTCAGACCTGGCTCTGCTTGCTGGAGTGAAAACCCAGTCCCTGTTCCCATAGTGGTGGTTCAGGGCTGTTTGGTTAGTGCTGGGGAGTCCTCCTACACCCCCAGCGCTGTCCTGGACTGCCTGCTCCCCGCTCCCTCCGCAGCGCAGCCCCCGCCCTGCCCTCCCGCGTGCTTGGTACTTTCGTGACTGCTCCAGCCCTGCACTCTGGGAGCCCTGGGGGAGGTTCGCGCATGACATCACCCTCCCCGTCCCGTAAATCAGGCCTGGGCTGTGCACAGCCGTGACCCACTCATGACAGGGATGCAATCCAGATGTTCCAGCACTCTGTGCAGCTGGGTCATTTCCTTTTTTGGCTAAAAACGTGAGGCTCTCGAGGCTGACTGGAAGAAGAACCCGGGGGCCCTCTGTACAGAAACCGTTTGCGGTTAATCCCTGGAAAAAGTGCTGCAGCAACAAGGCTCTGTGCTGCCGCAGGACAGGGCTCTGCTGGAAGCCGCCCAGGCTGGAGCTGCTCACTCATCCTCTGAGGCCAAGCAGCAGCAAACTCAGAGCCTTGTGCACGTCGCAGGGCAGCAACAAACATCGTGAAAAGTCCTGGCAGCCAGCAGAGAAGGAGCCAGGAACGTGCCCGCAGGGAGCCTGCGCTGCGCTCCCACAGCCGGCAGAGCAGAGCCATGGCAAGGGGGGAGCAGAAGGGGCTGCTGGGGGACCAGAGCAGGCAAACCCAGAGGAAGTTGTGGCAGCTGTTAGCAAACGTAAAGGAGTCCGCGGAAAACAGTTTCAGATGTTGGGGGAATAAATGCTCCCGGCTGATAAAAGTGAGTAACGAGCACACGGCCCTGGGGGAGGCTGCCAGGAGGAGACCACCGTTACCCTGAACGGAGGCTGCAGCAGCTTCCCCACCAAACCTCCTCCCAAGAGCCTGGGGAGGACTTAGCTCCAGGGGAAGGAACCCTGCCTGCCTAGGGGGACAGCAGTCAGTATCACAGTGATCCAGACCGGCAACTAAGCCCAACCAAACTGCCAGCCCCCAGGCATCACACCCGGCAGCACCGGGCACAGCAGCCTGCCTGGACAGGCAGATCAGCATCCCCAGGAGGCCACTGCAATCTCACAGATGGGCCACAGAGCTGCTGTTTCTCTGCTATAACCCCCAGGACTGGTCCAGCCAGTGCTGGACACCTGGTCTGGGGCAGCCTGAGCACTGCAGCCATCAGCTCTCCACAGGGGTGAGGACAAGGCTGAGCGCAGACCCACAGCGCCCTGCCCCGTGCCAGCTGTTTGAAAGACACGCGAGAACAGACATTACTAACACGGTTTATTATATAAAGCTGTAGGAAATATACAGGAGGTTCAGGATGTTTCCTTCTAGAGGCTGCTCCAAGCTCCTCGGCCAGCAAACACTCAGACTGATTTGCCTGCGCCAGAGCTCTCAAAGGAGGGTTCCACAGGGATGGATCCGCACACAGAGCTACCAGCACTTCAACATGCACCACCGTTCCTGTTCCTAAGTGAAGCCTGGGGGAGGGCTGCCCCCCATCATCCTGCAGCTGCTCACAAAACCACTTATTAACGACAACAGGACAAAGCCCACAGGATCCCTCTAGGGAAGCGCACGGCTGTCTGAGCAGGAAAGCAGGGTCAGGGGAAGGCCCCAGCAGGACAGAAGCAAAGGGATGTAGAGACAAGGCAGGATGGAGGACCCCACTTCAGCGGGGCCTCAGGGGAGCCCCAGAGGCAGCTCAGCCATTGGGCAAGGAGGGGCAAGAACAGCTCAAGCTCCTGTGTAAATCTGAGATGGCTCAAGGTGTCCTGTCTTGCACCACTAGGGCCAACACAGGGACTCAGGAGCAGTCCTGGTGCCACCTTCACTTCGCTTCTCACTGGGACACAGAAAGGGATGAGTCTGGCTGGGGGGATGCTTAGCCCTGGCTGAGCTTGTCACAGACCCCCGACTGACCTCCATGCTGGAGCCATGGGCTCCCACAGACCCTCCCTTTGTGGGCAATGTTCTGCTCCCAAATCAATGGAAGGTCTTCAGTGTAACCGGTGCTGCAGGCGGCCAGCTCAGAGAGCAGCCCCTGTCCCACATCAAAGGGATGGGGCAGGAACAAAGCCCTTGGTGCTCCTGGTCTTCAGCCTGCCTGTCTCCACGGCTCAGCCAGGCACATCTCCGGGGAGACCAGCAGGGAGGCAAATACTCACCAGCTCCAGCTCAGACACTGGCTGACACCAAAGAGCAGCTGTGGAGATCACAGCACAGAGGGATGGGAATGGGGCAGAACACCCCGTGTACCTGCGAGTGATTTGAGGTCCTCATCCACCCCTGAGCGACAGCACCTCCACAGGGCTGTGTGGAGCAAAGGGGCTGACCTGCCAAAGGCAAAGTGGCCACCGGAATTCAGAAGTGGCTCCCATCGGGCAGGACACACTGCTCTTCTCCTGGCCACACTCCCACCTTGGTGTGCTCAGACCTCCTAAAGGGTGCAGAGGTGCCCCTCGTGCTCGAGTTGCCACAGACCAGCCACGCGCATGGAAAGGCTGCACTGCGAAGCCGCTGGCTACGCTGGCCAGTATAGCCAAGGCAGGGTCTGGGCCAAGCCGCACAGACCAGGAGCCTTCTGTCACAAAGAGCAAGGGGAGCGCGTGGGGCAGAGAGAGCCATCAGCACTGTGCTGTGGGAGCAGGAACATGCTGCTAGCGGGCAGACCCAGCAGCCCAACACTGACACTGCTGCCCTTCCGTCAGCCGGGGCCCTGGCCTCTGCTTGTGCCTGGTCAGACAGGNGGGGGGGGGGGGGGGGGGGGGGCGTGGTGTGGATCTTGAAGCTCCTTTTTCAACTTGATTTCGCTTTGGCTCTGCACAGAGCCACAGCACAGCGTACTCTAGCCTTCAGGGAGGGGCACAGGAACCCCTTGAGCACACTGTGGTTCAGGACCAGCCCCCATCTCCTGTGCCTTGTGCCCTGCCCCTGAAACGTTGTTGAGGAATCTGGCACAAAGACCTGAAGAATAGAGAAAGCTCCTGCCCCACAGTGCCCTGGGAGGCTCATAGGTCGCTGCTGCAGTCGCGGCACAGGATCTCGTCGTTGTCGGGGATGAAGCCCTTCCCGACCAGCGAGGCGTTGCAGCGGGCGCAGTTGAAGCAGTTGTGGTGCCAGTGACGGTCCTCAAAGGAGACGTATTTCCCACCGCCAAAGCCTGCCGGAGGCACAGAGCAGCGTTAGAGCCCCTGGGGGACCTAGGACCAGCTCACCCCACAGAGTCAGGCCGAGCCCGGCCTGCGCACGCAGGACTGCACTGTGGCACCCAAACGCCCGTGGGATCGAATACCCCTGGAACGGAACCCTCCACTCCTGTGGGGGCACTAGCACCACAGGCCCTTCACACAAAGTTTTGCAGAGTTGAGGGCCTCAGAGCAGAATCACCATTTTCTCTCCAGACAGACGTGGGGACCAGAGCTGCACCCCAACAGTGAAGGAGTGGGCTGTCAGCGCTGCTGAGAGCAGCTTGTCCCAAGCAGAGGGCTAGTGAAACCCTAGGAAGAGCCCTTCTGCCAGCAGCCGAGGCCCAGCTCCTGCAGGGGCCCTGTGTGCAGCTTCCTTCCTCTGCCAGCAGTGGCTGGACTCACAGACTGTGACCCCTTCTTCCCCAGGGCTGCCACAACCTGATAAGGACCAGACGGAAGCAGGGTGCCCAGGAGCTGCCCTGTCCTCAGCTGGAGCCATCCTGAGCCACCAGCTGATCACTGGTTTCACCAGCCTTCCCAGCAGCAAAGAGAAACATCAAGCGGGGTAGGACAGGAAGGAAGTCAGATGCTCTCAGGGGTTTCTGAAGAAAAGGACCCCCCTGCTTCTCCAATCTTAGCTGGTACAACAGGACCAGACTCTCCTGCAACGGTTGCTGCTCCAGAAGTCTCTGTCTGAACAGAGTTTCCACAGCACACGGCAATCAGCCTCAAACAAGGGAAGCTAGGGAGGAGATCACACCGGGAGGGATCGATTTGGGAACCTCGATCCTGGGCAGAGGGAACTCCTTTCCTTCCAGGGGGCACAGTTCACTGCTGTGAAAGACGCAGATCAAGGGACCACGGCAACGCCCTCTCCCGTGGTGTTCTCTGGGGACAGGCCTGGCAGCACCTAGCTGCTGCCCCCAGGAGACACTGGAGCAGGCCGGGTGGTGGAGCTGCGTGTGCATGACATCGAGCTGGGTGCTGCTGCAGTCGAGAGGGCAGCTTAGCCCAAGGAAGTCAGTGTGTGTCTAGAAACAAGCGGGTAGGTCCTGCCTGGTACCCAGGGCTGTTCTGCTCACCTGTGATGGGCTTTGTGCAGGCGCTGCACTTCTTGGCATAGAGGTTCCCAAAGCACTTGATGCAATAGGGGTTGTCATCCTGGGAGGTGAACTGCTGGCCAGCCAGGGGGCTCTTGCAGCCCGTGCAGACGAAGCACTCCTTGTGCCACGGCTCGTCTCGGTAAGTCACTCCTCCCTTGGTCAGGGTCTGTGGGAAGGCAGCGCACACCAGTGACGCCCAGGCAGCAGATGGCTGGGGCCACCGAACCCTTCCCCAGCGGGGCCATGCAAGAGCGGGAGCATGTCCCTGGCCCAGAGCGCTGGGGGTCTGGGGGCTGCCAGGCCAGACGTACCTTTTTGCAACGCGTGCAGCGAGGAGCGAACTTGCTCTCGTAACAGGGGACACAGTAATAGTCCTTCTTGTCTGGGATGAAGGATCGGGAGCCGATGGGCTGCTGGCAGCTGCTGCAGATGAAGCAGTGCTCGTGCCAGGTCTGCCCGTTGTACTCCAGCTTACGAGACCCTGCAGAGAGAGCCATTCAGCGACAGGAGGGGCCAGCACACACAGGAGGCTCTGCAGGGTAAACTGTGGTCCTGCACAGCCAGCTCTGTGCTGCCCTCCCCACGGCAGTGCAGCACCGCAGGCAGCTGGAGAGGCAACATGCCCCCTACATGCTGGTGGAGCCGACATCGACACACAGGCTGCAGCAGAGGTGCCAGGACGGCCAAGCAAAGATGCTTCTTTACCTCAGGCCATATCCAGAGATGCTCTCTGCCATCAGCACAGACCAGGAAATTCCCAGGAGACCCTTTGTTATCTCCTCCTCACCCGCTTCCCAAGCCAAAAGGGGAACAGACAGACAATGCTGCTGCAAAGACCGCAGCTCAGGACCCCTTGCCAGATAGGCAAAGTGCCCATCCCACTGTGCAGGGAACAGCGGAGTAGGACAGCAGACACCCAGCCCTCTTCCTTGCTGCCCTTATGCTGGACACCATGACCCCAGCTGATGCTGCTAGGACCAGGACTAAAACACTGTGCTCACACCTGCCCACTCCTACCTGGCATGACTGTCTTCTCGCAGGCGATGCACTTGGAGGAGAACTCGCTGCAGTAGCAATCGTTGCACAGCAGCTCCTCGCCTTGGCAAGTGAACGGCTCATCAGCCAGAGAACGGTCGCAGCGGAAGCAACGGAAGCAGTGCTCGTGGTAGTGGCGATCCTCATAGTACAGCTCCTGGAGAGGGCAGGGAGATGAGGAGGGCACCCATCACCCCAGGGACCCACCAGCCTGGCTACGGGCTCAGTACTCACTCTGCAGTCGTGGCCGATGAGCTCTTTGCACTCGTCGCAGGTGTTGGCAAAGTGGGCGTCGTAGCAGGGGATGCAGTAGGGGCCATTGTCCATCTGGATGTACTTGCGCCCGTACAGGGACTCCTTGCAGTTGTCGCAGTCGAAGCACTCGGTCATGGTGCCAGGCTGAGGGCCTCCTTCGCCTGCTGCAAGATCAGTCAGATGCTGGGTCAGTGTCACCTTACGCTGCCCAAGCTGGCCCTGCTGTCTCCAGAGGGTCGCTGCCCCTGCTCGTAGGCTGCAGCCTCCCGAACGGCCCGGCGCAGGCTGTGCCGGGAGCACTAAAGCGCCACTGACACACGCTCGTGCAGTCAGGCTCTCACCGTCGGCCTCCGCGCTGGGAAGCGGAGAGTAAATGATGAAGAAAAGAGAACTTTCTTCGTGGAGGCTGTGAGCTGGCATCAAGACCAGGGCCCTGCTCGCACCATGGCTGGAGCACCAACACCTTCAGGGCAGCTGCCTCCCAGGCAGCCCTCCAGAAAGCCCTGCTCAGCCACCAGCGTGGCCCTGGACCAGCTGCCTGACGGGGCTGCGAGCGTTTCAGATGCTGGAACCTCTCCAGAGCTTTAAATCAGCTGCTCCACAGGGAAGCAGAAACCAGGCGCCCCACGCTGCGCCCAGCTCCGGAGCCACATCTCAGAAGCCACTCTGCACGCGCTGCTCCAACCACAGATGCTCTTCGTGCAGAACTGCTGGGAGGGGGGTGTTCGAGGGCAGCAGAAGTGTTGGGGTTTTGCAGGCAGAGATCAGACATCCCTCGTCTGCCCCTCGGACAGGAGCCGTGTGGCGCACTGGCTCCCAAACAAGTCTCTTCCTTCTGCTCGGTTTAACCAGGTTATTCCTAAATAAGGAGTTTTCCACTTGCAGGATCGCAGGCTGCTGTCAAGTGTGGACAAGCCCGCGGAACTGCAGAGCTCCGCACGCGGCACTTCTCCTCACGAACTCACCCGCCTAAGAAAGCGCTGCTGCTGCTCAACCTGCAGTCTAGCGCTCAGTGGGGGAGGGAGTTCACCGCCCGCCTCTGCCTCCCTGCCCAGGGCTCCCCGGGGTCTCCCCCAGGCCCGGAGACAGTGCCCAGGGCAGGAGCTGACCCAGACAGCCCTGGCTCACCCCACAAGCTGCCCCAGGGCTATTCTTGGTCAGGCCACAGCTCCCAGCTGTTGTCAAGCCTGGTATGCGCCGACAGGGCTGCCGGTGAATAAAGCCAGTGTTCCCGCACGGCTACGTGACCAGCAGCGGGGGAACAAAGTCCCTTTTAGGATGCTCCCACCGCCCAGCTGCTGCCCAGCCATCGCCTGCCCTGCTGACCGCCCCGTGCCCTGCAGTGCAGCAGGCTGGTGCGCGCGGCCATGGCTCCACAGCTCGTCCCTGCGAGCAGCGAGGGCTTAGGATCACCACTCCTCTGAGCCAGATGGGTGCCAAGGTGCCCCAGCTCTGCGCCCAGCATCCCCTCCTTCTGGGGCACAGCACGAGGCGCCCGCCTGGCTGGGCACCCTGCACCGCTCCCAGCTGCTCCTCACCAACCGCCACCGCTCCACTTGCCTTCACTCCCCGAAGCCACTTGGGACCTTTCTCTTCGGCTAAGAGTGAAACGGAAATTAATAACCCTCCTCCTCCCAGCCACGCCGACGGGAAGTTTCCAAGGTGTGTCTGCACTAAAAGGGCACCCAATGAGCACCCACTCCTGCCCTGGGAGCCGCAGCGGCACAGCTGCCGTGTTTGCTAAGTGGGCTGCGCGTTGTCGCTGTGGTCCTGTAGCAGGGGCAGAGGACATCGGAAAACCAACAGGCAGCAAAGCCAACCTGAACGGAGAAGCCTTTGGTCCTACTGGCGACACGGAGCCAGGCTCCCAGCTGCTGCTGCTGCCAGTCCTGGTCCACAAACTCAGCCCACCACGGCAAGGCAGGCACTGCCGCCCCAAATGTTGACTGGCCCCTAGCCCCCCCCATGCACCTAGGGGACCCGGGGTCAGCCAGGAAACCCCAGGAGAGTTCCAGGAGCAGCAGCTCCACGGCAAGTGCTCAGGGCCACGGCATGGCCAGCACAGGCCCTGCCGCCGGGTGGCCGAGCTGTTGCCACGATGACAAAAGGAATCAGAGAAGAGGACAGAAGAGGAACATTTCAAACCTCAGCGCTGTCTGTCGCCAGGCACAGCCAGTTCTCCTCTCCTCCACTGCCAAGGGCAGTGGGCACTCCCAAGCCCAGCAGCACCCTCCCAGCTAAGCTGGTGCCGGCCAGAGCGCTCAGCCAGTGCCTCATTCACCACCAGCTGCACAACACGGAGCAACCACAGCAGAGGAAACAAAGCCCAGGAAATAAACCTTCTGCAAAGGCCGTACCAGGGCAGACCCCAGAGCAGCGGGCCACGCTGGCCCTCACTTGGACTGCTTTCTCCCCACAGCCCTCCCATGCCTGGCTCTCGCTCCTGGCCGTGGAGCCAGTCCCAGGAGCGCCGTGCGGCTGGCTGAGGCTGCCGTGAGGCTGCCTTCTCCGCAGATGGAAGAGCGGGCGCAGGAAGTTTGCTCAGGGTTGTTTGTACTAGATAAGCTCTTTGCTCTCTTTGTTCTGCTTCCACAGGCAGCGCTGCTGCGCCGGGCTGTGCTGGGCCGGGCTGTCAAAGCCCTGGGCAACACGGAGGCAAACGTGGCATCTTCACCCCTGAGGACACAGGGCTGCCAGAGACCAAGTTCCCAGAGGAGAGGAAGGCAGGGCAAGAGAGACAGTGAAAATTAACGGGGAACCTGGACACGGTCTCTGTTCGTGCAGAAAGCACCTGACAAAACCCTCCGACGGAGGCTCGGACACAGGCACCGCACAGGCAGTGCCTGGCAAACGAGCTCTGTGCGCCGGCTGGCGCAAGCGGCGCCTGCAAACACCAGCCAGGGTGCTGCCCCAGAACAACGGGCTTCCAGCTGCAAAGAGCGTTTCCTGCCCCTTCCCAGATGGCCGTGGCCTCCGCGGGACAAGGTCTACAGAGGCAGGCTCCCCACAAGGACAGCGGAGCTGGCCGCAGGGCTCCCTCAGCCAGTCCCCTCAGCTGTCCCACTGCCTGTCTGAGGGCAGAATAACCGAGAGGCCGGTGCCTGCCAGCTGCTGCCCTTCCCTCTGACAGACACGGCTGCGCCCGGAGGAGCCCGAGTTCGGCCCTTCTCCTGTGCCCACGATCAAGTGGCTCTGGGAACAAGAGCTCCTCTCGCAAACAGCACGTCAGGAGCTCCAGGATGCAAATCTGACCAGCTCTCGGAAGAGAAACAGGTCTGGGAAGTTGCCAGGGACATGCAGAGCAGAGTCCACTTTTGAATTAGAGAGCAACAAGCCCCAGACAGCCCCCCGGTGTCGCTGTCCACAGCAACGCAGCAGATGGCCCAGCGACAGCCCCGGGAGACCGCCCCACTAATTTCAGCGTCGATGAACTGAGACTGCCTCACTGCAAAGGAGGCAGCACGGGCTGCGCAGGGGCGGCCTTTCTGCTGGGCAACCACCTACCAGCGCGGCCGGCCGCAGCGAGAGGGCTCACGCGCAGGGTGACCGTGTAACCCCGCGTAACCGCACACCCGTTTGTTGTTTGTTGTCCTGAAGCCATCCTAGCGCAACCCACCGGGCTATTCCTAGGGAACCACTTCATCTTGCCAGGGCACAGGAATAGACCTGCCTCGGACTGCCCGTTGGGTTGCTGCCCATGCCCAGCTCCCCTGGGCTGCACTTCACACCTACACAGACACGCAGCCTCGCTGGGACAGGCGAGCGCTCCCCATGTAAGGATGAAACCGCCCAGGGAACGAGGCTTTGGAAGACAGTCCTCAACAGGCTCCAAGGTCAGAAGAGGAGAAGAGTGCTTTTTGTTCCCGTTGGCCTTCCAGAGCCATTACGGGTCCTGGAATCCACACAAAATCGCTTCTGCCTGCCACCGACCCTAAAAGGGAAACCAGCTGCTTGCTCTGAGGAGCAGCTCCAGCCACTCCACGAGGCTGGGAACGTTTTCACTCCACATCTCCCCAAGCCCCTTCTGCAGATCTGCGCCGTCACAGGGTGCTGCCAGGGCTTCTCTGCCCCTACACCCACGAGCGTGGCTGTGGGCCTGGCACAGCGGGAACAACATTGCCCACCCGCTGTTAAGGGAGCGAGAGGCTGGAGGCAGGCTGCCAGGAAGCTGCTCACTCTCCCACCAGGGCCAGCCCCACGGAGCACCTTCTGGAGCAGCGTTGCATCAGGCCTTCGCCCGCCCGCTCACAGCCCCACTGAGTCACTTCCTGCCCTGGGATCTCACCACAGAGCTGCCTTCCAGCCTCAGCCTCCCCGCGGGCAGCTCCGAGACGCCAAGCACGGAGGGCAGCTCTGGGGGTCTGGCAGGGCGAGGAGCGGAGCGGGGACCACGGGCACTGCCTCACCTGGCAGCTCCCCCAGCGTCAGCACGGTGGGAGGACACCGCAGGTCCCCTCTCCAACACGAAGGGAACGTTCGGCTCTCACAGCCGCCCTCAGAGCAGGAGGCGGGAGACAAAGGAATCAGCTGGGTGCGTGGCCACGCCGCACACACCACAGGGATGCTGGGCTCACGCGTGGCACCGCAGGCACTTCCTCATCAGTGACAGACCCCACAGCAGTCTTGAGCTGCTCCGGGCTCTGCCACCGATTGAGTGGCGCGGCCGGCACAGTTGTGAGGAAACACCCGGCCCTTCACACGGGGCATTGGTGCTGCCAGAGCCGCCCTGGCACAGCGGGACACGCCACTGCCAGAAAACGCCACCGCTCGGAGAGGAAGAAGGAGCAGGCACTGCTCAAGCACCTGACAGGTCAACAAGGTGGCGACCTAGGCTGCTGTGCAGGATTTCCTGATGGTCCCAGCACATCTCCGAGGTATCCTCCACCCAAGAGCAACAGGTCCCGGCCTTGTCCAGCCCACAGGGCCGTGTCTGTGAGAAACCTCAGCTCCCCGGCCGTGAGCTACTGCGCCCGTGTGCTGTCAGGAAGCTCACGGTCTGCGTCGCCATTCCTCGTGGCCAGGTCCCCGCTCTGCCCTTGGCTTTCAGTGACTTCTGCTGCTTGCCTCCCTCCATCCTTCCTACCTGGGCAAGCCCCTGGAATCCAGCTGCGAGCTGAAGCAGCCGCACGATCAGCGTGAAGAGCCATGGTTCGAAGGAAGAGGAACGCAGGATCTACTCAAACACCGCCGGCAGCAAGTGCCAGGCTCCCCGTGGTGCCCGTCACCTGCTGAAGCCCCACTGCAGGAACAGCAGAGTGCGGGCGCACACACAGAAGGCACCCAACAGGTCAGCTTCTTCGGGGAACGGTCACTCTAACAGAGGCTTCAGAGGCCCTTGGGTCCCTTCCAACCCCTAACATCCTATGATCCTACTACTGTGCAATCCTGCGATGGAAAACTGCCCAGCAAGAAAGGAGGGAACGACTTCCGAGTCAAACGCTTCTTCCTAAACACCTGTAGGGGTTAACAAACTATTTCAGGTTCTGAACAAAATCCTCCCTCCCTCTTCAGAGGGCAGCTCGGACCCAGGGCGCAGCTAGCAGCAGCAGAACGAGCAGCCCGCATCAGTCTGCAGCCATCCGAACGCGAGGTCTGCTCGAGGCATCAGCAGCTCGTCCTGCTCCAGACCTACAGGAGCGTGAGCAACTCCTGCCCACTCCACAGGAAGCTGGGAATTGAAACCACTTGTGTGGTGCGGACTTGCCGCCGCTCAGAGGGGCCACTGAACTGAAGGAGGAAGACCAAGAGCAGCAGAGTAAGGTCTGAACACATCAGAAACAGCTCCCCAGCCAGATCAAGTCCTTTTTACCAGAAGGTTAAGAAACCATTGCCAGAGGAGACTCTGGCAGGTCTCTGAAGAGAAAGGAGGATCTTGCCCCAAGCTCCACACTGCCGGTGCCTTCCCCTGCCCTGCGCTGGAGCCTGCTGGCAGCAGGAGCCTGCACCAAGCAAGTCTGCTGCTGAGGCTGGCGACTGGCTGGAGGGCAACAGCTGCAGACATGGCCAGGGTGACCATAATAGGAAGAAAGATGTGGAGCCAAGTTTCAGGGAGCATGACCGATCACGCGAGCTTCAGTGTGATCGGAGCAGGAGTCGCAGGCCAGGGAAATGGCGACTTATATCAAGTCTTTAAAAGGAGCAAGGAACGGGCTCACAGCTGCCTCTGCACTCCTGCTCCCTCCTCCTCCTGAGCACACGAGCCACCCCATCAAAGGCAGAGGGGACGATCCCATTCAGTCATGGCGAGGGCGATCCCAACACCGCCAGAGCGCACACAGCCCCAGGCCTCCCCTGTTTCCAACAGTCAGCGGCCATAACAGCAGCCCAGCAGCAGTGCCTCCAGCACTGCTGCGACGATGCAAAGCCTCAGCTCACACGACACCCCCAGCTCCTGCCTGCTTGGGGTGCTTTGGCTTCAGCAGCCTGGGCCAAACTGCCAGCAGCTAGGGGGTTCTTGACCAGCCACATCGCGAGAGGCTGCCAACGTCAAACCTGCAAAGGCCCTTAGTCTTCCTCTTCTGCCTACAAAGTTGGGCCAGAATGAAGAACCTCTTGCCTGCGCAAGGCTGAGAGACCCTTCAGACACCCTGAGCCGACCGCACACTAACCGTGGTCCTACTGGCGACAAGCAGTAACACACGAACACAGAGCATCAGCCACACAAACCCTGTCAATGGGCAGTGGCTGCCCTCCTGGCCCCAGGTTCCACAGCAGGTCCAGGCAGGAGCTAGCCTGGGCAGCGAAATGCCGGGCGCTCAGAAGTGACACAGTTTCCCTGTCACTGAACCCTCTCTGCCTGTGTTGTTATGACGAGGGCAGAGGGAAGGGACCACAAGCGCATGAGGCTTCATCGCAGAAGTCTATAAACAGGGGGCAACAGCCGGGCAGCCAGGGCGCTGCCTGCTGCAGCGCAGGTCTCCTTGCTCCACGTGCCGCAGCCGTGTGTCACCACGACTACCACTGCGCACGAGGGTCAGCGACCCGCAGCTAGTCAGTACTCTCCAGTCACAGCTGTGTGACCACAGAGATCACCTGGGACCAGGTGCCCATGCCCCAGAGCCCTCGCACCAAGCCAAGGACATCCTACACCTTCCAAAGGCAGAGAAAAGTCTGGATAAAGCCCGGCCCGCTACAGAGAGGGAAAGGGAATCCCAAGGGATCAGTGTGTCATGAGAGCTGGAACTCAGCAGCGAGAGCCCCATTTGGGACTGAGCTGCTTCTGCCCTGTAACCCCACACAGCCAGCCCACAGACACATCCAGCTGCACCAGCCCAGGGCTCCAGCAGCAGCGCTTCAACATCTCTCTGCTCCATGAAACAGGTCACGCGGAGCCCCGCAGGATCCAAACGTGAAAGCCTGACAGGAGGTGACTAACCACACACCGAGCAAACCCACCTTCATCTCGGATCTGCTCCGGCCGCCTGCGTGCAGCACACAGAGCCCGACTGCGGCAGCTGCTCGTGCGGGGTCCGCGCACCTGGGCACAGCTCCCGCTGCAAAGGGGCAGAACTCCGCTCCGCCTGCCCAGCTCTCCCGCCGCCCTGCCCTGATGCCGCAGTTTCCGCTTTTTAAACCGAGGATGAGGCCTCTCTCGCTCCCGAGCCGACACGAGCCCAGTCAGGTCTGCAAAGCTGTTTGCAGGCCCTGGACAAAAGGCAGTTAGGAGGTTACGCCTCTGCCTGGTGCAGAAGAGCCACCAAGGCCGCTTCAAGCTCCCTTCCGAACAAGCTGGGCTGTGAGCCTGCGGGCAGGCTGCAGGAGCGCTGTGCGCATGGAGCGCCCGTTCCGTGCTCACGTGCTGACAGCACGAACTGCCTTCCCCGGAAACCCCGGCAGCTCTTCTGCTGACCAAGGCTCTGCTCGGCTCCAGTCTTTCGCTAGACCGAGTCACTCTGCACACAGCAGCAGGAAAAGACGCACAGAGCAGAGCCATTTCCCTCAGCACAGGTCTGTTCCTGCAGCATCGCCCTGGCTGTTCTGTGCCTTCCGGGGCTCGCCACCAGAATGAGATGAGGAAGCGGGCAGGTGGTGGGGAGACGGTGCAGCAGCATCCATGTGCACAGGCAGTGTCCCAGCAGCCTCACCCTGCTTCCCCATCGCCACCCGTGGCCTCTATCTCTGTGGCGGCTGTTAGCAGGAGGACAGTCTCCCTCCAAAGGGCTTTGTACAGCTGCTGGTGTCCCTTGCAAACAAAGGCCACGGCAGCTCCAAGGCCTGCAGCACGTGAGCAGCTTCTAAATCTGGGGAAGGACTGCACCCTGGCAGAGCCCAACCGTCTCCGGTTACCGTTCCCAGAACACTGCGCTGTGGTCCCAAACGAAACCAATACTGCGTGTTGCCTGGGAGATGCCGCTGGTGCGGCTGCAGCCCTCCTCGAGGGGGCTGCGCCGGGCAAGGAGCAGAGCTGAGCCCCAGTCTGAGGCAGACTGCTGAGAGGGGCAGGCTGAGGAAGGTGCCCTCAGCTTTTAGCCGCTGCCTTGCCAGCATGTGATTCGTGGCTGAAGATTTCTCTGCTGGGTTAGCTGGTGACGATCAGGTGTCACGGAGCCGCTTATCTCCAGATCCATCCCTTGTTAAACTGCCGGCGCCTTTAAAAATGACTCTGCAGCGCTGCACATCTTGAATAGCATTTGTAACTGTCCCACGTTAAACTGACATAAAGCCTCAAACAAGTAGCTCCCTGCAAGCACTGGGAAAGAGGCTGCAAGATGGGACATGCTCTGCGATCTCTGCCACGCTTCGAGAAAGTCTCTGGGGGTGCCCACAGAAGGGAAAACTGGTGCCACTTCCAAAAGATGGAGCGGAACCCGCTATCTGAACAACATTTATGGGTGCTCTCATCACGCAGCTACACGTGGAGTTTCCGTCAGCCGTGCCTCGACCACTGGACACGTCCAGCCCTGGCAGCACTTCAGCCCAGGCAGCAGGGGAACACGGGCACCCTGACGGCACCTAGAACCCACAGAGAGGGGCAAACTGCTCCTCTGCAGAGGGGGAGCCCCGGTGCAGGTCTGTGGCTCATTGCAGAGCCTCATTCTTTCATTCAAACCTGAGATTTATAAGGAAACCTACGTGAAACAGACTCATCACAAATGAAAAAGGAACCCAAAAGGCAGAACTTTAACTAAGAGGCTCCTCTCATGACGACTTCCAGGTGAGGGCTAAGGAGAGCTGATGTTTCAGCCCCTGAAGCATTCCTTTGCTGCAGAGAGCAATTCTCCACGCCCGTTTGCTGAAGGAGGCAACAGCAACCTGCCCGCTGACTACATGGGAAAATTTCCCTAAGCAGCTGCACACGCAGGCAGTTCTAGAACCATGGAGCTCCCTGCTACCAGACACCACCTAACAAGCCTCCCTCTGCTCTCCTGGCCCATCAGGACAAACATGCTCTATTCACAAGCTGTTTGTCCCAAACTGGCAGCCCCCTGGAAGCAAAACTCAGCCCAGCTCCGTTACCTTGCGTTGCCATTGGGATGGACCGGCAGCCTTGGGAGCAGCAGCACCGTGAGCGACACTGCAGGCGGCTGCAGCAGGTGCGACCAGCCAGGGACTCGCACCAGTAAATCACCGCAGGCGAGCGACTCAAGTGCTTGCCCAGGAACAAAAGCAGACACATCATAACCCGAGGGTGACATCAGCGCGGGGATTGCATTTCGTACCGAGGTTTCAATGTCGCTCCTTGTGACTCGAAACCAGACACTTACAGTTCCAGTTAATCTCTGCTTTCCTCAGAGATGAGAACCCCGATTCCAGTGCTGCGGATACAGACGCGTTTAACTTCAACACCCTTTCTGTTTCTCAGTGTCACAGTGAAAGGAACATCCAGACAAAACCCCTAATGGAAAGCAAAAAGCTAATGAACATCGCTCCCAGCCTGAGCCACCCAGTGAGGAGCTAACATGGTGAGCAGCACAACCCATTGCTTTCCACTGGAAGGGGTTGGCGCCACTGCAACATCATCATGGGGCTGCGGAGTCTCCTTCTCTGGAGCCGTTTCAAACCCCCCGGGCGTGCTCCTGTGCTACTGGATCGTGTCGGGGATCCTGCTGTGGCAGCAGGGTTGGACTGGATGGTCTTTCAAGGTCCCTCCCAATCCCTAATGTTTTGGGATACTTGGGGGACCCTCCACTTGACGTCTCTGCAATGCCCTCATCTACTCAAAGCTCTGCTCCCCGTCTTTTCCTATAATTAAAACTCAACGCCATCAAGGGATCTGACCTTTGTCCTCCCTTAGTTGAATCACTGTTTCGCAGAGCACGAAGCATGATGTGGCCCGTGAGCGCATACGGTCTGGCGCCTGCGTTGGCTCAGAGCGTGCTTTAGAGTTTCCACACACAGCTCCTCGGGCCCTCCAAGAGCAACACATCCAAGGCTTCTTACAGGCGCAATGGGCCAGATGTTATCCTCCCAGGAGCTACACGATGTTTGCACAGGGTTGAGAAATACTAGACATAAAGCTTCTCTCTGCCGAGTTACCTGCCACACACCGTGTGCTTTGGGCCACTGGTGACTCTTTAGTCAGCACCACCATTGCTCCACACAGTCCAGAACCTTCTGGGTTAGGCATCACAGCAATCTTCTCAATACAAAGTGTTCCCAGAGCTAAAGTCAGGCCCTAAAATGCCTCAAAGTTTGAGCACTGACTTTCCTATCTGATAGTGTCCACGTGCTGAGAAAAGAGGCCACCGAGAACGGCTACTCCACGCTGAAGGACACGACCCAACGACGAGGCTCTGCACTCAAAGAGCAGTTCAGCTCCCTGGCTCCCAAGTGCAAAGAACCCAAGCTCACGCCGTGACCGGCGCAAGACCGCAAACGCACTCAGCTTCCACAGGCCTGACCTCCAGTACCTCCCAGAGAATTGGTGCTTCCTCAGCTCCCCAACAGCTGTTGCCTGCAAACACACTATTTACGCTCCTAATAGCTGCAGGGCAGAGAGTGACTTTGTCTTCGGATAAAACGACCGCAGGATTTGCACCTCGGAGCGCTCTGGCACAAGGCGGGCCTGGCAGAACTCAAAACAGAGCGAAGAGCCAAGTCCACCTTCTTTCTCCTGAGCTGCAGCACGTCACCCCATCAGCCCGGAGACTGACACCCACTAGCACATGCTACCGACCCCCATCCAAACAGGCTCCACAGACCAAACTGTAGGAGAAGGAAGAGAAAATGGGAGGACGAGAAGGGCGGGGAGGCCGTGACTGTCCATGTCCCTTCCGAGCCAACCCGCTGTATGACAGACAGACGCAGAGCGGTGCAGTTGCAGGGTACAGTTAATCCGGACTCCAGATCTTTCGGCTGAGTAACCCCCTGCCTCTGCTATTTCAACTTTGGACTTTAAAAGGGAGCTGGAGCTGAGCGGGAAGGAGGCAGTGGAGCAACGCAGCGCCAGAAGCCACACGCTGGTGCAACCTGAGCAGAAAAGACACAGTTCCCCCCTCCATGGGGGCAGTGGAACTCCGGAGGGAGGGTCAAAAGCCAGCTCAGGTTAGAATGTGGGATCAAGGCACTGACAGAAGTCCTGGCAGCACAAAAGGACCCTCCTTTGTTGTCGGTGTTCTTTTCTCCCCACCTTCACATCCTACGCAGCCTTTAGGTACCCTGCCGTCAGATGTGGCCTCTGACAGCACTGCCTGTCTCCAGCCATGCCAGAACACGAACATGAAATGTCTCCCGAGCCATCAGAAGGGCCTGAAAACCCAGGCGTTGTTCACCAGCGGTGCTGGGTGAGCAGACAGGCTGATCCTGGGTTGGTCTGAAACAGCCGGGATCATTCCTCCAGTTGAGCAAATTCCTGTTACCGAAACCCGCTCCGACATTCGAAGAGGTTTGGCTAAGAGGACGAGCAGCCACTCTTCTTTCCAGACAGGACCTCTGTTAGCAGACTCATCTTCAAAGCAAACACTTGAAACCTAGGGAGACAACTTCCCGCTATCAGGGCCGCGTTTACATTCTGGGGTAGTCACTGAACAGCGAATGCCTCGTGGTTCCAGCGCTGTTTTCCTGTGGCCCAAACCGTTCAGTCACATAAAAACCATCTGCCGCAGCCAGAAGCCACTCATTTGGCAGCTAAGATTCATTAGTTTAAAACAACAGAAGTGCTCGTTTAATTCCCAACAGCTCAGGCTGCTGCTCTCAGCTCTGTGAGGGTGCTGGGTGAACAGTGCTTACGCGACGTCCTTAGCAGGAGGCATCAGATGCCAGCGCCACAACCGCACACAAGTATCTCAGTGCAGCTCTTCAAAAATAAAGCAGACAAGAGGCACTGCTGCGGCCGCAAGATCCCAGCTGGGCTCCGTATCCGCAGGGACCGCTTTCCCGGCCAGCAGCTCGCAAAGGGTTATTTACTGGAAGCCACTTCTCTTCTGCTGAAGATGCTGAGGTTTCAGCAAAGTTTCTGCAGAGTGTGCAGCAGCACTCAGGGTTTGCTCAGCTAATGAGTTAAATCACTGCAGCTCTCCAAGGGCTCGAAGATTACGGGTGTAAGGAAAGGGAATGCTTGGAGAGAGGAACTTCCAGCAGTCACCACAAACTGCGGTTAAAACAGACACCAATGGCTCCATTCAGCTCCCAAACTTCAGACAGTTTCCATTTTCTCAATAACAAAGCATTTTTGTGGAGTGAGGTAACAGCCTCCATCTGCCAGGTCGAACTCTCCACCACGACTTCTCCAGAGCTGGCTAAGCGAGGCCGAGCTGAGAGGCTGCGAAGGCTGGAACCCCAGAGCCTGGGAAACAAAGGGACAGAGCTGCAAACAGGACAGACCTGGAGAGGAGTGTCTTCGGGACAGTCACGCAAGTTCTCCTGGGAGAGGATGGCCACAGGACTGGTGCCCAGGCTGGGATATCCCTTCCACACCCAGACACGCTGTGTTCAAGCCGGAGCAGTTACAGCTTCTGAAGAGAGCTTGGGAGAGTTTTCCCCTTGGCCTGTGTCTTGGCCTCTCAATTCCAGCAGTGCGGAGCACCTCTCCACTCTTTCAGTGCAGGCAAAGCCAGCTGACTTCTGGGGAAAAGCAGAGCTGCACTTACATCTGGGTGAAGATTCTACTTCTGCCAGGACCCACCTTTTGTCTGTCTGGTCAGTCACCTCCCTTGCAGCTTGGAGCACTCAGCTTCAGGCTCAGCACGTGTCTACTGCCTGCCCTACCAAAGGATGAGCAAGGGAGACCTCCAGAGCTCAACAACACAGGCTCAGTCCTGCAGACAAAGGTAAGAACCTTGGAGAAGATTAGAGAGCTGAGGCCAGTTGGAATGAGCTTGGAGCAAAAGGTGGGTGCAAGGCACACAGAGCCAGGAAAAGATCTTCTGCAGGTCTTCTCATCTACATTTTGCTTGTGCACTTGTTGACAAAGCAACACAGGAAACTCTTCAGGGCACTGGTGCAAATGGGTGCACCCTGCGACTCGGACACAACACCTGGAGAAGACAGCTGGCAAGGAGCACAATGTCCTTCCCAGCCAGGACAAAACATTCCCAGGCCAGTTTTCTTCCTCTGAAGAACGCTGCTGTCAGGTCTCAAAACACGAACCCTGCTAATACTAGCCTCAGTGCAAGGTCAGCCAAGGAGGACTTGCATTGGAGACGAGCTGGGCTAGGGAGAGCTCCCCAGAGAGGCTCTGAACGCTACAGCGGAGCCCAGATGGCAGCAACGTGCGGAGCACGTGTCTAGCAAACGCAGAGGACTCAGCAAACTCAAGTCCACCCCAATTTCTGCTGCCTGCTCGCTACACACTGAGGTCTGGGCTGAGGCCTTTGAGAAAGGTAGTCCTACAGGTCCTAAGACATTGCTTTTGTTCTCACTCTTTGCTTCTCAATCCCTTCATTAAAAGATAGTAATCTCTCTGTAAGGCAGTTAGTTGGAGCCAAGATTTTAGATCTTATTGCAAAACATATGCTTGAAAGAGGCTGGAAATGATGTTGGCAGAGTTACAGAGGGGAGCGAAGAGCAGCTTTGGGTCAAAACAAGCAAAAATAAATCTAAGCTGGTAAGCAATTCCCATGTGATAGTTCAGGAGAGCCAGCAAAAGCTTCTTCTAGAAAGAAAACAATGCTGTGAGAACGAAGCTAAGAAGAGCTGGCTCTTGGAAAAACAAAGCAGCCAGTAACAAGCCAGAGCACTGCCAACAGCACACAGCCAAGGGAATCTTCCTGGGAAACCAACCCAAGTCATGACGCTGGAGAGCCCCGCGGGACTGCAGACCTTGGGGCTAAAAGATGGCAAATTGCTGCATCAGTTAAGGTTGGTCCCAGTGTTTTCTACTGCTTAAGAATAATTTGTTTTAGCCTACAGGCCTCTACAGAGGAGCCGGTAAATTCAGGCTGCTTCCCCTGGGAAGGGAAACAGAGCACTCGGCAAAGCCCTGCCCGATGGGATGTATTTAGGCGGCTTTCCACCATCACTTGACACAGCACACACAGGCCGGTGGTTCTGCTCAAGTCTCCGGGCAGCCTAGCACTCCCTGACGTGCACCAGCTGCCCCACTGCTGGGTGGGAAGATAATCGGAGCCGTTCCAGCCAGCGCTCCACCAGCAAGCAGCTGCCACAAAGCTGCAACAACGGTGCCTCCACAAAAGCATCTTCTGCAGATCTCTTCATTCAGACAGACGTAGTTAGAGCGCTTATGCTGACGCAGCTTGTTTTCCAGAGGCATAAAGAGAAGACTCCTCTCTGTCCCTCTCTTAGAGAGGTGAAGAGTGACCAAGGAAAAGCTTTTGCTTGCAGCCTACTCTTTAATTTCCAGTCCAGCCACTCACAGCTACAGGAGCGTAGAGAGGGCACAGTGTGAGGGCACTGGACTTGTGTGCCGGCAGAGGAGAATGCTGCTCTGACAGGGCTTGTCAAGGTGCTGTCAATTGACTTCTCTCCCGCTCCAATTCCTTTTCTGCTTCACATTGCCATCGTCCTCGCAACTGACCTAAATAACATGTTCAGGCAGCACTGAAGCATTTCCGCTTCCTACTTCAACAGCGCAAGGGCTCCACATCTGGAAAGGGCATTTCTCAGAAAATCACACCACAGGTGCCTGAGGAGCATCTTTCCTGAGAAGGAAGAGAAGCACCCTGACTGGCTTCATTTCATCAGGAAGGCTTCTCGGCTGCAGGAGAACAAAGGTTGCCCAGGAGCTGAGAAAACACAAGTGGTGTCTGTGCCCAGGCCCCAGCAGATCTGAACAACGTGGGCAGAGTATTCGGTTACCTCATTTCCAGGTGCGCTGTCAGCAGGAGCCATGACTGGCTCGGGATGAAAGGGAAACAGCTGCTCCTAGACCTGGACTTGCCTGCATCTTTTATGGCAATTACTGCCCAGCAGCCTTTCATCTTTTCACATCGTATCTCGACGCGAGCACTCTCAGCCCTCAGCTCCTTTACAACCTTCCAGTCACCTCTCGCCATTCCAACACAGGAGAGGCTGAAGGACAGGGTGCAGGACCACACCAGTGCCACCAGAGACAAAGGCCTGACAAACCAAGCCTTAAGAAAATAAACCTCTGCCAAAGGGCTTCGGCAGGTCAGCCATCCTCAGGCACACAGCGACCACACGTGCTAGCTCATGCGAGCACTTAGACCAGTTGTACAGCCAAGCAAACGCAGAGCCTCTCCAGCCATTCCCTGCAGCACATTCTAGAACATCGCAGCATTCAGCAGCTTTGCACTGCAGGCACGCAAGGACCGTCCAACCCCACCACCCCTTCTGTCTTCACACAGAGGGTTTTTTATCCTCTCCCAGTCCCATTCTCTCCTTTAGCAGAGGTTTACCACTCCAGCCAGCTACGCAGGTATCACACCTCCTAGTGAGCCCCCTGGACTACTGAGCTCCTTGTCACCTTACAGCAGCAGCCTGCACAGGCTTCGTACTGGGGCAGTGAAAAACCAGGGGTCAATTGGCAAAGCACTGACTGCCAACAAGGAAACGTCCTGTAGGGAAGCACAGCAAAGTATTCCAAAGCTGCCCAGACTGCCCCAGCTCTTCCAGCTCTGGAGGGAGGAAATGCTGCCCTGGGGCTTGTGCAGAGCAGCCACTAGAGCCTCAGCAGCCCAGCGCATCCCTTTCTCATTGAAAGGCTGCACATGAACCCTGTTTCCCTACTGCCACAGCACGGAAGTGACACTCGATCTGTACCACCACCTTCCTAGGTAACAGCTTCACAACTAAAGCAGAAAAGGTCCAGGTAAAGCTGACACCTCTTTGTGCCACAGCAAGCCTGTGTGTTTAGTCCACAACAGCCTGCATCTCTTATCTCTGCGTTTTTTATTAGCTCATGTTTACCTTGGCTGCACATCCAAGCAGTCGTTTGAACAGGGTGAGAGAGGAAAATCTTGGACTCTCAACAATGGCCAAGCACTTTAATCTGCCACTGGGGACAATGACTTGACTCCTATTGGCGTTTAGAGCTGGCAAGGTCAAGCGTGACATGTGCTGGAGGAAGCACTATGGAAGCAGATCCACAGCTGCTCCAACAACACCGAGCACTTCCTTGAGCTATTCAGAGGTCCCTTTCTCCCTTGTGCACAGAGCGAACAGCTCCAACTGTCCAGTCACCTGCACTGGCTCCTTTACTCACCCGATTTATGCCACTGGAGGCTGCGAACAGCTCCAGGTTGGATGCAGCACATTCCTCTGGCTTACAGCTCAGAAGTTCAAGACTAAGTTAGGAAGCAGCTCAGATTATGTCCTTGGCACCAGCCCCCAGCTCAGTGCTGGCAGCTCATTTTATTTCTGACCAGAACTGGCACTGGGCAGGTTGGCCATAAACATCAACAGACTTTGGTCCAGCAGTGGCACCGCTCAGAAGGTTTGAGTTAGGGTTCACGTTTATCCATGGTGCCCATTTAAGAGCTTTTTATTGTATTTGAGGAGTTCAGAACACTTCACAGTAGAGAATTATGCAACTTGCGAGCCCTGAAAAATCTGCTGCAGAGGGGCAAACGAACCCAGCATGGACTGATGGGGACAGGCAGTGCAGCCTCACTTGGGCTCTGAGAACACGAACACCAATGGCAGGATGGATAACTGTGTTAGCACATTTCTAAGGAACTCTTGACTGCATGAGCTTACTCCACTGGATGTGTCTTTCTGATTCCTCCCAGGGCAGTGTTACCCTCTCACTGGGCTGCAGTCAACAGACACCGAGTGAGTCACTCACTGGGCAGAGACAGTTTTGCTGGGCTGAAACAGGAAGGTGGAAGCCATGTGGCATTCTTCAGTTTCCCCTTTCCTTTCACAATCAGACCCTTGCTATTTTCTTCAGCAGGAAAGCAGACACTCCCCCTTCCCTGTGAACTGCTGACAACAGCATTTTACACCTGGCAAAACCAGCGCAAAGATGGAAGGAAGAGAAGGAACAAAGACTGAGGGCTGTTCTCGGGAACTGCATCTCTGCAGAACGCGGCAGTCTTCCTTCCAGCGGCAGCTAAAACCCCACTACTTCTTAATGGACAAAGTCCAGTAACTCCCCATCAGCCTTCCCAGGAAACACCGCCTCCTCCTCCTCTGCTGAGCAATGGTAGAGCAGGGAATGCCGCAGCAGCTTGGCGAAGACCAGGCAGAGCTCTTTGGGACCCACCAAAACCAGCTGTGCTGGGTGCTCCATAGCAGGCAGGGAACCCAAGAAGCATCAATGCAGGGCACCAAACACCAGAAGAGAACCTGCTCCTCACTGCAGCAATTACAAGAAATTATGGAACGGTTTGTCCAGCGAAGAAGTTTGATCTCCATTCCAACCAGCCAGCCAGTCTGTCCCCAGTTCTCCATGAACTGTGTGAGGTTTCTCACACAAAAGACAAAGCAGAGGCAAACCAGGGTGACACTCAAATCTCTCTCCTGAGGCTGTTGCTGCAGTTGGGGTTTCTCAAGCACAACCCCCTGCACGCTAAGGACAGCAAACAAGGATCCCAGTGGGCTACCATGAAAATCTTGTGTCTGTGATTGTCACAAACATCCTTTTCGAGGGACAGGGGTGGGAATCACCCAAGCAAACCATCAAAGAGCAATCAGTTGACTCAGTTTCTCTGCCGGCATTTTGAAAACCAGCAGGCCACGTTAGAGCATCAGCTCAGACATGATTACGGCACAGCAGAAGGTACTGACCTTGTAGAGCAAGCAGGTATGGGCTGTGAACAGAACCAAGAGCTGCCTAAGCCAGTGACCGGGAATGTCCACAACCTGCCTCAGAGTCTGGCTCTGTCACTTGAGGGTTCACTTTCGTCTTAAAGCTGCTTGGTCCAAACCCCAAGAGAACATCTCTGAGCTCCTCATCCTCAGCAGTCTGTTGCCTACACACAGCTAGGGCTCTACAGCAAACAGAAGGATGTGTCATCAGGGCAACCACAGTGACACAGGCCAGGAAAGAGACTCCATCTTTTCCTTTCACGATCATCTTGAAGCACTGAGCTACCCCACTGCTGGCTGTGTCCTCGGGCGGCAGGACCAGCTCAGAGCCACTCTGAAACGAACTTCAATGGAAACAGGACTTGGAGCTGACAGCAGATGTGCTGCAGAACCTGCAGAGAGAACGGCAGCGACCTACCGTCCTCGCAGAGCCCAAGGCACCAGCCTGATCACAGCACAGGAGTTACAGCTCAGCCATTTGGATGCTGTTCTGCAGGCAGGGCAGACAGGCAAACTGTCCTCCAAAAGGCACCTCCAAAAAAAAATTTAACACAGAGACAGCAATGCTGCAGAGCCTGAGCCCACGGAACTGTTCACAGGGCGTCCCGTAGGGAACTCTGGGTATGTCCAAGCACCACCCTGCCTCAGTGTGTCCCCACCACTCCCTATGGGCAGGTCGAAGGAGTTTTTATTGCAAAACTTACTCCTTGCTGTAGAGCATCCACTGTAATTAGTGCCCACAACCAACTACACTGCCTGTATTTCTGTCTCCTGTGCTTTGCCTCCCATCTGAAACATGTGTAAAATTATAGACCCAGCTGGATGAGGACGAGACTACTGCTCACAGCCCCGCCAAGGAAACAGCCAGAGGACCATATGGCCTCCATCCTAGGGAATGGAAAGAAAACAGTACAAAAATAAGACAGGAGGAAAGTCAGCTTCCCCTTTCCTGCCGTCCTGCCGACCAGGAAGCCAAACCACACTCTGACAAAGAGCTCAGGGAAATGAGGCAGCTTCGACAGCTTTGTGAGCCGCAGAAGAACGTTACTTGTGCCCAAGGCAGGGCTGTAAATGCGGGAGGCTCTGAAGGAGAGATCCAGGAACAGGCTCCACAAAAATGAACAGCAGAGGGATAAAGTAACGAGAGCTCAGGAGGAAAGGCTGGGCTGCAAAGGCGAGTGACCAAGAGTGTGACCCCTTGGCCCTGCCGTGTCAGGGGAGCAGCCGCTGCCAACCAGCTCCATCCACCAGGCCGGCCCCAGCACAACACACGAGCACAGCGGGAGACCCCACGAGCCCCAGGCCCTTCCGTGTGGGAGAACGTTAACACCTCGAGAGAAAACTGATCGATAACGAACCCCAGCCGGTTCAGAACGGCGCCGAGGGAGGTTTTAGTCGCGGAATTCCAAGCGCGGCCTCCGAGCCTTTGTGACCGGCTCAGGACAGGCGGCGGCGGCCCGCTCCCCTCCCCGCCCGGGGGTCCCGGGGCTGCCTGTGGGGCGGGTTCGCTTCCGAGTTCGCTGCCTGGGGGAGATTCGGGGTCTCGGTAACCAGAGGATCAGGCACCGAGGCGGCTCCGCCGACGGGACACACGGGGCCGTAAAGCTCCTTGGAAGACTCCCCCGGCCCCTCCGCTACCCCAGCGAACCAGGACGGCGGGGCCGCACCCCGGGCAAGGACACAGCGGTAGCGGGGGCTGCCCCGGGCCACCGGCCGTTGACCACCGGCCCCTCCTGGCTCCTCTCGCCTCAGGCCCCCGCGACCGCCCGACCTGACCCACCTGGTCTGGTGTCCCGGGGCCGCACCCCGCTCGCTGCTCGCCTGGTGCTGGGCTAGCTCGGCTCGGGACGACTCTCCTCGCCAGCCCCGCGGCGCGGAGCCCAACCAGGGCGGGGCCGGGGGTTGGGCCGGTCTGGGGGCGGCGGGCGCGGCCACCCGGTGCCTGCCCCGCCCCTGCGCTAGGTGCGGGGCTGCCGCCCACCCCTCGGGACGGTCCCGTGAGCCCAGGCAGGCCCCTCCGCCCGGCGCTTCGCCTGCCCTTTCGCTCCCGGCGCCGCGGGGCTCCCCCACCTCTCCCCGCTCCCGGGACCGAGCTCGGCGCGGGACAGCGGCGGGACGGAGTTGCAGCCCGTTGCTGCCGAACGGGCGGTGCAGAGCTGCCGGTCCCGGCAAACAAACGGGCTGGAGCCCGGCCGTACCGGCCCCTGAGGCCGCGGGTCCGAGTCTAACATAGACGCGGCGGCCCCGGGGCTCCTATGGCTGGACCTTCCGCGGGTTCGGGCCGCTCCCGCAGGTCCCCGCACAGCCCTGGGATGGGGGGAAGCTGGAGGGGAGACGGGGACAGCCCTGCGCGGTAACGGGCCTGGCTGGGGCTCGCGCCACGGTTAAACGAGGGGCTGGGCGGGGCCCCGCCGTCACCATGGGAACGGCGACACGCCCGGGGAGCCGCGCGCGCGACCTCTGACCCCCATAGCTCCGCCTCTTCCGGCTCGTGCGCAGCGCGGAGGCCCTGGAGGAGCTGCGGAGGGAGGCCTCGAGTTGCGGGTCGGGCAAGCGGAGGCCGCAGCCATGTCGTCCGCCTTCAGGAAAGCAGCCAAGTCGGGGCAGCGCCCGCACCGCGAGCGGGCCCAGGTCAGTGCTGGGGCCGGGCTGGGCCGCGAGGTCCGGTACCCGGTGCCGGCCGTGCTGATAGCCTTTTCCCCTCGCCGCAGCCCGCCGCCAGGAAGAAGTTTGGCCTGCTGGAGAAGAAGAAGGACTACCGGCTCCGCGCCCGGTGAGTCGGCTGCCACGAAAGGGGAGGCGCGGGGTGGGAGCTGGACCGAAGAGCTGCTGCTGACCAGCTGGCGCTTGTGGGGTCGGGGGTGTTTTCCAGGGACTACCACAAGAAGCAGGATGCCCTGCGAGCCCTTCAGAAGAAGGCAATGGACAAGAACCCCGACGAATTCTACTTTAAGATGATACGCACCCAACTCCAGGTGAGGATCTACACTCCTTTACTACGGGTTTCACTCGGTGGCTCCAACTAAATCCTTGGTGCCCTGTAACTGATGCCTGTAAGGGCTGTGTTTGTCCGGTTTCAGGATGGAGTTCACGTAATAAAGCAGCCAAAAGATGAAGTGACCCCTGAACAGGTGAAACTCATGAGGACGCAGGACATTAAGTACGTGGAAATGAAAAGAGTGGCAGAGGCCAAGGTAACAATTTTTTAGTGTTTTCCACTAGTCAGCTCAGGACTGTGCTCTTTGTGGTTAGCAAAGTCTGATCTGTGTAATGCTGGAAATGAAAGATGAAGTGTTAACTCTGTATCTAGAACTGGAAGGTGTAAGGAATAGTGCCCATGCTGTGCATCACTGCCAAATGGGTCAGCTTCCTGTAGATTTCTAGTACCTGCTCCTCCTGTCTGTAAAGAACTGAGGGTTCTGATTGGGCAGCAGCAGGCAGCAATTAACAGAGACATAACCCACTCTGAAAATGTTCTGTGCTCTGGTGTGGACCTCACAACATCACTGCACAGAAAGAAAGAAGCACAACTTCCAACTTTCCTTCACTCTTTTGCCAGTAATTTCTGCCACAGGTGACTCAATGCTCTGACTCGGCTGGGCAACAGCAGGAGATACTGCCAAGCACTACTCCAAAGAGTTGCAAAGACACGATGTAAATATGGGCTAGATGTATTTTCAAAGCTTAAAAAGAAGCTTTCCAGAAGTAAACCTTCAGCTGTTTTTGCCCTGTCCGCGACGCTCCTCCGAGCACATGATCCTCTCTCTCCGCAGAAAATCGAGCGGCTGAAGTCCGAGCTCCATCTCCTGGACGCGGTGGGGAAGAGCCCCAACAAACACACGTTCTTCCTCGACACCAGGCGAGAAGGCAAGGAAGGCTTGAACACGCTCCATCAGAAAACCACTGCTGGAGTGTTTTGTTGCAGGCTGTTTACAATTGTCTGGCGCCATCTTTATGCTGTCATCACAAAGTCTAGTCTTTTCTCATCATTCAGGTGCTCTAGAAACTTCTTGTATTCCTAGAGACGACTTTGTTTCGACAGGCACTCTGTTGCTGCCTGTACTTTAGCTCCGTGTTTGGAAGGGCTGCAGTGCACTAGCCCAAGAAGTGCACGAGTTCATTCCTACATTTCTTTGTATGTATAGTTCAGGAGTTTGATATCGCAGCTCACCTGGATACTGTGCCCGAGCTCGTGGACAGAGTGTACAACCGACCGACCATTGCCACGCTGCAGAAGGAGACTCTCAAAGGAGCTACTGACCCCATCCACTTGAAGGTACTGCTGTGGTTTGTGGCTTGAGATTCAGGGTTTGTCTCCCCGCTTTTCTTCTCAAAGACATTTGAGCAACAGTCTCAATTCCTGGCTTTCATAATGTAAAGTGTTTTGTGATCCTTCAGGAGTAACCGCTTCTTCAGTCAACCGTGATGCTGATGTTGGAGTGTCAGTGTAAATGCCGCTCAGCTCAGATGTGTCGGGCAGACCGATAGCTTTGAGTTGCACGTCTGAGGCAAAACAAAGTTGTGCGCAGTGGCCCGCTGGTGCCTCCGTAACCTGCTGTTCCCTGAATCAGATGGCAGACAACAAAACCCTCGTGGTCCCTCCTTCTTGCCAGCTTTTTCAGCTGGGCTTGTCAGTAAAGCAGTTGGACAGGTTGTAGACTGACAGGTTTTCTCCTCTTTGAGTCATTTGAAGCAAGTTTGGATCTGTGTCGCTAATTTAATCACTTAAATCACACCTGTACTGCTCCCACTTTTGTGTTGGGAAAGCCACCCGCTCTGTGCTAAACGTGACCAAACAAGTTGCATGTTGTGAGGCCTCAGTGCAGCACCTTAGCTCTTCAGGAATTGTTCTTTGGTTGTTGCTGTTTTTACCTCCCGACAGATACCCTGGTTTTTTGTAATGGAGCAAAGTGTTACTTTGCACTCAGCTTCAGAGGATTCAGCAAAGTTCCAGCCACTTACTGTGCAGGGGTACGCAGTGCCCAGGGTAGGTTAGGAGGGACTGGGGGCTTTACAGCTGGATCTAGGCAAATAAAACTTGCCCGAAGAGTAAAGTCCTAGCTCGAAACTCTAGTATGAGAATCAGGGTGTTAGAATGTTTCTCTTGAATCCAGACAGAGCCAAAGCAGTGGCTAGGTCAGCTATGACTGGGACTTAAAGATCTTTGTGAGGTCCAGGTGCCTCAGAACAGGTCAGTTACACATCACCACAATGTTGTCTTCCTCCCTCTGTCTTCTTTTGTTCCTCTAGAAACTAGCCCGGCAAAGGAAGAACCAGTACAACCTCCTGAAGCAGCGCATCGAGAGGGAAAAGGCCATGTTCATTGTGGCACAGAAAATCCAGACACGCAAAGATCTGCTGGTGAGGAGTTTAATTCAGGTTCTTCCATCTGTTTTGTTCAGGTCTGTAGGCCTGACTCTTCCACCCTGCTCCTAAAAAATCAGCAATCCTCTGAGCATGGGAAAAGCGAGGAGATGAGGTGTGCCAGTTGCACTAGCCCTGGCTACTAAATCTCATCCCCTAGTCCATCTCTTACAGTGTCGGCAAAGACACAGACGCTGCTTTGGGTAGTCGCAAGTCTTTTCAAGCTACTGCTTCCACTTCGCAGAGGCGAGGGAATGCTTCTGTGGGTTACAGAGAGGTCATGAAAATCCCTGTGACCAGAAACATTGTCTCAGTAGGATTCCCCATCCGCTGGTGCTGGTGAGCGGAACAGATAGTGCCCAACCATCTGAAGGCGGAAAGAGCAGCTGGAAATACAGTTCCCGCCCAGTGAGCGGGAAGTGCCCGTTTCTACTGGTGCCTTGGCAGTCTCAGGCAGGCTCTTGCTGACTGAGGTGGGGGTGAGTTGCTGCTCGCAGACCACCAAAGATCACTTGTCTTGTGCTTTCTTCCAGGACAAAACTCATAAAGTAAAAGTGAAGAAAGAGACAACAAATGGACCAGCTATTTACAAATTCAAGTTTCAACGAAAACGTTAACCCTTCTTTAAGTGATTGTTCCTGTCGCTGCCTGGAAAGGAAGCAGGTTCTCCTCCCAAGGAGATGCACTGCAGACTGCTGGTGCTTTGTTACAGCGGATGGCCTGTGGTAGCTGTGAACATGTTGTATCTATTTAATTGATTAATAAATCAGAGTTTATTCTCTTGGTGTTTACAGTGGGAAGCCACAAGGGCTGTGTGAGCATCCTGCTCACACACACCATAAACAGTCTAGGAAAGCTGAGGGCAGGAGTCAGTTCTGGTCAGCAACTGCAACACGTCTAAAACCACAAGAGCTCTCAGGTCAGGTTTTCTAGCCCCCTTTCCAGGAGGGAAAAACTGAGTTGTTTTCCTGACCAGCACCCGATCTCAAATCCCTCTTGAATTTTCACATCCTGCTTTACCTGCACCTAGTGTTTCACTGTACAACATCAGAGGGGAAAGGTACTGCTGAGGCATCAGATTAGCCAGTGTTCCAGGGTGGTGCCTGCGGTGTGGAACTGCTGCTTCTGCTGTATAGAGGCGAAGAAAAACTCTATAAATCATCTTCATCACAGCGGAGCTGTTGGTACTCATTCCCATAGAGTGGGGCAGTGCCCACGGTTCCAGTGCTGCTGAGTGGGCAGGTGCAGAGGTGCTACTGAAACTCGGGTCTGGAGCCCTGAACACAGGAGCCAGCTGAGGGACAGTCTGACCTGATCCTTCTGGCAGTTGGTGGGTTGAGAGGGGAGAACAATGGAGACACATTCTGGGGTGTCCTGGAGCAGCCCGGGCAAGTCCAGAGCACCTGGGTGTGAACATTCCTTCTCTTATCTCTCTCCCCCGCGCTGATTTCCAGCGAGCAGCAGCACATGCCCAAGCAAGAGGGAAAGAAGTGGCTCTTCGCAGGCTCTTCCCAAACTCACTGGGAGTTTTCCCAGCATCTCTTGGGCGAAACACGGTGTCTGGGGTGCAGCTGCAGGCGCCCCGGTGGTTGCTGGGTGGGCAGCGACTGTGGGGTGTTTGGTGCTGGGGAGGTTGCAGGTGATGCTCCACTCTGCTTGCTCCGGTGCGGGAGGTGAAGCTNGCACCCGCGGGCGCGTACCCAGGCCCGGGGCGCGCTCCCGCCAGCTCCGGGCTCCTGCCTGGGAGGGTCCGCAGGGGCGGGGCGGCTGAAAGCCGGTGGCACCGCGGACCCAGCCCGTTCCTCGGGGCGTCTCATTGCTCCTGAAGCCTCGACGAGCTGCCAGCTGCCGCCTGGAAGTGGAGTCTCCCGGGCGGAGGTTTCGGTTACAAACCGTCGGTCCTTGCCCCTGGGCGATTTGACCCGCCAGACGGACGGCGACCCGCCGGCGACCCTGCGGGAGCTGCGGCCGCTCAGCCTGACCCGAACCCACCGGCTGCTGGCAGCGCCCGCGGCCCTCGTCCCCGGAAGGGAGCCTCCGCACCCAGCAAGGGGTGCCGGGGGAGGCTGTGCTGGCACCGCGGAGCTCCTGCGTGCGGCTGGCTGCTGGCAGCAGGTGGCCAGGCAGAAGCAGGGCCTGCTCGGGGGCAGCCCTCCCTGNGGGAGAACAATGGAGACACATTCTGGGGTGTCCTGGAGCAGCCCGGGCAAGTCCAGAGCACCTGGGTGTGAACATTCCTTCTCTTATCTCTCTCCCCCGCGCTGATTTCCAGCGAGCAGCAGCACATGCCCAAGCAAGAGGGAAAGAAGTGGCTCTTCGCAGGCTCTTCCCAAACTCACTGGGAGTTTTCCCAGCATCTCTTGGGCGAAACACGGTGTCTGGGGTGCAGCTGCAGGCGCCCCGGTGGTTGCTGGGTGGGCAGCGACTGTGGGGTGTTGGGTGCTGGGGAGGTTGCAGGTGATGCTCCACTCTGCTTGCTCCGGTGCGGGAGGTGAAGCTCGGCCGTCTCACCGCTACCGGCAGGTTACAGCCCCGCGAGCTCCCGCGGGCCGGGAGGGACGGCTGAAGGCACCGGCGGGACAGCGGGCTGTGCCTCCTGCTCCTCCGCCGCTCAGCGGGAGCCCCCGCTCCGCTCCATCCCGCGGGAGGCGGCGGCGGCGCTGCTCTGCGGTGTNGGGTGCCGGGGGAGGCTGTGCTGGCACCGCGGAGCTCCTGCGGCTGGCTGCTGGCAGCAGGCGCCGCCTGTGGAGGCACCCCAGGGCCACGGTCGCTGGTGGCCAGGCAGAAGCAGGGCCTGCTCGGGGTCAGCCCTCCCTGGGACCTGTGAAGGCCCTGGTGCAGGAAAAGCAGAGCACTTGGATCCATGGGGCTACTGGCCCGTGCCCTGGCCACGGAAGTCAAGGCACCAACCCAGCTGGCTGTGGAGTAGTTGTCATCTCACAGCTGCTGCAGACTGAAGGGAGGTGCCTGCTCTCAGGCACAGGTGCCTTTCACCTACTCCTGCAACATTCAGGGGTTTGGTGGGTGCCGAACTCCCATCTTTGCAGGCAGGGCTGACTCAGCCCTCCTGCCCTGCAGAGCTCCTGGCAAAAACACTTCACAGAGCAAAACCAAACAGTGTTCTGGTACCCGACCAATCTCTGTCACAGACCCTGCCCTTGGGTTGGCAGAGGAAGGCTTTAGCAGAACTCCTCGTCCTCATCCCACAGCACTGAAACGCTTCTGCAAAGGTCTGGGATGAGTCAACACCCCTTAACCGAGCAAAACACCACAGCGCAGGATCCAAAGTGAGATGCTGGTGGGACCTGCCATCCTCTAGTGAGGCCCTCGCGGGGAAGGACAGAGAGAACAGCCCAGAGCTGTTTTCTGCTGGGGATAATTACAGTCTCACAGGCTGAACCAGCAGGTTCTTTAGCAGGAGATTCCCTGCAGCTTGCAAGATCCAGATATCAAAATACCCCACAGACTCACAGTGCGGGTTTCCGGTGACTCGGAATGATGTTGTGCTGTGTAAAAATTCCATGTAATTCCTTGTTCAAGCTGAAGAGCTCAATGGATGATGACTGTCTATAAAAGTTAAGTGCAGGCTACACTAAAAGTCCTGCAGAATTATCTTGAGGCAACTGCACTGACACAGAACCAGCAGGGGAACCACCACTAGCCCTTGGGCTGGTTTCCTGCAGGCCTGGTTTTCCAAGCCTGAACCAGATAAGAGACCAGCACAGTGGGATCTCTTGCCCCATCCCTGGGGCATGGCAACAGAACCCAAAATGCCAGGGAAGTCTCCAGAACACCCCATGGGCAGCCACTTCCTGCTCTGCACCGGTGGCTCGGCACTGCAGCAGCTGGTGGGATCTCAGAAACCCCAGAGCTCTTCTCACTGCTTTCTCCCAACAGAGCAGAGCAGGGGGGGTTTGTCTTACCCATCCCACTGCTGCTGTCCTGCACGTTGCAAGTCTCCTCACTGTGAGTCCAGCTGTGCAGCAGCCCAGAGACTTTCACATGTTATCTGGGGTCATCAGCAGGCTGGTGGTCCAAGCATGGGACCGCAGCATCTGCAGCTGGCAGGACTGGCTGTCCTGGCTCTTCACTAAGATCCTGCTGTCCTGACAGCAGAGGTTCAGCTAAGGTGATTTGCCCAAGGGCACCAAGGAGAAAAGGGTGGTGGAGCTCCTCCACTCAAGCCCCAGCAGCTTCCCAGCAGGGAGTTGAAAGAGCAGGATGTAAATCAGGAGTGACTGACTAATTGCTACTCTAAGTCTCTCTTTCCCTTGGCCACCTGGACCTTTCCCCACCCGGCTGGGAGCAGCACAAGGGCTGTGAACACCCAGGAACAGCCTGGGCACAGGGGCTTGTCCCCATTCCTGCTGTCGTGCACTTGGATAGAGGCCCCCATTTCCCTTCAAACAGAACATTCCTGCCCAAATTCCTTTACAGAGCATCCAAATAGTAAAGTGACCAGTAAATAACGGCCTCCTGCTGCCTCTGTCGAGGGAGGCCGGGCAGCAGGACAGACCGGGTGCTGTGCGAGGTGCAGGCAGCTTTGCCAACTCCAGTTTCACACCGAGGCTTTTATCTCCCCGAGGCGAGCAGCATCGCTGAGCGGGTAGGAGCCATTACCTAGCGAGACCCTACTCCCAGGCTGCCCCGGCTCGGCAGGCCCGCGGACCAAAGGCGTGCATTAGCCCGTGCAGAGCGCGCTCTGCCGAGGCGCAGCCCCCGATGCACCTTTCCAGGGAAGCTCTAATTTATTCTGCATTGTCATTAGCTGCAGCAGGGCCTTCATTAGAGCTGGAGTTAAGGTCTGTTTTGGCTGCCTCATCAGCATCAGTGAACTGCGTCCCTGCGAGGTTTGATACAATTTAATTAACCTAATTAAAAGCTCTGATTGCAGAGATGATTGGGGTAGAGCCGGCAGCAACTGCATATTTATAACGAGCTGGAAGGTGTGGGACTGGAGCCAAGCGAGCCGCATCTCTAATGAGCTGGTGCTATTGAAGTGGGGATTTGGAACGCTAACATTTATTTTTGGCAACAATGGCCAGTTTATCTTCATGATGGGAACGATCGCAGCCTGATCGCGTGGAGCAGGGAGCTCGGCACTGTGCTCCTGGGGCTTCTCCAGCCCAGCGGCAGCCCCGCATCAGCGCGCCAGAGCCCAGCTGCTGCCCCCCGTGCGCCGCCAGCACCTCCACGTGCAGGGGGACGCAGCTCGCACCACTCCACACCCCTGTGTCCCTCACACACTCGATGCGCCTGAACCCTAAGCACAGCCCGGCAGACCCAGAGAAGCCAGCGGGAAGGTGCCAGCAGACTTCCTTCCCTGGCCACCACCTCCTCCTGACCCTCCTTCCCCTCAGCCCAGCTGGGATCCCAGGACCGCTCCAGGAGCCAAGCACCCCGAGCCCTACCTTCTGCAGAGAACCTCAGCACCAGTGCCCAGGTCACAGGAAGCACCCTGAGGTAGAGAACTGCCCTCCCCGGCCCCATGGCTGGGGCAGAGGCTTTAAGGCTTCTGCTGCCTTGGCTGATTGGGTCAGGAGAGGCTGGGTAAGTACCAGCACCTGGCCCTGCCCTGGCCCACCCACCACAGCCGGAACATCCCCCCGTCTGAGCACAGAGGCCGTCAGCCCCTTGTAGCTCTGTGCTCGGCAGGGCTGCAGTGGCAGAACCTGGGGGGTGCTGTCAGTTCTGGGCTGCAGCTGCACTTGACAGAGGAGGTGGCCGTGACCTTTCTCTGTGTTTAAAGGCTACAAACCCTGTTCCGGCCAAGGCAAGATGTGCCCCCAGAACCCATAGGAATACCCTGGCATGGGGTCTTGAGCTGTGCCCCCACCAGCCTGGGCAGTTCAGCTGGAGCAGCAAGCTGCTAGGGGCTGCCGGGATCTGGGGCTGTGAGGGCAGGGTCTGGGCTGCCTCAAGCCCTGTGGCCAGTGCCAGGGGGCTGCTGCATCAGTCCCAGGAGCCCTTGCTGCCAACCCCTGGCTGTTTGTCTTTGCTGGGCACAGCAGAGGGGAGCACTCATCCCTGCGTGCCCTGACCTGCCTTCTCCTCTCTCTGGTGAGGATGTATGTCCAGGAGTTGTGAGCGAGCAGAGCAGCAGCAGGGGTCAGGAGCCGCTCCTCCACGCCCTGCTTGGGTGCTGCAGCCCTGGCACCGCGTGCTCCTGCAGTGCAGCCAGCGGCGGCAGCATCGGTGGGTGCCAGGCAGCCGAGGTCCAGCAGCGAGCCTGCCGAGCCCCTTGGGAGCTGTGATCCACGGTAATTGCGCTGAGAAAGCCCTTCTGATAACGAGTGTGGAGTGGGAGTGCAGCGAAGGCTCCTCGCTGAGCACCATCGTCTCCAGCGCTGGAGCAGCGAGTGACAGCACCGCGAGGCATGTGAAGCAAGGTGTGACTCACACCTGCTCCTCCGCGGCCACCGCCTGGTTTGTTGGGACCAGGCACCCTCCCCGAGCTGTTTCGACAGAGCCGCGTTACATAAC